>JANBXA010000651.1:154622500-155140000 GCA_030556225.1 Cricetiscus sungorus
CTAATGCTTGACCACCCTGACAAGGGCCATACCCTCAAAAAGATTGCTTTCCCTGCCACAGATGCCTTTGACTACCAATAGCTCTTCGCTAGGGTAGAGCCTCATGAACCCTTCCACTTATACTATAAGCATTGACTATCTTGGTCTTGTGCAGGAAACCACAGCTGTTGTGGACACATGGGTGGAATGTCCTGTCCAGGATGCACCATTGCACAGCAGCACTCTCCAATTCTTTCAGCCTTCTCTTCCAAAATATTTCTCAAAACCTTGTAAGGAGGTAAAGACTAAAAGAGATGTCCCATTTTAGGCCTCAAACTCAATAATCACTTAAGCTGGATGAGGGCTGTGGCCAATACTGGGAGAGCGATCTGTCTTCCACCCTCATCCTGGTTGTAGTTTCTACATTGACAACTTTCTTCCTAAGGGAGACTCTAACACCTGAACTTCTTCTGGATCATCTGGGCCAAGGATAGAACCCCTGTCTCTTTGCACCTCTCAGGCAGGAAGTGTCTGATGTCACCCAGAGTTCAGGTCACAAGGTAATCCCTGACAGGGAGACCTCTGCCTCTGGAATATACTCGTGGCTTCTCCTCCCTCTAAGGGTCAGCTGGAAGCTACCTCCTGCGACGTTGTCAGCCTCTGCTGCTCTCCGGTCTCTTTGCTGCTGCCTTCTCACATCATGGCCCCGCACAAGTTTCCAGAGAGCAGAGCATAAGACCCGAGGTCATGTTTGTGAAGCATGCATGTGCATGTGCACACATCATAAACATGTACACATACACTGGGAATGGTAGGTTATTTTCAAATTAGCTGTGAACTAAATTACATCATGTGACTGTAGAGGAGCATCAATAATCATGCAAGAGGAGATGGAAAGAGACAGAGGACTCGCTTTCAGTCCCAAAGTTAAGGTCCAGGAGTGGTCAGACAGAGAAAGGTCTACCATACGGTACAGAGGGGTCTGGGTAAACCGTCCGGAATGTGTGGGGAAACACAGGAGATATACACTGGGTTCTGCAGCCTGTGGCTGGCACTTTAGGTCTGGCTCCACCATAAGTAGATGGAGGAGGAGAGATGGGATTTGAACACAGAGTCTGCAGGTACTGTACAAGCAAGGCCAGATGGCCTACTGTCATCATCGACAAATGCTGACCAGCGTTAACAGGGTAGCCATGCTGTGCCCTGTGTGTGGCTACACATGTGAGCGGTTGTCAGCTGTTCCCCCAAGTCTCATTCTCTTATAGCTGTCAAGAAGCTGGGAATTTTAAATAGAAAGAAATACCTTACTCAGGAGCCCTTGAAAGGCTTAACTGCATTTGGATTTCTTAGTTTGGTTAGGAGGGTGAAGGGGAAATTGATGTAAATCCAGCTTTTCTTTAGAGAATGATGTGTCCTTTAAACCCATCACCACCATCTTCCACGGGGAAGAATGTTCTCGACCTTAATTAACCTGAACATCTCCTGTGGTATTTTGTGGTTTAATAAGGGTCAGGATAAACAAATAGGCCGAATAGATGTTTATTAAGGGAGAAACAACTCACAACACAGACAGATGAACACAGTAGTTAGAACTGGATGCTCCTCTCTCTGTGTCCTGCCAGAAAGAGAGCGTTCTCTACCTCCTTCTGAGAACAAGTCCCACAGGTCACTTCCGCCCCTGGCTCCACCCCTCAATGGGTGTGGTCAGTGTCACAGAAGCAGACACAGTGAGTATCCCACTACAATTCCCCTTTTAGTCTAAAGAAAAGATTTAAGCTTGATACAAAACTATATACAAAACAGTGAATAACAAGTGTGCTCTAAGAAAAGGAAAATCGAGACCAAAACCACAAACATACCTAGTCCTAGGGTGAAGGCATAAGGGAGTTTACAATAGAGTTGTCCTAAGCTGGAAAGCTTAAGTCTAGTACCTAATATATTTAACTAGGAAGAGAGAATAATATGTAAGATAGTTTAATCTACAACCTCATCAAGACCTGAGAAGGAAAATAACGATACTAGGGTAGACAGGAAGTGCAGATGGGCAACTTCCAAAAGGTGCAGTGAGGACAGAAACAGCAAGCTACCTGGACAGTCACCTAAGGTCTCACAGCAATGTTGGTACAGCCAGTTTTGTTGTGACAGATCACAACAAAAGCAGGGAGGAAGAAAGGCTGTCTCACCCTGACTTGGCAAGATTCATCAGTCTTCTGTTTGTCTCCTGCAAGCACATAGGACCGCATGTCCAGATCAGTTGTCAAGGTAGGGGCAGTTCCTTGCCCAAGAGGCCATGGCCGAAGTGAGGGTGAACTCCAGAAGGAGCAACAACAGTGTCCAACATACTTTCGGGAAAGTGCACGGTGCTGTCAGGAGCAACAGTGTCTCATGTCAACGGAGTACTAATATAAAAACATTTAAATGCCGTGTTCTGCAGGTCTATGAAGTGATTGAAGATTAAGCATCTGTGTCTGACTAATCTCATAGGCAAAGGAAACATGGGTGAGGATAATCTGTAATACTCAGGAACTTGGCTAAAAAACCTGAATAAAACTTCCTTGAGTAAAGCAAGGATAAATACCTAAACAATATAACTATGTACACACACACACACACACACACACACACACACACACACACACACATACACATGTAAATTCCTAAAGTAGAGGTAGAGTAAAAATGTCTAAACAAGAGGTAGAGCTCTAAAGGACAGCAAGACAAATATCCCAAATTGTATCAAAATACAAAATGTCTTGAACACAAGCAAAAGTATACATACATAGAATATGGCAAGTATAATGTGCATAAAACATCATAAATGGAAAGATTTTACACAATATAACAAATATAATATACAATTCTTCCAGGAAGGGAATAATATATATAGGATGAATCCTCTTTCTGATAGTACCTTGTAACTGTATAAATAATGAAGTTAATTCTGTATCATCAGGAATAAATTCTGCAGTCTCGATGTGTAAGACTACTCTCTCTGCATATTGAGAGTCAGTAACTATATTGAGGGGTTCTGTAAAAATCCATAAGTACCATGAGAATGACATACAATTCTGCCTTTTGTACAGATTGTAAGGGCTTTGAACTACTTTGCTTATTTCTCCTGATTTATATCCTGCCTTACCAGATTTGTTTGCATCAGTGTAGAATGTAGGAACTCCAGAGATATGTGTTTGTCTTACAATGTGTGGAAGGATCCAAATCGTCTTCTTTATGAGTTTGATTCTTTGACTTTTGGGATAATTGTTGCTAATTATTCCCCCAAAATTACTGCATGCTCTCTGCCAATATGCATTATCTTTCCATAAGGAGGAAATTTCCTCATTAGTTAAAGGTACTATAATTTCTGCTGGATCCCTTCCTGTTAGTTGACGAAGTCTTAATTTACCTTTTAAAATCAAGTCAGAGATCTTTTCTATATATATTTTTAGTTTTTTATTCTGTTTATGTGGTAAGAATATCTCTAATATGATGTCTTCTCTCTGCATCAAAATCCCTGAAGGATATTCTCTAGATGGTAATATAACCAGAATACAGTATAGATTTGGATCCACATGGTCCACATGTGCTTCTAATATCCTCTTTTCTACCCATTCTAATTCCTTTTCTGCTTCAGCTGATAGTATTAGTGGACTATTCAAATCCTTGTCCCCTTTTAGGGCCATTTTCAAGTTTTTCAAATCATGCCCTTCAACTCCAATAATGGTTTGCAGTTGAGAAATCTCTCCTAGTAATTTTTGAAGATCATGAAGAGTCTGGTAGCAATCTCTCCTGATCTGTACTTTTTGTGGTCTAATTTTCTGTATACCTATTTTATATCCTAAGTAGTTGATAGACTCTCCTTTTTGTATTTTTTTAAGGTGCAATTTGTAATCCCCAGTGAGGTAAAACTTTCTTCACTTTCTCAAACATTTTTTCTAATATTTCTGCTTTAGAGTCAGCTTACAATATATCATCCATGTAATGATAGATTGTGGATTGTGGAAACTGTTTACAAATTATTTCCAGTGGTTTTTGTACAAAATATTGGCACAGGGTGGGGCTATTTAGCATTCCCTGTGGCAAAACCTTCCATTAATATCTCTTCACTGGTTGAGAATTATTGTAATTAGGTACCGTGAAGGCAAATTTCTCTTTATCTTGTTCCTGTAAAGGTATAGTGAAGAAGCAATCCTTTAAATCAATAACTATAATAGATCATTCTTTAGGTATCAAAGAAGGCAATGGCATTCCAGGCTGTAAAGAACCCATTGGCTGGATAACTTTATTGATGGCTCTCAGGTCTGTAAGCATTCTCCATTTACCAGATTTCGTTTTGATAACAAATACAGAAGAATTCCGAGGGCTGGTTGATTCCTCGATATGCCCAGCATTTAGCTGTTCCTGAACCAGATTTTCTAAAGCTTCTAACTTCTCAGAGGTCATAGGCCATTGTCCTACCCAGACAGGTTCCTCTGTTAACCATTTTAGGGGTAGGGCTTTTGGTTCCTCTGTTCAGCACTTACATTCTGTCTTTGTACAGCCTGGATATTTGGTGTCTGTCTTGTATAGTACTTTATAGCATTTTTTTCCACAATCATGAGGTCGTTTATGGTTCCTATCTAATACTGGAGGAATGTTAATCTGTGTATTCCATTGCTGTAATGGGTCCCAACCCCATAAATTTATCACTACATCAGCCACATATGGTCTTAACCTTCCTCGTTGTCCTTCTGGTCCTGCACATTCAATCCATCTCGTGCTTTGTTTTACCTGAGACAGGGTTCCAATCCCTAAGAATTAAACATTAACCTCTCGCAGGGGCCAATTTCGAGACCAGGATTTATTAGTATAGTAGTTACATCTGCCCCTCTGTCCAGTAAGCCTTCAAACAGTCTTACTCATTTTAACTATCAATCTAGGCCTTTGACTGTTTATAGAGGTTTGCCAAAATATACGTTTTTTCTTATTTCCTTCTGTCATGTCTGATTCAACTTCTGTCACTAGTTTGTCATCCATAGCGGTATGAGTTTTTACATTAGACCAAGGATTTTCTAATTTTCCTGTGGGAGATTGTCCTCCACTGTGACTGGGAATGTTCGGACCACCTTTGACGTGGGGGCCTTCGAGAGGCCCCCACAAGGAGTTTCCCGGTGGTAAAGGGTTTCCTTGCTTGTCTCTAGTCGATCTACACTCATTTGTCCAGTGTCCACCTTTGCCAGACCTTCTACATAACCCAGGAGGCTGAGAGCTTCTGTTCGATTCATTCCTGGGAGTATTATTTCTAGAGATGCTTTGCCTACAATTTCTTTTTAGATGTCCTATCTTACCACAGTTAAAATATCTGACATGTTGATATCTCTTTAAACCTTTGGAGATGGCTTCTCCTATCCAAGCTTCTATGTCACCATAGTTAGGACCTCTGTTATCTTGATGTCTTCTCAAACCTTTAGATATAGCTTCTCCTACCCTTGCTTCAGTGTTATTGCTATTATACTCAATGTTGACTGTATATAGGACCCATTCATCCAAAGGTGCTGATCGAATTTTAAAGGCCAAAGCACTTGTTTTCATTGAGGATTTGCATTCTCATAGGCTAAAGATTCTATGAGTATTCGCCTAGAATCTATGTCAGCTACCTCTAATTGTACTGTCTTTCTAGAAACACACTGAAGCATTCTCTTGGTCCTTGCCTTATTTTGGTATAAGATTCTATCCTCTCCCCTAGTTCATGAACCTTGTCCCACGCATTCAGAGCTGCCGTACTGCATAGAGACAAGATATGTTCATCATAGGCAGCTTGGGTTTCTGGGTCAGCATAAATACCCTCACCAAGAATTTTATCTTTGGGAGCTTCATAACCTTTCTTTAAGCCCTGAAGTTCAAGAGCCTTTGCTTCCTCTCTCCATAAAGCCCTCCATTCTAATTGAGAGGAGTTTTCAAGGACAGCTGATATTAATTGATCCCAAACTTTAGGGATTACCTTGTTATTCCTTGCCCATGATTCTATTAATTGCTTCACATATGGTGAGTGCATGCCATAAAAGAATACTGCTTCATTTATACTTTTTAAATCTTTCATACATATTGGTTCCCACTGATAAGCAGCTACACCACCTTTTGGGTGTTTTTTCATTGCTGATTTTTCATTCATAGATACAGGGAAAGCTCCCCTGACCCTAAATGGTGTAGAAAATTTTAAGTCTCTTTCATGCCCTGTTATCTGTAGTTCTTCTGATGTATCAGACTGACGGTCTTCTAAAGCCTGAAGTCTATTAATCATTGTTTCTTTGAGTGTCTGAACTTCTTGAAGCATATCTCTTTCTAGAGCCTTCATTGCATCGGTTAGTTTCTTACTTTCTCCAACTACGAATGATTCCATGTTTTTTATATTCTCATCCTTAGATATTATCTGAGTGGCATGTAAACTGCCTTCTAGAAACAATGTTCTATCTGCTAGCTTGCCATTATCCTCAGACATGGAAGAGATTCTATTTACTACTCTTTCCATCTGATGTTACAGTTTTTTAACCTTATTAGTAGTTTCATCCAACCAGGAATGAGCTGCTTCTGTTAACGTGTTAATGCATTGCATTGCTTCTGTTTTGGTTGTTGAGGCAACATCAGACATGGATCAAATTTTGTTTTCTATTTGGTCATTTTTATGTTCCATGTTTTGTATTCTGCCTGTCAGCTCTCTGTTGCCATCTTCAATATTATGAACCTTTTTTCCTAAACATTCTATGTTTTGCATTCTGTCATTTTCAATATTTTGAATCCTTGTTACTAAGTCTCCTATGGTTTGTACAAGTTCCTTATTGTTTGCACTAATCTCAAACCATTTCTTTAAGAGTATCATATTAATGATAAAACCCATTACTATTATGAAAAAGGTGTATATATTGATCCAGTCATAATTTTCTTCTGCTAAGATTCCTTCTATATATGAAGTAAAAAAATTCCTAAAGTACTGCATTGTAAAATTATCTGCCATAGCTATGGAACAATTGATCTTAGATATTATATCAGCTTAAATTGCAAAAGATGTTACAATTACCTTAGGTGTAATTCCGCTGTCCTGGAGCTTTGATGCTTTTAGTTGTAGATCTCAACTTGCTGTAGTTACACTCGGAGGTGTAGCAGTAAAAAAGCGTCTGGCAGCAGAGGATCCTTCTGATCCTGGTCCCTGTAGAATAGCTTTTTAACAAAGTAAGGCAAGGAAAATTTTGTTAAATGAAGGAGTGAAACGAGCCTTGTACAAATTGTTGAGACCACAGGGATAACAGGAGCTGCCTGAAACTGCAGCGTGTATATTTTCCACCAGCCCACCGAAGCTGAGCCCAGAAGCACACAGAGCAGGCCGAATCCGGGCCTAGTGCAGCAACACAAAAGGCAGGGCGAATGCCGCAGGGCTCTGTGCGAATGCAATCTGAGGGAATGGGCAGAAGATGAGCAGTGGTCTCAGGGCCAAGATGGAGATAAAAGGAGTTCTAGGGCAGGGTATATCCTGCCCGTTCAAGGAAGGTGGGGGAAGGGTTGCTTCGGCGCCTGGGTAAAACCCAGGTGCGGTGAAAATCCTGATCCCGCTTCTGACACCAGATATTGCGGTTTAATAAGGGTCAGGATAAACAAATAGGCCGAATAGATGTTTATTAAGGGAGAAACAACTCACAACACAGACAGATGAACACAGCAGTTAGAACTGGACGCTCCTTTCTCCGTGTCCAGCCAGAAAGAGAGCGTTCCGCCTCCTTCTGAGACCAAGCCCCACAGGTCACTTCCGCCCCTGGCTCCACCCCTCAATGGGTGTGGTCAGTGCCACAGAAGCAGACACAGTGAATATCCCACTACAGTGGTACCCAACTCTGTCCCTGCTGTTAGGGGGACAACACATGCTTATGCATTAAGTTTCATGTTCCCACAGCTGTCCTTCTCTCCCTATTTTTTCAACACATTGTTCTTTGCAGATCCATTCCGTTCATTGCTGTGAGCCCTCCCCCATCTCCTGGCTGTTTTCTGCCACAGTTTATGCCGGTGCAGCCATCTTCCCCTCTGCGGCTTCTTCCTTGACACCATGAACTCATTTCTCCTGTCTTCTTTTTGCCCTTTGTGAAAATCAGACCCCAAAGGGCCTCTGCCTTGTGTTCTGGGTAGAGCATGGAGCTGCAGAATTGACCCTGTGATGCTTCCCCTCCTGCAGGAAGTGGCCTGCAGCTCCAGCTGCTCCTCTACTGGACCTCTTCAAATAGGATAGTTCCAGGTCAGATGTCAAAAGATGCAATTCTTCTGAAAGTGTTAACCTATTTCCAAAGGAATGAAAAATGAGTGTGTTTACCTCTTGTAAGCTTTTTCTTGTAGAGTTCTTGTTTTTTCCCCAAACAGTAAGATATCAGAGTCAAAGACCTTGAGAAAATGCACATATATTGCTCTCTGGACTGATGGTTCCAGAAGGAATTCTGCACTGGGTAAGGTCTCCACAACATGGATTAAGATCCTTGGGACACCAAACTGTTTCTAGCCCTTTCCTTTTAAAGGCCCCTATGGCTACTCACACACTTTCATCAGTGAGCCCCATCACAGTGGTGTCCCTAACTGACAGGGCTGTCTGCAGAGCCACACCGATGTTTCCAAATTTCGAGTCAGAGCTCTGTACAAACACCAACACTATTGTCTTCTGATGTCAGTCTCTCTACACTCTTCATTTGTAAACAGGCCAGTTACAGAGGGTTGTCATGGCAGAGGTCATGGGTGAAGCAGTCCTAAAGTTCAAGAGTAGGCTAATGCTGCGGGGTCCTGAGAGAATGGTCTTGCATAGTGAAGCTTAATCCTAATTAAGCCACAGATATTTGCAAGGCACATCGGGAAGTCTTTCAAATTAACTTAGAAGTGGCGGTGTCAGCAGCTGTTACCAGAGAGAGGGAGCGAGGAGCTAAGAGAAGACGATGGGGGTGGAATTGATCCAAGTGCATTATACACTCTATGAAGGAGGGCCTGCGGTTAGCCTCAGCAAGGAAGCTCTTACTGCAGCAATGGTCCAACTCCAAGCTAAGCCTGTGCTGAAACCAGTTTCTAACCAGTACTCAGCAGGGACCCCACTGCTCCCGTCAGCAGAAAACACCCCTTTTCTAGCATGAAGACTCACAGCGAGGTCTCCTGGGAAAAAGAAGGTTTCCCGGGATCCTCTGAGGAATGAATTTCCACTGTACCAGTGATCGCTTGATCAGAGATCATATAAATATCCCAGGGGCTAGAGACACTGCCCCTGACCTCCATGGAACCTGTGCTTATGGATCTGGTAAATGGAATCAGCAGTGCCAAGCCTGATGGCGCTAGTTCCAGCTCTGCAACCCCAGGAGAAAACTGACCCCCAAGTTTTCCTCTCTCTCTCTCTCCCTCTCTCTCTCTCTCTCTCTCTCTCTCTCTCTCTCTCTCTCTCTCTCTCCCTCTCTCTCTCCCTCCCTCCCTCCCTCCCTCCCTCCCTCTCTCTCTCTCTCTCTCTCTCTCTCTCTCTCTCTCTCTTTCTTACACACACACACACACACACACACACACACACACTAAAGGTGCACCAAAGGTATGGAGAAGGCTTGCTGTGTACACTTCTGTGTCCCACACTGAAGGCAGGTCCCTCCTTCTCTACAGGAAAACTCACTCTTGGCAGCAGCTGTTTTCCTTCTGGTCTACAGAGGAAGCCCTTGAAGACATTCCCAGAGCTCCAGATCTACGGAATCCCCTGGCAGGCAGTGTGTCCTTCCAAGGGCGTCTCCTGAAGGCCCAGCCTAGCCAAGGCCCACACCCACTGTGCTGTCCTGCTCCTTTCCTGGCCCTCCCACCTCACTTGGAGGTGATGGATATGGAGGAGCTGTCATCTCTTGCCTGCCTCTCTATAACCAGCCCAGAGCCGACAAATAGCATTCTCCGTGGAGAGGAAACAGGAAGACTGAGCTAACTTTTTACTCACCCTAAATCACTTTTCACAAACATACAAAGCAAATATATATGAAAACAAACCCATGTTCTTACTGTCACTTCTAAGCTAAACTGCATGTTCATGTCAATCAGAACTGTGGTAAATCATGCTGGTTCTCTTACAGCCTTGGTGGGTCTGTTTGGTTCTGTTTGTTGATTGGTTGGTTTTATTGACACAGGGTCTCATACAGCCTAGACTGCCCTCAAGCTCGCTGTGCAGCCAAGATGACCTGAACCTCTTGATTATCTCTGCTTTAGCCCCAGAGCTGGAGTTCCAGCTGTGTACAAGGCCAAATCTATGCAATGCTGTGCATAGAGCCAAGGGCCTCATCGTGAAAAGCAGTCAACCCACCAGCTAAGCTACAACCCAGCACCATCTCATCCTCTGAAACAGGGTCTCAGGTGTCCCAGGATAGTTGTTATGAACTCATGTATTGTAGCCAAGGATGACCTTCAACTCCTGGCCCTCTTGCCTCCACTTCCTAAGAGCAGGAATCCTAGGTCTGCACCAGGCTCATTAAGGGTGGATTGATTCATGTTGCGGGGTCTCCAATTTGTACCCATAGAACTAGAAAGCTGTTCCTAGCACTGATATATTACCACTTATCTTGTCTACTAAGTTTCAGTGTTCCAACCTAAATTACCAAATTGAGCTGCATTATACCAGCTGACAAGTCTGGGGTGAGCGTATCCACTATGTCAGCAACCCTGTGACCTTTAATGACTGCATTCTGTCTCCTTGGAAGCATCTTGGTCATTCTTCTCCTTCACTTTCAGTGTTGATGGGTGCTAGGCTCCCATGCCGCGCTGCAGAGGCTAGCTTCCCCTCTAAACAGGAAAGAATCCTGGGAAAAGGGAAGCTGGGGAAGGGGAAATCCTGGGGAGAGTTCGCAGCACTGAGTTAATGCTTATCATATTGACAACGGATTTGATATATGATTTAAGTCTGCACTTATTCCATGGTTATATACTCAAAGTGTACTACATAATGTTTTTCTTTAAAGTATATAAATGTATCTTCCTAGAATGATAATAAAAACAAGCCAAGAGGCCTGGGAAGATAACTCAGCCCATGAGTGTTTGCTTTGTAAGCACAGGGCTGGAGTTCGGCTCACGGAACTCACTTTTAAAACTGGGTGTTGTTCTAATCCCATGTCCCTGAAGGCGGAAACCCATGAATCTCTGGGGCTCTCCAGTTAGCGTACTTGATGATTTCTTGGTCAACAAGAGACCCTGCATCAAATATAAAGGTGGGTGGCATCGGAGGAATGTTTTCTGGAGTTGCTCTCTGCCCCCCTCAACACACACACACACACACACACACACACACACACACACACGCAAGTGCATACATGACCACATGCATATGTGTACTCTCACGCAGATATGCACATACACAAAACAACAACAGCACAACAAGCAAAGAGAAATATCCAACAGAAAGCACAACATCAATTCTGTGGGGCCGTCAGCATGCCGGAGGCAGCTCTGATGCGAACATGCCCATGGTAGCATTACTTCAAACCACTGCTACTGCAAGCACTTTCACACTCTGCCCAGTAACATCATATTAGGGATTTCACGTCATTCATAATTTTGATGGCCAGAGAAACGCTTATTTGTGCTGGGTCTCCATCTTCCTTAGTAGTGACTGTCGGTCGGTCGGTCCTATGCTCGAACTGCTGAAAGACGATTTCTCAGCAAGCAACCCTGATTTAATGACCCACCCGCCCACCCATAGATGTGCATACTTTATTGAAAAAGTATGACTAACCATGGCTTGTTTTAGCTCATGTCATTTGCTTACAGGATTGTTATGTGTCACCTTAACACTTACCTTCACAGAGCTTTTTGCTTGCTGCACCAATACTGAAGGTCTTCTTGCAGTTTTTGCCGTTAAATACCCCTTCTGCTCGATACGCCTGGGCCTTGGCTTTAAGCCTGTTGTCTTTCTAGCAGGAAACAATACATCTTTTAATTAAAACTAAATCGAGTCAGTGGTCTTTATTCCATGGGTCTCAAATGCCGTAACGCCAAACACAAGGGAAAGAGTGTATCAAACCAAAATTAGTTTCATGTCATTTGCACTTTCTGAAATACAGGTTCTAGTCATTCATTATCTTTACCTTATTTCTGCCTTTCAAAAACACACTCACAAACTCAGTGTGCCCAACAGCTGTTTTGATTAAGACTGTATTTGGAAGAAAGGTGTTTGGGTGGGTGTCTGCTTCTCCGGGAGGAAGCAGTTCAGCTCTGTGGACAGTGACATCACACCATTTCATTCTCTACCTTTCTCATCGCCCTTGACATTTATAAAAAAAGCACTTTTCACTGAAAAGAACACAGTGGGAGAAACATCAAGCGTGAATGGAGTTATTGCACAACAGGGCATCCAGGTCCTCCCATGTCCCTGCCCCCTCCCTGATGCAAACTCCCTGATGCAAAGTCTACTGTTGACCCTGGGGTCCTGAGAGGCCGTCATCACCCATGGAGGTTCAGGAATGTGATGCTGGGTGCATGGATCATGGAAACGGGATGGATAAAAAAGGAGGACATACTCGATGCCAAAAAGGCTCTTTCCACACTGTTAGATTAAACCCCCCTTCTGGATGGCTCACGGCGGTGTCTGTGTGTATTAAGTCGAGCCACAGAGTGCTGCAGTCATTCCAATAGAAACACAGAATACAGCGCAGAGCAACGCTGAATCCCATACAAGAGCTGTTTCATACACGATTTGCAGGCAGCAGCTCCTCTCAGTGTGACTGTGTGGCAGGGCTACTGTTGGGAACCTGCCGCCTCCTGACCCCGCCCCTGACAATGGGTGGGAGCTCATGGCCGTGTCATCACTACATCAGGCTTTACCTGGCTGTTCAAGCTTTTACCTGGTGGTGCAGGGGACCCAGTTATGCATGGCATGCACAAGTCCCCCCTTTAAAGCAAGCGCGCCAAGCGCACCTCTCTCTCTCTCTCTCTCTCTCTCTCTCTCTCTCTCTCTCTCTCTCTCTCTCTCTCTCTCTCTCTCTCTAGGGCCCCTTCTCTCTTTCTTTGATGCCCCCCTTGCTTTCGATTGGCCACCAGCTACCCCCCTTTCTCTCCCCTCTCTCAATAAACTCCGAGTGGGCGCTGAGTCTCGTGTTTGTGTTTCTTAGACAAGAGCTGCAGCAAAAGAACAACATTGGTGCCGAAACCCGGTCAGGCTCTCCTCAAGGACTCGGCGGCCGTCTGCTGACGGGCGGCTAGCCAGAGACACTTGGGGACCCTGATTCCAAACCAAAGGTCCACTTTCACCACCCATTCACTGGAAATACCATCCCACACCGGCTTCAATTAGGTAAGGTACACTTTTTTTAAAATTTTCAACCCTTTTTCTTAGGGCCGGGAACATTCCTCAAGGGTGGAAGACTTATTGCCCCGGGCAGTAAATCTGATTCCGGCTTTAAGCCTCTCGGACTGCTGAGTCTTCTGTTGGCCCTGGCAATGTTTTCGGGCTGACGAGCTTCGAACAACGCTCTGCCAGTCTCTGCTTATCGTGTGGCCACACTCTTGAGCTGATGAGTTCCAAAACTGATTGGTCACTTCTCACTCCACCCATGGGGAATAAACCGACCAAAAAAATACCTCCCACCACTCCACTAGGATGCCTAATAGAAAATTTAAAACCCTTTCACTTAATGCCACTTGTTAAGGCACCCAGACTTTACATTTTTACTGAAAAGTGGCCTAGATATTCCCTAGAAAATAATTCAAATTGGCTGTGTAATAGCTTTCTAGATCCCGATATCCTATGGGATCTTTCAAATTACTGCCAGCAAACAGGTAGATGGAAGGAGTTTTTCTACCTGTCTGCTAAACAATCTCTTTCCCTAAACCTGTTTCTGTTCTCTTTCTGCTATCTCAAAACTTTGTGATTTCTGCCAGCTGTTGGGAATGTGTTTATGGCAGCCGCCATCTTGACCATGTGGCCTGGCCTCACCCCCCCCCATGGTTCTTTTCTCTGCTACACCAGACACCTATACAGAGGGACAGTCTAGCCAGCTTCTGCCACCAACAGAAACTGTAATTCATTTACCTTTTGCCTTTTATTCTTTGTCTCTAATTTCTTTTTTCACTGACAATGTTACAACTGTACATGTGATTTAAATTTAACTTTATATAAATTCAACTGTACTAAGTCAAATATTTCTAAATTGATATGTGTTCTTTAAATGATGGTAAACATTTAAGGTTATAAATGTCTATTTCAAACTAACAAAATATTTATGCCACCCAGCCCTTCCTATAAGCTGTTTATAAATTTTAAGCTTCTATTATCAAAGGGAGATTTTCTCTACCTCTTTGTCCTTTACAAGTGTATGTCTAACCTAAGTTAAAACCAGTTAGTCAGGCTGCATGGCTCTGAGTGTAACATCTCTCCACAGCCTCTCAGCTTGGATCCAGTTTTCCAGACAGATTAATTACAGGGATAAAGCCTTACCTAGCCAAGAAGCTAAAGACAAATTTTGTACACTAAGGTATACTAAACAGTCAGGCAGCCCTCAAATGCTCAGAGATATAGAGAATATGGCATATAAAACATTTCATTAAAAAGCTTTTATAACAGAGAGACAGGCCAGCTGCTGGCACCACCCATTTCCTCCAAGAAGATTGATGGACACCGAAGAAGCTCCACCCACAAAAGTGGCAACACTAGCCACTGAGCAATCCTGCCTTTCATCTCAACTGCGGCAAAGGGCTCTAAGAACCATGGACAAAAGGGCAGTGGAACCGACTTTCTCCACGTTGCTTGGGCCAACGGTAGGTAAGTCTTCCAAAAGCTCCTAATCCACAGGTCGTGTGCCATCAGCAGAAGGCAGATGTCCTTAAAGCCTCTAACCTCAACAACTGTGGAGGACCTGGGGGTGGCTGTCCATGCTGCCAGCTATGAGTCTCTGTTACTCTCTAATCATTCAGGTAGAATTTTATCCTTCTCAAGAACTCTGATGCCTTTGACAACTGGTAGTTTTGTCAGCTTAAAGCAGCAGCCACGGTTCCAGTTGTTACAAAACATATTTCAGAAATGGATATTTTAAGGTTGCTACTGTTTATAGTCTTAACATTAATCAATAAAGTTTTAATGAGCTACTAATCCAATTCTGACAGAGTACTAAACGCCATACTATGCCACTATACGATCATAACTGTAACTATTAGCTCAAAATTAAGGTGCTTTTCATTGTGCTAAAATTCTTTCAGGCAAACCACTTCTAACATGAGTATGCTGCTAATGTGTCTTAATATTTATGTTTTCACAAACTCAAAGGATTCTTGTAAGTTCCAGGGAGCCAAATTGGACCCATCCAAACAGGTCAGATTCACTCCAAATAAATATTCAACTTCCTTGGTCCCAGGACTCCCTTTCCTCACCTTGGGAACCCTTCCCTCATCTTACAATTCTCCCCTCAAGTACCAGGACCTAGAAAAAAAAAGACAAAACAAAAACCTAACCTTGTCCTCTGCTCTGCTAACATCTTGCCAGGTCTCAAAGAGACGCCAGAGCTCCGTACTGTCAGGACTGCGATGAAACAACCAACTACCAGCACGTGGCAGCACCCCAGGTTCCTCGGATCCCCCAAAAGACCATCAACGCACCAAGTCAGCAGGAAGCAGTCTTTTGAGAACTCAATGTCCTTATTCCCTAACCTGCCATGCCCAACCCCCACCTTTTTAATAACAATAAGAGGTGGGAATGTTGGGAAGCTGAAGTCTCCTGACTCCGCCCATGACGATGGGTGGGACGCTCATGGACATGTCATCATTTACTAGGCTTCACCTGGCTGTTCAAGCTTTTACCTGGTTGCGCAGGGGACCCAGTTATGCATGCGCAAGCCCCCCTTTAAGCGCACTCTCTCTCTCTCTCTCTCTCTCTCTCTCTCTCTCTCTCTCTCTCTCTCTCTCTCTCTGGAGCCCCTTCTCTCTTTCTTTGACCCCCCCTCTCTCCCTTGCTTTCGGTTGGCCAACCAGCTACCCCCCTTTCTCTCCCCTCTCTCAATAAACTCCACGTGGGCGCTGAGTCTCCTGTTTGTGTTTCTTAGGCAAGAGCTGCAGCAAAAGAACAACAGCTACTGCTTAGCTAACTGCTCTCTCATCCCAACATAAGTTCCCCAGGCCAAGCACTTGCCTTGGCTTTTGTGGACTCTGTGTGTTAACAAAAAGTGGTGTTGAAGCTGAGCCCAGAGCCCTGTGCTGTGATGGCCCATGGTGAGCTCAGAGTCTACAGAGGCTTGGGAGACACAGCCCTGTTGGCCCTCTTCCTTGACGTCCTGTGGGCATCTTAAGCCACCTGACCTTCACTATGGTTCTTTTTGTCTATATTCCCTTAAAGGACTCTAGCCATTGCATAAAGACCAGGACAGGGAACCCTGCCCTAAGGTCAAAGATCAGTTAATAACAGGTGTCAGATTGACTATACTGTTTTCCCATCCTTTGGGTTTCCATATGAGAAATACAAATTGAAATGGAGAATCCACTCACTGGTCTTACTACTATTACACACACGCATGCACACTCATGTGCACACACACTCATGGGCACACACGCACACACACACTCAACTCCATGGAAGTAATTTCACTCTTGGTACTATAAATCTGGTTAAAAGCCTCAGAATGAGGAGCTCATGGGCCTTAGGTGAGAGAATATCCCACCGTCGTTGTACTAACTGTACGTGTTGTCAACTGGCAGTCCGTATATTTGTACCTGTAGATTTGGGCTGCTCTCAACTTCACTCAGAGAAGCTTCTTCTTGCAGTGGGCAGTAGTTAATGTAGAGATAGATTCATAACTGGTCAAATTACTGAGCGAAAATAACGGTTGATGTCCAACCCCATAAAGAACATCAGTATCATCCCTCCAAGGTTCAGAGACCACTGTGGAGGACAGGCAGGAGGAATATAAGGGTCCAGGTATCAGGAGGAGGCTGTGAAATGCTGTCCTCTACATGTGACGTGGCTGTTGGATGCATCCACATACAGTAGGTAACTGTGTCTAACTTCACAAAGGTTGCACAAGATCAAGCCAGTCCAAATGCCAGTGGGTAGTGAAGGCTCACAGATCCACCCTCAAATGAGAAGCTCTTGGTAGTTGATGGCTGCCAAGGAAACAAGGAATCACTCTCCTCTTGGGATATGGCCATGCTGGTAGGTTGCTCAGACTCTGGTGCATAGCCTCACACCCATGTACATGTGGGCGGCACTCACAGAACTCAGGGGGTTATTGATAACCAAAATAAAAAGACATATAATAATAAAAATAAAGCTGAGAAAAGAGTAGGAAGACTAGAAGGAGTTGGAGAGAGGAGGTGGAGGGTATTATTTATATAAGTGCTATAAATATATGCACACATTTATATGTCACACATTTAAATGCATGCATTTATTACAAAGGATAAAAGAATACTATTTTAAAAGATTTTGTGAAATTCCACAAAGGAAAACAGAAAAGAAAGGGCAGGAGAATATCAGAAGTCAAGAAATAATTGTCACCGCAGCTGAGGAGGACAGAGGGACAGAAAGACAATGGGGAGGACAGGACACAGCCCTATGTTCCGATCGCGGCTGCCCACAGAGGACAAACGGCAGAGCGAAGAAGTTTAGTGAGATGCTAGTGCCACAATGACCGCTGATTTTCCTCCTCTCTGACTAGCTCTGGGAATGACCCCTCATGAAAAGCCTGCTCACTAAGAAGGCCCCGCAGGTAACTGGGAGAAATTTCAACCACAATAGAACGTGCAGATCACAACACGAAAACACAAAAGCTGAAAAATCAAGACAAAAAATTCTCCCAAAAGCCCATCACCCTTCAAAACCAGAAGCCAAACAATTGAAATGGTTGAGACACCAGACTAGGGATTCAAACCGTAAATCTAAGAATATTCAGTGATCTCAAAGAGAAGCCAAACATAGAAATGAAAGGAATAAACTTAAGATAGGGGTAGGAAATTGAGCGGGGAAAGGGGGGGAGAGTCTGAAAGGACCAAATGGACACATTGGAAATGAATATCCCTATAATGCAAATACGCAAATACAATCCTCAGTGGGCAGCAGTACCAAATACTAGAGCAGGCAGGAGGAGGAGCAGCAGGGCTAGAAGACAATGCTGGGTAAAGACGACTACACTGAATCAATAAAGAAAATAGAGTTAGTCATCTGGTCTATAATATAGAGACCACTGGGACATGATTAAGAGACCAGTGTCACAAATCTTGGTATTGAAGAGGGATCTGAGCCACAAAACTAAAGCATAGGAAGGCATTCAATAAAACTTGTGCACAAAATAAAATCTCCAAATCTAGAAGGGAAAATGAGCACATAGGTGCAGAAAGAATTAGTAACCACAAATCAGTCTTTTGCAGAATAACCTCTCCGTGTTCTATTAGAGTTTAAAAAACTATAGCAGAAGGGACGTGTCTTAGTCGCTGCTTCGTTGCTATCATAAGATACCACGACCAAGGAAACTTATAGAAGAAACAGTTTATTGGGACTTACGGTTTCAGAGTTTATAACCACATGACAGGGAGCACGGTCTCAGGCAGGCACAGCACTGGAGAAGTACCCGGGAGTTTACATCTTATCCACATCACAAGGCAGAGAGCAGGCTAAGCAGGGATGGCGGGGGCTTGTGAGCCCTCAAAGCCCATCCCTAGTGACACAACTCCTCCAGCGATCCAGTAAAGCCACACTTCCTAAGCCTCCCAAGCAGTTCTGCCAAGCGTTCAAACGTATGAGTCTGTGGACCATTGTCATTCAAGCCACAGCTGCAAGGAATACTAAACGCTGCTGAAGACACGTGCCAAGAGACTCACAAACAGACCCTACCACGGTGACAACAAACCTTTCAGCAGAAATCCTGATGGCCGGTAGACACAAGTCCTGAAACAAAACACTGCTAACCAAGACTACAGGATGCTCTGACACATTTCATGGGGAATACAGGCCGTTTGTGGGCAGGCCAATGAGAGCAGCCACTATGCAATGCAGTTGGAATTTCCTAGATCTACAATCTGATTCAGTTTGATGATTCCTGTGGACGTACCTATGGGAATCAAAGAGAGCAAACCACAGACACCCACATTCCCATGCTCAGCACAGCAATACTCCCAGCGGCCAGTTACTGACCAACCTAAGTGTCCATAATGGAACAGTGAATAAAGATACACACGGGGCTGTGGAGATGGCTCAGCAGGTAAAGGCACTCGCTGCCCAGCTCTAAGAACTGGTCATCCCTGGAATCCACATAAGTTGTCCTCATGTGCAGTATGCCATGCAACCACCTTCCCCATCCCCCATGGAGAGCATAAAGAACAGTGAAATCTTGTCATCTACAAAGATACGAATTCAAGCAGAGATAATCACATTCAATGAAGTTAAGATAGATTCAGAAAGACAAGTTATGTATGTTTTCACCTGCATCACTCCTTTAAAAAGTTATTTTGTATATATTTATGGTTGCTTGGCCTCCAAGCATGCATGTGTACCACATTTGTGCAGTACCTGGAGAAGATGCTGGATGCTGGTACCTGGAGACGATGCTGGATGCTGGTACCTGGAGACGATGCTGGATGCTGGTACCTGGAGAAGATGCTGGATGCTGGTACCTGGAGAAGATGCTGGATGCTGATACCTGGAGAAGATGCTGGATGCTGGTACCTGGAGACGATGCTGGATGCTGGTACCTGGAGACGATGCTGGATGCTGGTACCTGGAGAAGTTGCTGGATGATCTGGGACTGGAATCACGGATGTTTGTAAGGCACCGTGTGAGTACTGGTGCGCTTATCTCTGAGCCGTCCCTCCAGCCCCCACTTCCATGTCTTTGCAAGAGACAGTAAAGCAGAAGAAGAAGATTTGGGGAGTGAGAGAAAACAAATTGTGGGGAGAAGAGAAGATGATGAGAGGTGAAATTGAGCCAAGTACATTATATACACACCATGGAGATGCCATCAAGAAATCCACTCTCTACGCAGCTAACACGCACCATGAAAAGGTAAAATATGAAAAGAAAAGCCCCCGAGTGCAATTGCTGGACCCGAATGCAGCCAAAAGCCTCTTCCGGGGTGCTTTGCAGAATCTTTGTCTTCATCAACAAATACGTTTTTTTTATTTCTTTGCAAATTTGCTTTATATGTATGACTGTTCTGCCTACATGTGTATGTATGTGCACTGTGTGTTCCTGGTGCCCGAGGAGGTCAGGCAAAGGCACAGGATCGCATAGATCTGCAGTTGAGAGCCTCTCCATGGGTTCTGGGAACCAAACCAGATTTTTTTTTTGTCTGACCAGTTTTGAGTGTTAAAGGTAAAAGCATATTAAGGATAAGAACATGCTGTACTCTGAAAGAAAACTATCATATAAGACTTTTACAGTTGAACAAACAGAATTTTATATCTAACATAAATTTTCCCGAAGTCAAATTTCACCTTGTACTGGCAGCTCAGCTGGGAGCATGCTTGCCCAGCATGCACAAAGCCCGGGGTCCCATTCGGAGCACCACGTAAAGCAGCTGCGGTTACGTGCCCAACTCGGGGACCTTTATGAGAGCCGCAAGTGCTGACCATTTGTCCAGCTCCAACAAATAAATTTTAAGCCCTATTTATTTTTCATGACATTGATTGACGTCTTCACACATGCATATAATATGTCCTAATCAAATCTCCCTCCTTTTCTTCCAAATCATCCCTTTAACACACGTTTTATTTCCCAGCTTCATGAGCACTCTGTCTGTCTGTCTGTCTGTCTGTCTGTCTGTCTGTCTGTCTGTCTCTCCTTTTGAAAGACACTGAGTTCACTCAGCAGCTTCCATGTGCATGGCGGTGGCACCGTCTCCCAGAGCATGGGTAGCTTTTGAGGAGACAGACCCCTGAAAAGGACTGACTGCCCCTCCTCAGCAGCCGACCGTGGCAAAGCGTCATACACACAAACACACAGCAGCCGTGCCTGCTTGCATAGACCTTGGCAAAACAACACACATGTTGTGTTCAGTGCAAGCGAATAGCTCGTGTCATGTGATGCACAGTCATGATGTGTATGATGACCACACAGTCCCATCCAGGAACACAGCACCAGGCCAGGGAAGAACTGTGAACGCATTGATGAAATCCGAGTGTTTTACTTCAAATGATGCTACATTAGAGAAGGAGACGTTTCTGCGTGGGTCTCTGTGTCTCCTTTAGGGTGACACAGCTCCCTTCCTTCAATAATAACCAGCCTCAAATGGAAAAATAACAAGTTCCACAGCCCTGGAAAGCATAGATAACTTCCACCTTCAGGGTAAAGACAGATGGACTCCTGGTAAGATGGTCATGTCTCTGTGGAGTGAAAACAGCAGACTACAAGCCTTAGTTTAAAAAAAAAATACAAATTAGTAAAAGGTTTTCTCCTTGGGCCCATGACCTATCTCACCATAGATTCTTGGTCCTAGATAATGGTGTCTACAATGGGTTCCAACTTGTGGAGTGAGATTTAAGTCCAGTCAGAGAAGAGCTGGTTACTCCCTTGTCATTGGTGCCTGAACTCACAGCAGTTGTGACAGCACAGACAACATCTGTTCAAGCCAGACGAAGTCCCAGTATGGAGAGGAAGGTGTGCATGAGAGTCCCATCCCTTCTGAGGAGGATCTTGGCATTGGTAGCCACAGGGTGAGAAGAAGTCCGTGCTTTTAAGGCTGTGGCCCACAGTAGGATGACCACGCAGCCAAAAGTATAAGGGCAGCAGAAATAGTAACTGATGGGATTTGCACACACACACACACAGAGAGAGAGGGGGGGGGAATGACACAAAGTTGGGAGGTTAGGAAAGGGAGGATAGACCAGAGAGAAATTCCAAGAGGTTAGTGCATATGACCAAAATATATTCCATGAATTTTTCAAACAACTAATTAAAAATGAGGATCAAAAGGAAAGTGTGGGTCCTTTTTTCCTTCTCTCAACCCACTGCATCTGAGGTTCTCAGGAACCACTTCAAGATGGGTTCTCCGTTCTCCATGAAAAATCTCTGGAGATGCCCTCAGAGACAGGTCCATGTGTGTGTGTTTCCTAGGTGATTCCAAGATCCACTCAAATTGACAGTGAAGGTGGACAAGCATGGTGGGAGACCCTCATCACAGCAAGGGTTAAGATTATATTTGCTTAAAAGCATTTAATACTAGAAATATAATTGAGCATGTTATAGAACGTCATCAAATTACCATGAGTCAGTGATTCAATCATTTTGAAAAGAACTCAATACTGAAATCTAAGGCATGCTGTGAGTGCTCACATTTTACAAAGCAAGAGCATACTGAGTTCCACAGAATTTTCCCAAGACGAAAATCAAGTGCTGCTTATTTTTAAAGAGAGGGGTCATTATGAAAATTTCACGCAGTTACCAAACCACAAAAGTTTATGCAAGCACTGAATAACGCCTTTCTTTGTTACTCTGCTCCTAAAGAATCACATAACGTGAACAGGAAAAAAGAGGTACAGCATGACACAACAGTGTGTGCCTTCGTGTGATTGCATTTACAAGCAGAGTCCCCAGCTTCCCAAGACCAGCTCAGAACGGCTTATAAAACAGCAGCGTGACAAAGAATTCCTTCCTCTTATTATGTCCTTCATGTTCATGGGGGGCCAGCAGCCTTCCAGTTTTCAATGAATAAATGGTTTCCATGGGACGGGTGAGCCACTCCAGGGAACAGACTCAGCAAATCCTCCCTCTGGTATTGCAGCTGTTACTTCCCGATGCCTGTCACTAGACATGGCGGACAATGAACAGGGCACACGCCTCACTCTGAGGATCTGTCCCCTCTCAATTCACTACTGTCACTGTCTTCATTCCACAGTTATTGAGTGTTAAGAATGACACCTTCAGATAGGGTTGTTGCTACATGGGGAACATAGCTGACAGTGAGGAGATAGTGTCAGAAGTAAAATGCCGAGTGAGTATGGACTTAAAGGAGATGAGTAGCTACACACTGGGTAAGCAATACAAGGATGGAGCCGTCCAGTTGAAGCTGAGCGGAAGGAGTGAGCGGAGGTAGCATAGAGGTCTTTGGCTCATCTCCTTAAAGGCACATTGTGCCGAGAGTCAAGCTCCCCTTCCTGGTTGCAGGAGCTGACCCTGCGTGCAGCTACACAGCAGGACATGACAAACTAGTGCGGGTGTTGCTTGAGAATATAATGAAAGGGCCAGGAATATGTCTCATAGAATAAAGTGACTTCCCAGTAAGCTCGATGACCAGAGTTCACTTCTTGGGCTACTCATGATGGAAAGAGCCAACAGACAGACGCACACAAATTTTGTTCTGATGTCTACACCCATAAGCACGCATGCGCACACAAATAAACAAGTGTTGAAAAGAAAAAGTATATCACCAAAACCACAAATATTCTCCCCCCACCCACCCAGAATCATTTCCATGGCAACAGGAAAGAAGCCATTGTGTGTTATTGAACAAACATGATGATAGCATGTGCTGCGAGTCCCGGGGAGCCCACTGAAAGCTTGCAAAGGCAGTGAAGAACCTTGCCCTTCTGGTGGGTGAGCAGGCACAGCTCTACGTCGATTGTGTCCTCAAGGCAAAGGACCAGAGACGGCACCAATCACACACATCACACAGCCTAGCTTTACCTGAGAACTGAAATGCCAATGTGGCCGCTAACTGCCTTCACCCACAGAAACAGGCCATTCATTCCTTTATAAGATGAAGCCATCTTGCAACTCGGGGCCCGCCCTCTCTGAAGTCAGGCTCCAAGCTCCCACAGAGACTGGGCACGGCCATGCTCAAGGTTGACTGTGAGTCCAGGAGATACCTGGGGATTTACTTAATCTTCGAAAGCATTTGCATTCACCCCAGAGATATGGAAAAGAAATGATTTCATGCTTCCTATTGTAAACTTTCAAGGGCATGGGGGAGTGGGGAGGCTCTCCCTTCATCTTCACAGTGGGAATGAGCCCCTGAGTTTCATCTACATTTGCTTATGTGCAGTTTATCAGAAGGTGATCCCGGGATGCGCAAAGACAAATAGGTGTGCAATATGACAGAGGAAAGGTCACCACCAGGGCGCTGGAACCGCCAAGGCTAGGCTCATCTTGAAGCCTGCTGAGGTCTCTCATGCTGCAACAGGTCTGGCAGAGCTGCCCCTGGAAGCTGGGAAGGAAGGCACTCATCCATCCCAGGAGCTGTCAAAGGTCATTTCCAGACCCAGCAGGATCTAAATTCCAAGGACAATTGGGCCTTTGCCAACCTTGTTGGAAACTCTAAGGGGCCCCGGGCTCTCAGTCAGCCAGGGATCTTAGTCCCACCTCGTAGGAACTGACTTTTGTCTATGAGCAGAGTGAATACAGAAGTGGTGTTCAGAGCAAGCCTTGGGTTGTAGCTCCAGGAGAGCCCACAGGTTCTGAGAAGACTGAGCTGCAGGGAGCTGAGAAGAGCCAACGCTCCAGCAGCAAACAGCAAGCAGATACAGCCCTTCTGCCTCGCCTTGTCCGGGGAAAGCCAGCAGCAAAACAGAAAATGCCCTCAGCACCAATGGACTGAGAAGACTTGTAGTCAGGTTTGGAAACAGTGGGTTGCAGCTGAGGACACAGACGGGTCCGAGGTAATGCGGTTTTGTCTTCTCCGTTCACTCCCTGCTGTGATGCATAGGCCTCTTCCCGTTCTCCAGTAACTGGTAGGGAGGAATTTGTTTCTATTCCTCACCCCCGTCCAGGGATGGAGCTCCTCACAAGTGAGGTTGGGCACAAGCATTCTAATATTTCCATTCTGTTGCCTCTCCTTCCCTGGAAATCCAGTCCGCTGGGACAAAGCACAGGTCTTTGGGAGACAGACATGGCAGGCTGTGACAGACTCACTTCTGGCCACGAGCCCTCAGCATGAGTGGGACTTGGTGGGGTGCCATGGCTGGCATGTGGCAGACTGACTTGTAACTTGGAAAGCTCAGCCTGGGCAGCTCAGGATCCCAGAAGCGTCTGTTCATGAACGGAGTCTGATTTCTCCCCCGTGTTGCTCGTAAGTTCCCATTTGTAAATGGCCCAGTCTATCTAACCTGACAACCCCAGCCATCAGCAGATCGGCTGCTGGGAGCACAGCAGCTGGACACAGGGCTGTTGTGTGTGCGGGAGAAATCCTGGGTTGCCGTGTAACAGCCTGGCCCTTGCCCGATCATCTCTCTGTCAGTCAGGATGGGGTGAAAGGCTGAGGAGCACGCTTGGAAGTTTGGAAACCATGTTCTACACCACCAGATGTGCCTAGAAACTCACAGGTGCCTTTGGCCCACAGGTTTTTATGGGGACAATCACTTGTTTCTGGTTGGGTATCATTTCTTTCTCCTCCGTTACGAATGAATCCTGAAATAAGTTGTGGAAAATCTGATCCCTGTAGGAGAGATGCTCTGTGGCCATGGTATACAGGCAGTTCAGTAAACACGTGGCATTAGACATTTTCATATCATCATCATGTTGTAGCAATGGCGGCACCTCACCCATCACCACTGAAGAGCTCTCAAGCCTTTGTTAAGACCTCAGATGTGGTAGGGACGGGTCTTAAAATCTTGCATCTGCACAACCTAGCAGTGCTGAGACTTGCTTTGTAATGTTTAAACTTGCCATTGAAAAGCAAGTGCCTGTAGGCTCTGTGTCCAATGAGGTACAAAAGACATCATTTTAAAGTCTTTCACCGGGGCTGGAGAGATGGCCCAGCCAAGTTAGGAGCACTTGTTGCTCTTGTAGAAGACTCGAGTTCAGTTCCCAGCACTCACACCAACCACTTCGTAACTGCCTATAACTCCATTTTGGGGGATCTCACAACTGCCTCTTCTGGCCTCCACAGGCACCTGCAGTCCACATCACAAAAACCACCAGACTCATACACATGATTAAAATATATATATATATATATATATATATATATATATATATATATATATATCTTAAAGTCCATTACCAAAAGCCTTCCACAATCCTCAGATAAAGCAATCAACACATAATAAAGGTTTGACACTGCAGGATAAATATCCCATGTGATGTGTACATCCTCAAGCACACACACACACACACACACACACACACACACACACACACACTCACCCACACACACACACACACCACACACACTCACACACACACACACTCACACACACACACACTCTCACCACACACACACACACACACTCTCACCACACACACACACACTCACACACACACACACACACACTCACACACACACTCACACCACACACACTCACACACACACTCACACCACACACACACACACACTCACACACACACTCACACACACACTCACACCACACACACTCACACACACACACTCACACACACACACTCACACACACACACACTCACACACACACTCACACCACACACACACACACACTCACACACACACACTCACACACACACACTCACACACACACACCACACACACACTCACACACTCACACACACACACTCACACACATACACACACACACACTCACACACACTCTCACCACACACACACACACACACACTCTCACCACACACCACACACACACACACACTCACACACACACTCACACACACACTCACACCACACACACACTCACACACACACACTCACACACACACACTCACACACACACTCACACCACACACACACACACACTCACACACACACACTCACACACACACACCACACACACACTCACACACTCACACACACACACACACACACACTCACACACACACACATACACACACACGCACACACTCTCACCACACACACTCACACACACACACACATACACACACACAGACACACACACACACACTCACACACACACACACACACACACACACACACACACACAGTCCTTTTTAAAGTGGCAAAGTTGGCGTCTTAGAGGATGAACTACATTCAGTTAAGTCCACAGTTAAGCAATGTTGCCAAGATATTTTAATTCCTCCAAAGACATTTTCTTTAGAGAATTTTGTTTCCTGTGAGGTGCCCTTTATAAAAGTGAAATCTTTTATAACTGTGCATTCCATGTTTGTCCCAAGATCCTGACTACCCATAATATTCTCTCTCTCTCTCGTTTTGTTTATTTGTTTTCTGAGACAGGGTCTCTCGTAGGTTTCAGAATAGAACTTTTAACCTCAACACTCACCCTGGTAGAAGGTGGATATGCTACGTTGCTTTTCATTAAGTTCAGTAGCTTCTCCTTAAACAATTGCTGCCCTAATGGGTGATTGAAACTTTGCAGCCTCACTGGCTGTGGCCATGCAGGAAGTCTCTTCCCTCAGATACCAACTCTATCCTGGCGGCTAAAAGGAACTTTACCTAGATCTCTGTCCCTCTACAGAACTCGGGATTCAAAGGTGGAGGTGAAATTCTGCTTGCTTAGAGAGGCTGAATAGCAGGTAGCTAACCTCCCCTCCTAGCTCCCGTCTCCCCCAAAACATGATGTCCTTCCGCTGCTCAGCCCCCACTTGAGAACCCTAGCCACTTCCTGTCAGCTAGCTGCGGACTCAGCCTTCTGACCCCAGGTTAAGTTTACTTAGTCAAACACATGTAACACATCTTTGCATCATTAAACAAATGCTCCACCGCATAAGGAATGTAACGCATGCTGTCTTCTGGGGGAGAAAGTTACCTGCACATTTATTTTGCACAAACCATGACTCAGTAACCAATCAGGCACCGGGGCACAGACAGGAAACACGCTCCAATCAGACTTTCCTAGTTGGCAGCCGTGGGTGGGGGAGGGCAGGTTTTCATTCTCCTCCCATGACACCTGAGACAGACCTTGCCTCTGCTTGCGTGGTCATCTTGGTATCGAGGACACAGGACCCTGCCCTTGTGCTCCTCGCTGTCTGCAAACTGCTGCCTGGGCTGGGCAGGGACAGCGACTCTGAAGGAGCAGGGGGTCCCCGCACTTTTCCTTTTGTCACCCAATCCATCCCCTCCCACCCCCCACCTTGCTGGTCCTCCTCTCCCTCCCACTCACTCCTTTCCTCAGTTTTGGTCACCTGCTTCCTGTGCCTCTCCCTTGCTGTATGTCCCTTGGTCTGTCCCCACAGATCTCTTTTCTTACCTCCCCTCATCGTCTGTCCTGTTGCAGCCTCCTAACCTCAGTTGCCTCATCCCACCCCCTCCTCTTTGTCTGTAAAGGCAACGACAACCACACTGAGAGGGCGAGTTTTCTGCCTCTCGTCACTTCCAGTGTCTGCAGTTTTCTGTACAAATCGGGGCGTGGTCCCCTTCAGGATCATGGTAACATCCTTATATTCTTTAAGGTGTCTGAACCCACATATGCACTTTTGACATAGTTCACAAATGATTTCTAAGAAGTTCTCATGTAGCTGAGGGATTTATCACATTTTGTTTAAGCCACTCATCTTAGTTGTCCCTTTCTTCAGTCCTGTCTGGTTATGCTACCTAAACTAATTTAGCCATTCACAATACTTGGGTTTCAGTTAAATTCTATGGATGGCACAGCCTCTGGAGGGCCAGAGCTATCTATACACAGTGATTTTTGGTGGAGGTAGCGAGGCTTCTCAAAAGCTTTGCCTACTGTTAATCTTCTCTCTGTACACTTCCCTCTGTACACCTCCAGCCTTGTAGAATGATACAAAATCAGCATTCATCTCTGCATTTGGGTTAGACCTCTCATGGCTTTACAAAGTTGAGAGAAAAACCAGGCCCGCTAATGTTCTATTTTTACCATTCTTAGTTAACTTCTTGATCTAATTCTACTCCCAAGTCAGGAAACCTTCGGGACACACAGAAACACTTGGTGAATTAGTAGGAGATTCCCGCCTCATTTTCACAAAGCAGAGGTGACAGTTCCAGGGCACCTTGCTCACCAATGAAAGAGGACAGTTCTGAGGGTTCAACACT
The DNA here is from genome assembly GCA_030556225.1 of Cricetiscus sungorus. Lineage (NCBI taxonomy): Eukaryota > Metazoa > Chordata > Mammalia > Rodentia > Cricetidae > Cricetiscus > Cricetiscus sungorus. Next base: position 154,651,348 of record JANBXA010000651.1, read on the forward strand.
AACTGGCGGGTATATTCAGAATATTAGGAAGAAGAAGAATCTGGAGGAGGAGGAGATAAAGAGGGAGAGGAAGAAGAGGAAGAGGGGATTTCTTCTTTTTCTTAGTTTTGCTATCTAGCATTGGGTAAATTTCTTCCATTTTATTTTAAATATTCAGTTCAGGTCCATATTTCCTAGAGTCCTCATTATGCAAAGGGAAAAATCTTCAAGTTTTTCACACATTCACCTAATTTTTGACCAAATGATTCCTGTTGTGAGTGAATGTCGTCACTTAGAACACCATCTTTTATTGTCATCTAACAGACACACAGGCCATGCGGTCTTACAGTAATGTGTCATCTCTTCTGTCACAGTATATAGTCCTGATCTGTAGATCCAGCCAGTGTGCAGTCCAGAGGAGTCCAGCTGGTATTGAACGGAGCCGTCCATGCAGAAATAAAGCAGCCTCAACACAAAAATGGCAAAGGGCTGTGCTAAAATGAGTGCTCTTCACATGGTGGAGGGAACAGATCTTGCATGCAGTTGCAAGGTGGCAAATGAGTCAAGAGAAGTTCATACGGGTATTTAAGCCTCACGTGGGGAGATAACGGATATCCTCATCTGTAGGGGGTTGTTAGCCCTTAAAGAAAATTAAAACCGAATGGAGCAGCGTCTCCAAACAACAACTGACCATAGATAAACAGCTGAGAGTTATTCCAAGCACCTTGAGAGCCTATAGGGTTACATAAAGAAAAATGGGCAAATTTAGGTTTTTCTTTTGAAGATTTGTCCCACCAGTGCTGTGCCCTTTTTAATAGGCAGGGACATGTGTACTGTGAGTCAGATGAAGCGGATGTATCATTTGTCCAGCCAAGTGTGGAGGTGAACAAGCAAAGGAGAAGCCCTGTCTTTCCCTGAGACCGCTATACAGCTGGGCTGCTACCAGGGATTTTAACCTGCTGAGTCACATCCAGTTCCAGCAATGTTCTTGAGTGACCAGAACAGCCTTTCCCTGCCTCAAACGGCAGAGTTAGCACCTCTGGCATCCATACGTATGTCTCTTGGAAAATTCCAGATACAACCCATTTTGAAACCATGACTAACCATCACGGACTAACTGAGAAGGTTTTGAACCCAAGACACTTTCAGATTATTTTTTCAATTTAATTTGAAGAAGACTGATGAGGAAGGCACAGGCTTGTAAGAATGGTTGATCAATGGTTTAACAAAACTCCATGCCCACAGGCTTTGACTTTGTTAGAATAAGCAACCAATGTTCTATCCTGGAACCCCCCTTCCTGAGGGTCTGTGCAATGATGTCTGTTTTGTCTGACCACATAACTCTGGCATGGATCCTAGGGCCTCTGTTTAGAAATTCTTCCAGGCCCGTGACTCCCCAGACTCTCCTCAAGGACATCCACCTGAGATCCATCTCATCTGAAGGCAGAGGAGAAAATGCCAATGGCTGTTCTCAAGAGAGCATCAAATTCCATGAGCCTGAGCTGAGTCACATCTACAAACAAACCAAACCGCACAGGAGACACAGAGACACTGCCTTAGTTTCCTTCCTGTGACTCTGGTGGGACACCTAGACCAAGGCGGTTTTTGGAGAGTCTTAACTGTAGCTCACGGTTCACAGCTCTGGTCCCGCATGGGATGAAGGGGGGCACAACATCAGGAACTAGTCACATTGCATCCATAGCCATGGAGACTGATGGGTGAGCGATTGCTAATGCTCACCTTCTTTCTCCACCTAAAACGGCCCTGGATCCCAGCAATGACCCCACCCATAGTCAAGATGGGGCCTCCCACACCAGCTGGTATAGTAACCCTGCCCAGCAGCCCGCCTCCCAGGGTATTCGAGATTCTGTCACATCCATGATTAACTCTATTACTTATAACAGTGCCCTTGGTAAACAACGGACAACTCGGCAGCCCATAGCAGCAGTCCTCATGGTTGGGGTAGGTATCTATCTGGCTGACCTGGATTCTCCAGTGGAAAACATTGAACTTGAGATGGTCTCCAGGGATCCGTTATATTTCGAGTCCTGGCTTCCAGTCCAACTCAAGGCTATGGGGCTGACTTTCCACTAGCTGCTGGGTGGGACCTCTGTTGAATACCAGGTGCCTGGAACGTGGCTGTCCACTGCAAGTCTCCACACGGTCTTTGTTCTTCAAGCCCAGCAGTAGGATTCTGGCTCTAGCCTGGGAGGAAAGTCTCTCGTGGGCTGATGATGCCGTGGAACACGTGGACCACTAACGCGGAGCCTGCTCAGGGAAGGGACCACACAGGATGTTTTACCTCAGAGCCTGGGTACCTTGGGATCACTTTAGAATTCTGACTATGATAATGTGGGCCTTGAGGGCAGAGACAGGATGGAGAGACCAGACACAGAGCTAAGAAATCCCTGGAGACTATGTATTTCCCAAGCCAATGTGACAGGAAACCCAATGGTGGCTGGAGCTATTCATGCTTTTTATATGTTACCTTTCTGATCATCTGACAATTCTTTCATTGATTCCTTTCAGATGCTCACTTGTCATGAACCAGAGGCTGTGACAGATGCAGCAGTGAACTAAACTAATCCAGTCTCGCTGGAGACACCCACATACTCTCACCTGTTAAGCTGCAGCCACTCTGTTTGCACTCGAGAGAACAAAGGCAAGTGGGCTATGTCTGTAGTCAAACAGACATAGGAGCTTCATCTGTGTAGCCCACCACCCCACGGTGAGCCCTCCAGCTGCGTGGTATTTCATTCTAACAGTTACATCGATAGCAACGTTAGATTTCCAATCACCTCTACTCATGCCGTGCAGGACTGTGTACCAGCCACTCTCATTGAACGGTGCAGTCTTGCCCATGAAATGGGTATCAGAATTAACACTGGATCATATTTATGAATTTAAATACAAAATCACTGTGATGGCGAGCGCTAACGTAAACTTAATAGGATCTGCGGTGATCACCTGAGAGATGGGTGTCTTAGTTTTGTTTGCTGAGGTTGGAAGACCTACCCTCTGGGCACCATGCCGTGGGCTGGCATCCTGGCTTACATACGCGAGGGAAAGGAGCTGAGCAGCACCAGGCAGCCGTTGGGTCTTTGCTCTTGGTTATGGATGTTGTATGATCGCCTGCTTCGCCCAGTAGGATGGGCTGTGCCCCTGACCTGTAAGCCACAATAAACCCTCTCTCTGTTAAGTTGTTCTGTCTGAGTATTTTATCATGGCAACAGGACAAGAACCAAGACAGTATTTAAAACACACGCATGCATGCACACACACACACACACACGTAAAACTAATTACATAATACGGGAAAGGCATCTCAACTTTAATCACTTATATTTGATATAGAACAGAAATATGACTGTTCTAATAAAGTTTCAAACACTTGTTCAGCCCCTCAGAGGATTATTAAATTAAAGAGAAGCACTCTAGCCTCCCTGCCTGTGAAGTTGCATTCAAGTATTAATAAGGAGTTAGAAATTCCATGCAAAGATCGTTTCCCCTCGCTCACACGGCTTCGTGCTCCTGAGACCACTGTTTCCTATCTGATTCAAGCCCTTCACTGTGAACAAGTGTCCCCTCTGACCCCGTCTGCATCTTATGCTTCCCAGGTCATGCCCATTCCTGTCAAAGATGGGGAAAAAAAAGCTCACAAAAGAGTCGTTTTCACAGGAACCAGAAATGGATGTGCCTGTCCCCTTTTGGCTCAAGCTTACTCTGCGCATCAGATATAATTGTCCAATTAAACATTACCCTTTAAATGTCCCCAAGGCTCATGGCCAAGGAGGAATTGAAAGGTCTGATTCTGCCACTTCATGCCTGGCTGACACTGGCCCACCTCCCACGCCATGTTATATCATGTATCTTCCATGCCGTCCTTTTGTCCACAGAATCCAGTTAGCGCTCGTTCATCTTAGGTCTATATAAGTTGTATACTTCATTTCATGCTAGACTGCTAATTTGCATAGGGAAATTAACAGTTTTTCATCCAATAGAATGATTTAGAATGTTCCCTTCATACGTATCTTTTTAAAACACACTTTTACATACATGAATGAACTCTTAGCAGAAAATAATTAGCCCCATTCTCTTCACTCTAAATTACTCCTTACAAGGGAAACCAAGGTTGTTTATCTGTGGACCCAGCTGCTTTTGCAGAGCAATTTTTACTTTGAAACAATCGGTCTGGCCAAGGATACACTCAGTGCCACAGTCAACACTCTGTGGCCTCGGCATATTTATTAGCTTCAATTCTTGGCAATAACTGGCTACGGCTCCTTCCATCAGTCCTTGAGTTTATGACCTGGTTTTGGGCAGAGCTATTTTATGGCCATTTAATGGGTTCCACCGTCAGAGAGCTCTGGACTCCATTTACTCTCAGGGTTATAAGAAACTGAGCTGAAGTTGTGATCTCTCCCTGAGTCTGTGTCCCCGCTGTTCACCGAGGTCTTCCTTTCCTTATTTGTCACATGACATGGGTAGAAATCCCCAAGTGTGTCTCTCTCATAGACACAGATGTTGTCAAAGCCCCCAGAAATGCTTGGCTTCCGTGTGCCTGGATTACATCAGCAGATCCTACGACTCAGTATTCCCACTCCAGTGCGTTGCTTCTTGGGCAGCTAGAGAATAAAGCTAAATGTTCATTTTGGGAGAAAATAAAAGTCAAATTTCTAGTACACTGACTTGGGGAAAGATGGATAGATTCCATGCCCAGCAGTGGAGAATCTGGGACCTGGGAAGACCTGATCGCAGAGACGATTGGTGGGGACCATGGGACAGTGCACCCAGGAAGATTGACTCCTTTGCTGTCCCTCTCTGCCCCAGGAAGCCATGCACTGGGTCCAAGCAAGGACCCTGCACCCCTAGCTCCTTCCTTTTATGCATGGCTTCTCCTGTTAGGCTCCCGAGCACTCTGATAGGTGCGAGGCCCAGCCTATCCTCATGGTATCACCTCCTGTAATAGGACTTTTCTCTCTTGCCCACCTGTTACCAAATGCCCAGTGGTTACTTCTCAATCAACTCCAAGGCTTAATGTTACTTATGAATTCGATGCCAATAGCTCAGGCTTATTTCTATCTAACGCTTACTATTTTAAGTTAATCCCTATTTATACTCTGTCAAGTGGTAGTACTTTCATTAGCAGGATGTGTTCATCTCCTGCTCCCTCTGAGTCTGGCTGGTGACTCCTCTGACTCCGCCCTTCCCCTTCCCATCATCCTTAGGTTGGCCACTTCCTGTCTGGCTACTGATCAATGAGTGTTTTATTAAACCAAGTGGCAAGTCTCTACAGTGTACAAGAGGATTGTTCCACAGCACCTTCCAGTGGAATAGACTCAGAAACTCTGGCTAACCCGAAGTCACAGCACATGCTGTGGGTACGAACTGTTATCCAGCTGGTAGATTCGTTCCTCAAATCTGTAATCCCAGATGAAGCTGCACGGGGAGCTCGGGCTTTAGGAAGTGATTATTGGTGAAGGAACTAGCACAGTGGGGAGCTGGGATGATGAGCTGTCTCCCTCTCTCTTTCCCCATCCCTACAAAAAGACATCCAACTGCGGTCTAGGAGCAGACCCTCACCAGAGACTGACTGTGTCTGTGCCATGACCTCAGTTACTTCAGCCTGCGGTATGGGCCAATGGATGCTGACTGACTATTTAGCTCCAATCTTTAGTATACTGTTGTGCAGCGGCACTGTCGTAGGTTACTACTGCTGCAATAAAAAAAAAAAAAAAACCATGACCAAAGCAACTTGGGGAAGAAAGGGTTTGTTTGGCCCCACTTTCATATCACCGTCCATCATCAAAGGAAGTCAGGACAGGAGCTGATGCAGAGACCACGGAGAGAGCTGCTTACTGGCTTGCTCCCCCTGGCTTGCTTTTTTATAGAACCCAGGACCATCAGCCCAGGGATGGCCCCACCCACAATGGGAAGGGCCCTCCCCCATTGATCACTAATTGAGAAAATGCCTTACAGCTGGATCTCATGGAGACAGTTTCTCAATTGGAGTTCCTTCCTTTTATATTATCAAAACACAATCCACGAATGGAGTGATGTGAGGAGAATTATGAGTGCTCGTGAGAAAACAAGGCATGAGTCCTGTGACCTCAGTTACTTCAGAACACCAAATTGCTCTTGGAAAGTGCTTGCATGCCTCTCCCAGGTGTGGCTGATAGGAGTGAGTTTACTTCAGATAATGCACTTCATCTGGTCATTGTTCTGTGCCTCTAGGGAGAAGCAAGCTATTGCCACCTCAGCATGTCCTTGTGACTGAACACCTGCTCACGTGACTCTTCTTGTGACTGAACACCTGCTCACGTGACTCTTGTGACTGAACACCTGCTCACGTGACCCTTCTTGTGACTGAACACCTGCTCACGTGACCCTTCTTGTGACTGAGCACCTGCTCACGTGACCCTTCTTGTGACTGAACACCTGCTCACGTGACCCTTCTTGTGACTGAGCACCCTGCTCACGTGACCCTTCTTGTGACTGAACACCCTGCTCACGTGACTCTTCTTGTGACTGAACACCTGCTCACGTGACCCTTCTTGTGACTGAACACCTGCTCACGTGACTCTTCTTGTGACTGAACACCCTGCTCACGTGACCCTTCTTGTGACTGAACACCTGCTCACGTGACTCTTCTTGTGACTGAACACCCTGCTCACGTGACCCTTCTTGTGACTGAACACCTGCTCACGTGACCCTTCTTGTGACTGAACACCTGCTCACGTGACTCTTGTGACTGAACACCCTGCTCACGTGACTCTTCTTGTGACTGAGCACCTGCTCACGTGACCCTTCTTGTGACTGAACACCTGCTCACGTGACTCTTCTTGTGACTGAGCACCTGCTCACGTGACTCTTCTTGTGACTGAACACCTGCTCACGTGACTCTTCTTGTGACTGAACACCTGCTCACGTGACCCTTCTTGTGACTGAACACCTGCTCACGTGACCCTTCTTGTGACTGAACACCTGCTCACGTGACTCTTCTTGTGACTGAACACCTGCTCACGTGACCCTTCTTGTGACTGAACACCTGCTCACGTGACCCTTCTTGTGACTGAGCACCTGCTCACATGACTCTTCTTGTGACTGAACACCTGCTCACGTGACTCTTCTTGTGACTGAACACCTGCTCACGTGACCCTTCTTGTGACTGAACACCTGCTCACGTGACTCTTCTTGTGACTGAGCACCTGCTCACGTGACTCTTCTTGTGACTGAACACCTGCTCACGTGACTCTTCTTGTGACTGAACACCCTGCTCACGTGACTCTTCTTGTGACTGAGCACCTGCTCACGTGACTCTTCTTGTGACTGAACACCTGCTCACGTGACTCTTCTTGTGACTGAACACCTGCTCACGTGACCCTTCTTGTGACTGAACACCTGCTCACGTGACCCTTCTTGTGACTGAACACCTGCTCACGTGACTCTTCTTGTGACTGAACACCTGCTCACGTGACTCTTCTTGTGACTGAACACCTGCTCACGTGACTCTTGTGACTGAACACCCTGCTCACGTGACTCTTCTTGTGACTGAGCACCTGCTCACGTGACTCTTGTGACTGAACACCCTGCTCACGTGACCCTTCTTGTGACTGAGCACCTGCTCACGTGACTCTTCTTGTGACTGAACACCCTGCTCATCTTCTTGACCCTCAGAGTGTAAACTGTCTGATGCTCTGAATGCAGTTGGCTCGTGTAGGAGACTTTAGTCCGCCTCACTTTAAGACCCTGCTTTCCCAGGTTCATGCGGACAACCCGAGACGCAACACAACGACTCTAGCTTGTGTGACATTGACATTAAAGTGGCCAGGGCACTTTGCATGGTAACACTGGCAGGCCCACAGCTTCTGCCTCAGACGTGACTCTCCAAGGCCTCTTTTTGTCAAATCGTGGTAAGTCCTTTCTCCAGAACTTCTGGCAAGATCTCTGTTCCTCTGTGTCACCCTGTCTTCTGGCCTTTTGCGCAGCTGTGGGTATGTCATAATGACACAAGGAGTTAGAACTGCTGTGTGCTTTTCCCCATCACTGAGTTCCAGCTGTGCGCTTCTACAGCGTGGGTGCAGGAGAGCTGTGTGTAATAAAACTCTCTCCTACACTCACTCCCTACTGGTTGAATTAGAGAGAATGGACCCAGAGGCCAATGGCCTGTGGTTGCTTTGGGGTTGAGTGTAGTTGTACATTTTCTGTCTCTCCCATCAGTTCCCACAGCCACTTATGGAATAACAATCTGAGGCTTAATATTAAATATAATTGTTTGGCCAATGGCTCAGACATATTACCAACTAGCTCTCCCTTATTAGTTAACCCATTTCTATTAATCTATATATTGCCACAAGGCTGTGGCTTACCAGTAACGCTGTTACTCTTTTGGTGACAACATGGCATCTCCCCAACTAGGCCCACTTTTTCTCCATAACTCTGCTTGGCTTTCCTGCCCAGATGTATTCTGCCTGGTTATTGGTCAAGCCAGCTTTATTTATCAACCCATAAAAGTAACACATATTCGCAGTATACAGAAGAACATCCCATATCAGTTGTCAAGTACACTAGCCCCTCACTTATGTTCACCTGAGAGGAGAGAAAAATCCTCTGTTTTCCTCAGGGGCTTCACAGCTGCCATAATTGACAGACGGTCTTGTTTTCTTTGTATAGTTATCTGTTTCGTAATGCATAAAATAAAAACAAATGAGACCCTATGTGATGTTGTTGTCTATTTTAGATGCCTAGACTCATATTAATAGAGGAACTGGAATTATTTGGTATTTGCATAAATCAATTCTCTGTCATACATAGAGTGGTAAAAGGAATGGGATTAGAAAAGAAATCCCTTTCCGTTACAGATAACTAACACAAATTCTGAGGAAGAGATAGAGTTGGCATAGTGTTGACTCTTAAGGTAACAAAGAAACACTTTCACATTTTCGCCAATTCCCTGAGCTTCCGTGCAGTGCAAGGAGTCCATGTCTGCTCCTGTACGCTGTGCACAGACATCTCTGCGAAGGAAGCGTTGCACCTCCCTTCTGTAGGTTAATTGGGCGGCAGCAGTTGATTATATTGTGTTGCTCTTCATGAGGATCTCAGATTTTAATTATACAAACTGGGGTCTGACGAAATTAAATGCTGATTTCACTCTAATAAGAAATATCTCTTTAATTCTCCTTCAGACACATTACAATTCAGTATTTAGTAATGAAGAGGACAATCAAGGAGTTTGGAGAGCATGAGTCAGCAGAGCAGCCCATGGCATGTATTATTCCCCTCATTATTTAGGGTCTTAAACATGAAGCAGAGGCCTGTTCCAACCACATGTCTACATCACAGATTATTCAGACAAGCAAAAGTATCAATAGCAAATTTGTATGACTACAATGAATAGAATCACTCAAGAATTACTAGATTTGGGCATGGGAATCCAGCACGTAAGAGGCTAAGGCAGAAAGACTACTTCTACATCCAGAGAGACAGTGACACTGGGCCTGGCACGGACTTTTCAAACCTCAAAGCTCACCCCCAGGGACACGCTTCCCTCTCCAAACAGGGCCACACATACTCTAAGGAGGCCACACTTCCTAACAGCTGGATTTACCCACCGGTGACGTTAGCAGCCTTGTCACCCAGCTCCCCCAGAGTGCAGCAAGCTCAGGATCGGGACTTTCTTCATTGCTCTAACCATGTACCATTCAAAAAGCAGCAACGGACAGGAATGTCCATTGTGGCGGCTGGCCTGGTTGCATTTGCAGAGCGGGAACAGGAAATGGTGTTGAACTATGGAACCGCAAGGCCCAATGTCTAAGATGGGGTTTCTATTGCTGTGAAGAGACGCCACGACCACGGCAACTCTCATACGGGAAAACGTTTCATTGGGAGCTGGCTTACAGCTCAGAGGTTCAGTCTATTAAGGCCATGACGGGAAGCGTGGCAGCGTGCAGGCAGACAGGGTGGTGCAAGGGTATCTGAGAGCTCTACATCTGAATCAGCGGGCAGCAGGAAGAGAGAGAGACTGGGCCTGGCTTGAGCATCTAAAAACTTCAAAGCCCACCCACCGTAACTCACTTCCTCCAACAAGGCCACACCTAGTCTAGCAACCCATGCCTCCTAACAGTGTCACCCCACATGGGCCTCCAGGGGCCATTTTCATTCAAACTGCCACACTCACCATCAGCAATTTATTTCCTCTATTGATGTTCCACCTCCCAACATTTTCCCAACATCCACACCGTAACAGCCCCCAAAGGCATATATCCATCTCTTAATACTCCAAAACACCCAAAAGAGAATTAAATAAAAGTATCACCAAAAGCTAGAAGAGCAAACACTAAGTCTTGTGGTTCCTTGTCTGGCATCCATGATACATGGTACATGGTACATGGTACATGGTACATGGTACATGGTACATGGTACATGGTACATGGTACATGGTGGTGCAGCATGGGCTCCAAAAGCTCAGCAGGCTCATCACCATGGGTTCACTAGATGCTGCACTAACGTCTCTCTCTCTCTCTCTCTCTCTCTCTCTCTCTCTCTCTCTCTCTCTCTCTCTCTCTCTCTCTCCCTCCCTCTCTCTTCCTCTCTCTCTCTCTCTCTCTCTCTCTCTCTCTCTCTCTCTCTGTGTGTGTGTGTGTGTGTCTGTCTGTCTGTCTGCCTCTGTCTCTATGTGTCTCTCTGTCTCTGTCTCTCTGTGTATGTCTGTGTCTCCCTCTGTCTCGCTGTGTGTGTGTCTGCGTGATGTGTGTGGTATGTATCTCTCTGTCTCTGTGTGCCTCTGTCTCTCTGTCCCTCTGTCTCACTGTGTATGTTTCTCTTTGTCTCTCTGTGTGTGACTCTCTCTGAATGTCTCTCTGTCTCTTGTGTGTTCCTCCGTCTTTCTCTGTTTCTCTCTGTCTATCTCTCTGTCTCTCTGTGTCTCTCTCTGTCTGCCTTTCTGTCTCATAGGGGATCTCATTCTGCTCACTGTCTGCAAATTTCCTTGACAGATGATCCTTGCCTTCTTCAGGCCTCCTCAGCTTCATTTCCACAGATTCCTGCCTCACCCTCCCAAGGGCTTCCAACAGGGATGCTGAACAGGTCACACACTGTTTTCCCTCCCAGGCTTTCCTGATATGCTGGTAGATGCCTCTGTTACCCTGTGAGCCTTGCATTTTCCATTTGCTGTTCATATATTCTTGTCTATGTAGGTCAGTACTCTTCTCACAGCAATGTTTTCCAAATGAGTTGGGACTTTAGACTCTGAAGATTAGCATGGATGGTGTGTTGAAAATATCCAATATGCCCTCACAGCATCTCTCCTATGGTATAATGTATTAATAATGTCATTTAAAATTATTCTTAGCTGAGAAGTAGTGGGACAGATCTCTTATTCAAGTACTCTGGAAACTGAAGCAGGTAGATCTCTATGAATTAGAGACCAATCTGATTCCAGGACAGTCAAGGCTACACAGAGGAACCCTGTCTGGAATAATACATGATCACATCTGCCTTCAATCTTTCCTCTCCAGCCCCTCCTGGGCCCCTCCAAAATGTTTTTCTTCAGATGTCACATCCTTAGAGGTAGTGATATAAAACCAGAAGTACAATTAGTTCTGCCCTTATGCATGTGAGTGTAAGTATAACTACAGGAACATGCCCAGCCTACCAGTGGCCACCGCCCCCCCAAGGAAGCGATCAACTGCCAATAGCTTTTCAGCTGGGGATGGTACCTGGTGAGCATCCTTGGAGGTAAGTATGTTGATTTTGTGTGAACAACTACAGTTATTTGGAGTCATGAATGCAGTAACTATGTCACACCCAAAAGATAGCATTTCACAGCATCTGTCCCCATCCTTTTCTCTTCCTGTCCTTCATGATCCCTGGTTAATATCTTTCCATGGTGCTAATATCTCCATCAATCATGTCTTTCTCGGTCCCAGTTTTAAGCTGGGTCTTATCCCTGGCAAGCTACAGGTTTGAAAAATCCTTCGCTACGTTTGGTTCCTGGTTTTCCCTGCAAGTACAGTTTAAAGCAGTTAACAGTAACCATGCCAGAATCTGAAAGCTGTGCCACCTTCAAATTCCCTCCATGTCATTAATTGGTCCATTAGCTTTTACAGTCAGCTGTCTTCCTTAGGGTTCCCATTGCTGTGAAGAGACACCGTGACCATGGCAACACTTATAAAGGAAAACATTTAATTGGGACAGCTTGCTTACGGCTCAGAGGCTCATTCCATTATCGTTACGGTCGATATCATTATGGTTGACATGGTGGCATGCAGGCAGATCTGGTGCTGTAGGAGTAGCTGAGCGTCGTGTATCTTATAGACAATAGGAAATGAACTAAGACACTGGGCAGTGTCTTGAGCATATATGGAACTTCAAAGCCCGCCTTCACAGTGATACATTTCCTCCAATAAGACCACACCTACTTCAGCAAGGTCATGCCACCCAATAATGCCACCACCTTTCAGGACCATTTTCTCTCAAACCACAACACCCACCTTACACAAAATCTCAGGCCATAGACAAAATACAGATGAATTCTTTCCCAGAATGTGACATGAATAAGACTCCAGTTTCCAATAGACCTGTGTGGCTGGGAAACAAGTCAAGAGTAACACACATTCTTCAAAGTTGTATTCCCTGTAGTTTCTTCTACAGCCCCCAGCTTCTAGCAGCTATTGGCCTGCGAACTCATCAATGGTTTGATCTATGGAGAACGTCAACATTCTTAGAATCCAATTGCCCCTTGCCGGGACTGTCCCTATGGCTTACCCTTCAAGACATCAGCCTTTAGGAGCATGTCCTCTATAAAACACATCAGTTATGTTATCAACCTATTCTGACATGAATTGTTTTGTAAAATTCTACTTGTCCTTATGTAGGTCTTCATGTTTACACAAAGGGTTGATGAGATATCTATTTATGGAAATGTTCCTAGTGCATTACTATAACTTGTTTTTCTCCCCTTAGACAATAATCTAAAATCATATTAATGCTTATCTTCTAGTACTAAGTATGCTATGGCTCCATGTATGTTATGAATCAAGAATAACTTTCTACTAATCAACATGACTCAGCCCAAGAAATTCTCCGAGTTATTCAATTTTTTTTCCATAAGCAGGTTAAAATAGTTTCTTCCATAGTAATCATGTTTTCACATTTTATTGGATTTTAGGATGACATGAGATAGTATGAGAGAAACCTTTGCCTCTGGGTGACCTCCTCTGAGGAGAGGGAAGGGTAGAACGTGAAGTGGGGTCTTAGGCATGAACAGAGCAGATGAGCCTTAGTTAACCCGGGCCAGATATTTGGCCACTGAAGCTCCGTGTAGATAAGTCCTGTTCAGAGAGTTGCTGGTGTCCATGTGATTTCACAGCATGCCTGCTGAGCATGCCGTGATCCAGGGGACCAGAGTGGAGGATGACAAGGAGCAGGGGTGACAGGGGTGGCCGCTGTCACTTCAGAGCTCCTTTTCCTTTGCTTCTCAGAAAATGCAGTCAGGCTTAAGGTCCCCCCTCGGAACCCAACCAGCTAGAGGTGTCTGCGGCTGCTGATTCCTGCCTTTTAAAGAGAAGCGTTGCTTCTTTGGTACCAGTACGTGTTCAGTGTTGGACGCTTGTGAGAGAGTTTCCCAGGCAGCACAGTCTTGATCGTAACTGAGCACGTTGACCTAAGTCAGCACACGTGCCTTGTTGACTTCGCATGCAACCGCCTTCTTCTCTCCTGCAGAAACTGAGGCACAGTCATCCGAGCCTTCTTCATTGTTGCTGAAAACTCTGAATTTACCATTTCCAGATGTTTGTTGCCCATCTCAAAACAAGGCAGGCAGCATGTCGCTCCACTGCTTTTGGTGTGAACTTCCTAAAGAAACACACCTTTGTGCTGGGCACGCTGACGCGCAACTGACATTGCAGACTGAGGCGAGGGCATCAGGAGCTCCGGGCCAGCTTGGGATACAGAGCAACTCTGTCCCAGGGAACCGTGCCAGCAAACACACACCCAGTCTGCGTGCTGGGAAGAACCACGTGTTGCTTATAGAACACGCGGCTATTGCTGTTGCCGAGGCAGCAGTGTGGGTTAGCTAATGAAACCAGAAGCACCTGTAGGACTCTAAAGGTGTGCGGGACGCTAAAGGTGTGCCTCTGTTCGGCTGGGGGTGACGTGGGACCCTGCCCTTTGCAGAGAGAAGGGGAGAAAGGCGATAAAATGCGCCATGAAAACAGGGCCTTGGGCAGGCGTCCATCCACATTGCTGGGAGATTTGGAACAGGTCGCTCCAGCAGCCTTCAGCGGAGTGCATGTGTGTGCCCTTGAATAGAAGTTATTAAATTTACTTGTATCCCGCGGAGGAGCCTCATTCTGGAGTGCTATCTAAAGCAAAGTGGCATCAGTGACGGAGTCACGGCAGCGGTGGGGGGGCTCTCAGAGTTGCTAGCTCCAGGCTGCACACACCGCAGAGCAGAGCGCAGGCCTTCTGTGTGGAAAAGCCATCTCAGGGCAGCACAGTCAGTGTTCTCAGGAAGACCACTGGAAAGCCGGGACTGCAGGGAAGACGCATACACGGCTGCTTTTATGTAGGGCGAAGCCACCGGCTCCAACAGGCCATACACATTTTGCTGATACGCCTGATATAGAAACAAATGTAAATTGGTGGTTATAGGATTTACATCAATGTCTCTTTTCCTGCTTTCTCTGTATCTAAGTGATTCCTCCAGAAAAAAAAAAAAAACAAAAAACAAAAAACTGAAAAAATGACATAACATGCAGGACCTTCTCCAGAGAAGAGAGATAGGTTCTCTTTAGGCCAAGCCGTTCAGGTAAATTTTGTGACCCTGGAGGGAATAAGGCCCTCAAACCTGACCATCTGGAGAAAGACATGGAAGGAGGGATGGGAAGGGAGGGAGGGAGGGAGAGAGGGAGGGAGGGAGGGAGGGAGAGAGGGAAGGAGGGAGGGAGGAGGAGAAAGACAGACAGACTTAGGACATTGACAATCTAGGGCATCACATTTCTATGACAATGACAAAGCAATGGCTGACTCTAGAGCCTTGTAAGGGACATCGGAGCATGAAGCCAGTCACTAAATGTGGGGAGGAAAAACCTACACTTGAATTTCATTATGTGTTAGCTTTGGGAACAACCCAAAAATTGCACAACTAAATTAAAACTAAGTTAAAACTTAGAACTTAAACCAAACTAGAAGTCTCCAGGTTTGAAGAGTTTTATACTGAAACTCACAGGGTAGAAAGTTAGTAAAAAAACTAATTTAATTATCCTCACAAGAACTTACATTGTTAATTGTGTGAAATGAGCCCGGGGGTAGCTGAACACTTGATACAAATATTTTTCATGGAGAATGAAGACAGAGATGTCATATCCATGACAAAAGCAATTTCAGATTGGCTCCATCAGTCCCAGGAGCCCCAGAGGACAGAGTGAGAAGCTGTCTCCCAGAGCAGGTTCGCATGGGTCACCCTGGAGAATGAGGGCCTTGCTGTGGTCTCAGGCAGAGCCCATCCCCATTCCGCGTTGTTTCTTTTGCCAGGCACCTCTGCGGCTAGTGTCCTTCCTGCTTTCACTACCACAGTTTAGCAGTGATTCTGTGGCCCACAGATACCCTCTCTCATCACATATGCCAAGCTCTGAAACACCAGGGCAATATCAAAATGTTTTAACATAGTATGTGGAAGATAAAGATATCAAATAAGGAAGAAAGGAAAAAAGAGGGAGGGAGGGAGGGAGGGAGGGAGGAAGAAAACTCTACCCAAACTTCCTGCTCTTAAGAGAATTTGCTCATAAGAAGTTGAGCTATTTTGGAGCTTGAAGCAGGAAGTAGAGGTTTTTATTTATTATCAGAAAACTAGAGTTATTCCCCCAGACGGGAGGTTCAAATAAACACAACACTTCAGAAAGGAAAGGTTTCTTAGGCTGTGCTGTGTTAAATGAAGGAACCAGTAAGTCGCCGTGAGCAGCTCAGTAGGTTGGAAAAGACTGGAAAGCAAAGAGCCCCCCCCCCCCGGGAGGGTGTGTGTTTCATTGGGTAATTAAGGAGAAGATTGCTTTGCCTTGTTGCAAAACAAATACTCATTACATACAAATCAAAGGCTTTCAGAATCTTCCAGAAAGAAATTAGAAAATATGACTCAACTGTCTACAACAAAATATTCCAAGAACTGTTTTTAGGCTTCCATTGAAACCGTTGAGGAATAAGACTTCTTTAAAAAAAAAATAATAATAATAATAATAAGCTTTCCTAATTGATTAAGGAAAACACTCCCGCTCCTACTAAGATATTGCTCCTGCTCTGGCTTAGTTTGTCTTTCTACACATAAATGCAAAGTTCGAGCACAACATTTAAAACAGCTCTGCGAATGCATAGCTCTGGGCCTCGCAGTCTGTACTGACGTCAGTGTGTGATAGTTGCAACAGATCTCATGCGGAGGTTTTCTGGAGGGAGGTGCAGAGAGAGACTCCGAGCAAGAGCAGAAGGAAACGGGGGAGGCGGGGTCGAGAAAAGCTTGCCTTTTATAAGGGGATATTGCACATGCGCACATGCGCATAGGAAGAGCGCTCTAATCAGTGGCTGTAGTAGCTACAAAGTGGCATCTTGGCTGCTGGTCCCTGAGAGCAGTCACTAAGTAACAGTGACTTACTAACAGGGAGTGCGTCTACAGAGCGCCGTGCAGGATGTCATTGGTTTAGATTCTAGCATCCCAGACTTGTAAGACTGAAGGACTTGCTGCTCCTTCTGGGACCTTACTGAGCCACCCGCCAGCCATATCTGCAGCCCTGTGTGTGGCAAAGCTGGTACATCAGGGCCGAGTACCAGGCAGGGTCCTGGAGGACTGCCCTCCTTCAGCATGGCCTGAAGGGCCCATGGCACCACAGAGAGGCTCCTTTTCCTTCCCAAGATCATTTTGTTCCTTTGGTTTTATATTGTGTGGGAGAGCCGAGCGAGTGCTGGTCCCTCAGAGGCTCTAGAGAGTGTGGAATCCTCTGGACCTGGTGTTGAGTACTGAGACCCAAGCTTGGTCCTCTGCAAGAGCAACAAGAGATTTCATTCATTGCACGATCGCCCCTCCAACCCCCGGAAGCTGCTTCCGCTTATGATGTAAATCGTTCAAAAACATCTTTCCATGCAAGATGCCCCGTGCCTGATGAGAGGAGTCTTTCTCAACACTAAGGCCGTCTCAGATTTTAAAATGCTCAGAGAGGGAGGACAAGACCAAGCTGCAGAAACCCACAGAGACAGCTGACCTGAACAAGGGGGAGCTCATGGGCCCCAGACTGACAGCTGGGAATCCAGCATGGGACTGACTCAGACCCCCTGAACGTGGGTCTCAGCTAGAAGGACTGGGCAGGCTAAGGGACCTCAGACAGTGGAACCAGGATATATTCCTGGTGCACAAAAGGACTTTGGGAGCACATTCCCCATGGAGGGATACTCCCTTAACCTAGAGACAGGAGAGAAGTCCTAGTCCCTACCTTAAATGACTTGACAGATTTAGATGACCCCTCCTGGAGGGCATCACCCTACATATGGAGTGGGGGGGATGGGAGGGGAGGGTGTCAGGGGGCATGAGAGGGTGGGAGAGGGAAAGAGGGAGGGAGGGAGAAGGAACTGGGATAAATATGTAAAATAAAAATAGAAAAAATTAAAAAATATATAAAATGCTCAGTTTTGGAAATGTTACCCACGCCTCCCTGTTCTCTGGTTTCTGACTGTGTTTTCCTGTGAAACTGTGCATCTTTGCCTCATTTTAGGCGCTAGATATTGAATGAAAGAGGTAAACATATATCTAAGATGTGCCTGTGTCTGTGCATGTATGATCACCAATGTATGTCTTTGTGTGTGTGTGTGTGTGTGTGTGTGTGTGTGTACATTTGGCTAGTGTCCATGTGTCTGTGGGCACGCCTCTGTCAACATACGTGTGTACTGTGTGTGGCTGTATGTGCACATGTATGCACAAAAGAAGGTATATGTCTGTGCCTTGTGCTTGTGTGCATGGGTATCTTACTTATGCATGCATGTGCATGGGCATAAACCTATGGTTTTTTGTGCTTATGTGTATACATGCACACATGTATGTACACTCTTATGTATGCAAACTTATAGGTAAGTCTGTGTGTGCATGTGTATGCATATGCATGGGTATCCACATGTGTTTTTCTGGGTACATGTTTTTTCTCTATATATCTGTGTATAAACAGGTGAATACATGCTTATATGTGGAGATATACGTGTGCACCATGTATGGATTTACATCTGTGTGCTCTGATGTGTCTGTGTGTGGGGGCGTGTGAATTAGCTGGCTTTGTGTTGCCATGACGGAAGACCATGACCAAGGAAACTCCAATAACGCAGGGTTTATTTGGACTTATGGTTCCAGAGAGATTTAGAGCGATTCTTCAAATTTCCATGGAGTCAAGGACGGCTGCCAGCATCATGACCACTGGACGAAGGAGGGTCTATGAGAGAATGAATTTCTCTCAGTAAATGAATTTCTTCTCTGTTGTGCTGTCACCTGATTTCGAGCCCCTGATGAAAGGTGTTTATTGTCAGTCATCCATCTGTGATGACATTTACATTGCCACATGGTAAACTTACCAGGGAGTGCCACAAGAGATGGTCACGGGGAGATTAAAGGATGCCAAGGTCTACTAAAGCAATACCCTACCCCAACTTTCATGCCAGTCCTGGGCTCTCCCCCTGGGGACTGCTGAGCCTTCCCTTTCGTCCTTGTTAGAGTAGGCGTGGCCCTGTTGGAAGAAGTGTGTCACTGTATGGGCGGGCTTTGAAGTCTCCTGTGCTCAAGCTACACCCAGTGCAGCACAGTCTCTTTCTGCTGCCTGCGGATCAAGATGTAGACTCTCAGCTCCTTACCCAGCTCCATGTCTGCCTGCGTGCCACCATGACTAAATGTCTGACTCTGTAAGCCAGCCCCAAGTATGTTTGCCTTTATAAGAGGTACATGGTATCTCTTCATAGCAATAGAAACCCCAACTAAAATAGTATCTAAGTAAACTGTTTTGGCCATCTCTGAAGTGTTTTGGGCTTTACATTTTAACTATGCACAGTGCATTTGAAGAATGTGTTCTGCTATCGTGATGCTTCTTGTGGCCATATGTATCCCTGGGATACTAACACACCAGTCTGCAGGTCATGGGCGCTGTAAGATGCGTGAGGTCTCTGTACCAAATACTGAGACATGCATTGCTAGATTGCAAACTGCTTTTAGTCAACAGAGCCATCAGAAAAGAGGAAGGAATACTCGGGGGAGCAGGAAACCATGAATGAGGCTCTGCACCTGCCATGCAGAGCTAGAGACGTGACTGTCAAGAAACGAGGAGGCCATTTCTCACTCAGAAGACAGGAAATTAAAATGCAATAAATAATGCTATTGCTGAAACAAACGGGCGCTCACATTGCTGGTCAGAACACAATCTGGCACAACTGCTGGAGGGGCGTTTGGTAATCACCAACGGGGCCACATACTCTCTATACAGCACCTGCATAACCAGGAATTTACACTGAAGTGATATGACTCATCAATTCAGAATCGTTTATAAGGGAAACATATTTAAGAACAGCACAAATGTCATAGCATATATACATGTGTGTGTGTGTGCATGTGTGTGTAGGGGGAGGTGATATGAAGAGGAATATCATGTGCCTCTAAAATAACAGTGGATTCTTCCTTGGAGCATCATGCATGGAACTATTTTCAGCATGTGCTGTCATGCACACACAAACACACACAGTCGCTCACACAGTCCTTTCCACAGCACTTGGCTGCAGTATGTCATTATAACATCTCGTCATGTGCAAAGGCAGGCATAATGCATTATGGACCTATATTCTAATTACTTTTCATTTGTTTGCTTATGTGAGGAAGACACTCATCAACTTCCGCTAGTGGCATTTTACTCCACAGAGGAGCACGGGTGTTAGATTTTCTATCTACGGAAACCAGAGTTGCATGGAAATCCACAGCCTGGGACTCAGGACACTGGCAGCTACTTAATCATTTCCTGACAAGTCAGACTTTGAAGTGCTAACCTTAGTCATGTAGTTTTCGACTTGAATAAATAATAATAAAAAAAAACTTTTGTATTAACAGCTATTTTCTTTTCTTCTGAAAAAGACTGTACATCCGTTTTAATTATCACTTTAAGATAGTAAGTTATTTGACAAATGAGTAAGGAAAATCCACTTTTTGTCAATGGTTCTTTGTGTCTGATGAGTCAGCAACCAAGGCTGAATAACTAGTGACTCATGTTAGGAACACAAATAGTCAATCATGGAGAGATGCCCTCTGCTTTATCAGTAGCTTAGAGGCAAAAATGACTTTTAATCTTAAATGGCAATAGGGAGATGAGTTTAATTATCAATTTCCTTTGTGTGTAAGTTCTACTTACAACTTACAACACTACCAAGTTGCCTGTTTACTGAATAATTTAGGTTGAGAAGACTGAGGAAATAGTCAGCATTTATGATCCCTGGGGTCGCTTTCTCTGCAGCCAAGCTGCCTAGGCCATCTGTCAGGTCAGGTGTCATTCTGGCTGAGGAGTGAGATATTCACCTTGTCCGCACCTGTGGCTTAGACCACGCCCACCGGGGGTGGAGACAGGGATGGACATGACCTGGGGGAAAAGGCTGAGGAGGAGAGGATCCTGCTGGTGTTCATCTGCCTATGTTGTGAGTTATTTCTCCCCGAATAAACATCTTTTCAGCCTATTTGTTTATCCTGATCTTTATTAAACCGCAATAACTTTCTGTCCCGCACAGCCTTCGGGGCGTTGCTGACTTTTCCAATAGACTAGCTCAATGCCGGCATGCTCAGGGCCTAAAGCAGACCACAAAATCATTAGCTCATTACCCCAAATAAGACTTAGACCCTAGAACACGGTGTACACTGGCTAATTTAATAATAACGGCACCAATTCTGCCATCACAGACTTCCCTCCCTCATTTCCCCCTGTTGAACGTAGCTATCATTTCAAATTCAAGGTTCACCATGTCCTCACTGTACAGCATATGTAGTTCAAGGATATTGTGCATTGATTACATTGGCCATGACACTGGATTAAAAACCTCGGAGCCACGCATTGAAATCACACCTCTTAATCCCCCCCTTGTTTTTGTCATGTAAACCTCATTAGTTATCTAGTTTTTCACGCCTGCTGGTAGAGAGGACTGTTTATTGAAGTAGGAACAGAGATGGTTTTCTCCACATAAACATCTAACTTGAGGAGAAAATTAGATTCATGTGAAGCGTCTAAAACTCATTTCTCAGTCAATAGCCACAAGGACAAGAGTTACACAGCACGCACAGAAGCCTGGACACTCAGTTTCAGAAAACTAGCAATTGCTTTAGTGACTGGACTTTGGGACAAGAGTTCCATTTGTGTGTGTTGCAGGATATTTGATCATGCTGTGAACCCTGAGATTGTGTTATTTACCGGGGAGGGGGGCTGTTTCTAAACTGGGGGGGGGGGTTGCACACACCTTTGATCTCAGCACTTGGGAGGCAGAAGCAGGAGTATCTCTGTGAGTTCAAGACCAGCCTGGTCTAAAAGAGCTTGTTCCAGGACAGGCTCCAAAACTACAGAGAAACCCTGTCTCAAAAAACAAAACAAAACAACTGTTTTTAGTTGTGATGTGGCTCAGCCCTAGTGCACACCTTTAATCCAAGAGCTTCCTGCATTAATATTGTAAACAGGATTAAATAAAGTCAAACCATAGGTCAAAAGGCAGAGCCAACAACCAGTTGACAGGAAGTGAACATAAGTTTATTAAGAAAAAAAGCCAAGGAGAGTTAAAAGGAATCAGGAAGATGGATAGAGAGATGGACAGGAAGTAGAAGGGAGGCACATTGAGTTTGAGGAGGGTGTTTTAAGACTGTGTGGGAGAAGGGGGGGTTATGGGACACTGGCTGTCAAGGAAGATCGTTTGGGTGCTTGCTCTGCCTCTCTGAGCTAACTGGCTTGCACTCCAACATCTGGCTCCCAAATCTGTTTTGGTAAAGTCAAGTGATTGAGATGTTTTAAAAACGATATATTTGAGCATACTGTTGTGGTTATAGGAGGAAGAGCACGTCCAGTATGTGAGAAATCTATATGTCTCATCTTGGATAGGGACATTGAGTTTGGAGCCAAGAAGACAATGACGCACCGAAAAACTTCTTCTGCGTGTCTAATAAGCAAGGGAAGGGCTGGGATTGTGTGTTTGCGAGTGTTGTGATCTTGTTGAAGAGAAGTGTGGAATCATGCCATGGAGACTGTGGCCAAATGGAAGGGTCCCAATGTGGGGCAGGGAGCAAAGAGAAATCGCACGGCATGCACATCCCAGAGGTATGCCCAGCTCTGCAGAAACGCATGCGACAAACTTGTGTAATCGCTCAGTGGCTCATTGTGGTAACCACCGATATAGGGTGTTTGCTGGATTAACACTGAGTTCCCATTGTGGATTCCAGAGTGGAGTATGACAGAGCAGGGACCAGCAGCTCTCCACCCCACTCAGAAGGCAGGTCAAGTGACAAATGTACCTATTTGTAAGAGGGCCCATCACGGTAAACAGTGGGACATTTGAAAAGCAGCCATTATCTGTTCAATTAGCATTCATCTTGCAGATTTTAAAGACTTAATTAAGTAAGACAAGTTAAAGATACCGCTCTTATTGCTGTGACCAAATTCTCAGACAAGAGGCAACTTAAGGACGTGTTGTTTGGGTTAACAGGATGACGATATGGTCCATCACAGCAAAGTGACATGAGCTAAATGACATGAGGTAAATGGTCACATGGCGTCTGCCATCAGGGAACAGTGAGGTAAGTGCTAGCCCTCTGATCTCCCCCTCTTGCTCATTCCAAACACCAGGCCATAGGATGGTGTTGTCCACATTCAGAGTGGGTCCTCTCTGCTCAGATAAACTTTTCTAAAAGTGTCCTCGCAGAGTGGTGTTTCTATGGTTATTCAAAATTAAATCAAGTAGACAGCGATGTTCACCACCATGCCAAGAGTAGACAGTGATATTCACCACCATGGCAAGAGTAGACAGTGATATTCACCACCATGGCAAGAGTAGACAGTGATATTCACCACCATGCCAAGAGTAGACAGTGATGTTCACCACCATGGCAAGAGTAGACAGCGATGTTCACCACCATGGCAAGAGTAGACAGTGATGTTCACCACCATGGCAAGAGTAGACAGCGATGTTCATGCCAAGAGTAGACAGTGATGTTCACACCATGGCAAGAGTAGACAGTGATATTCACCACCATGGCAAGAGTAGACAGCGATGTTCACCACCATGGCAAGAGTAGACAGCGATGTTCACCACCATGGCAAGAGTAGACAGCGATGTTCACCACCATGCCAAGAGTAGACAGCGATGTTCACCACCATGCCAAGAGTAGACAGTGATATTCACCACCATGGCAAGAGTAGACAGCGATGTTCACCACCATGGCAAGAGTAGACAGCGATGTTCACCACCATGCCAAGAGAACCCCCAAGAGCTCAACTGTAGGAAGAGCTTTTCTTTGTTCCCTTTGTGTGTCCTTGTGCTCATGTGAATGTGAATTCGTGTACCCTTGGGTACACAAGTTTGACCTCAATGTTGAATGTCTTTTCCAATGGCTGTCAAGCTTATTAGTATTAGTATTAACTCGCACTTTGAGACAGGATCTCTCCCCAAAACTGTGGCTCACCTATTCAGTCATAATGTCTATATTTGAGGTCCCTCCTATCAGGTGTCACTGGCTCTTTATGTGAGTGCTGGGCATATAAACTCGGGTCCACATACTTGCAAAGCAAGTCCTCTAGTCACTAGACCATGTCCTCAAACCCTCGGTCTGGCTTTGGATGGGTGATGGAATATCACAGAACAGAATGCATTAATCCCCTGATTTGGTATTTTTGGGAGTTCCTGTTTTGCCTAGGTCCTAAGGTGAAACATTATGTTATTTTGTTTGAGATTTCTTTGACTTTTTAATGTAGATGCTTGTAATATGAACTTTCCCCCTAGGAACACTTTATCTTGTAGGATTTAGCATATTGTGTTTTCAAATTTTCACTAGATTCTATTAATACAATTTTCTTTCTTAATTTCTCCAATGACTTATTCATAACTCAACACAATTTTGTTCAACCTTCATGAGTTTGTGCGTGTTCTGTAATTTCCCTCGATGTTGATTTCCAGTTTTATTCCATTGTGGTCAAATAGAGTATAAGGAACTATTTCAACTGCCCTATGTTTATTAGGAGTCTTGTTTTGTGTTCTGGAATATGGTCTGTTTTAGAGAATGGTCCCTGGGCACCTGAGAAAAATCCTACAGCCTCTACATAGGAGATTCTGAAGATGTCTTTTGGGCTCATTTGCTTGATGATGTCATTTAGCTGAGATGTTTGACTGTTTGTATTTTGTCAGCATGACCAGTCTGTTAGCAATCAACCAGAACAAAGAATGAAGCTTTGTTATCTACAGGAAAATGATGCCACTGGAGGCAATCCCATTAAGCAAACTGGGCCACTCCAGAATGACAAACACTGTGTCTTCTCTTGTTTGTAGTTCCTAGATTATGTGGAGACAGTCGGGATTCTATATTGATAGATAAAACCATGTGTGCATATGTGACCCGAGAGCAAAATTAAAACTGCCTAAGGGAACAAAGGACATTAGTGGTGAAGAGAGAAAGGCAAAGCAGGAAGACGTTAAGCACATACTCAAATTACCCTTGAATGCAAAAACCTTATGTAACACAGCATCGTGTGCCATGAACATACATGATGAAAAGATTTTAATTATGTAAACTGTGTATCAACAAGCAGTAATGCTTTAGTCCTGCAAGTTTCTGGAGGTCTTTCTGAAGTAGGGCTATAAAGGCGGGGCCTGGAGCTGGGGTGTGAAGATGGGGCTGTCCACATCCTTCCTTATCAATGGAGACTCTTGTCACTTATGCCGACATCTTTAGAAAATAAATAAGTCATTCTTCTTATATCCAGTTTGTAACACAAATTTGATAGCAAAATGATATTTGGAAGTTTCTAGAACTTAAATGTGTGTAACTGGTCACTAATAAGAGCTGCAGACAAACCAATTTGCTGCCAGCCTTTGGTTGCCTTCTTCAAAACCCTTTACATGATTAAAACAGATTGGGCTAGCACCCTGGAGAATGTATATGAGAAAGCCGCCATGCGCATGCGTTCATCTCTCTCTGCTTCTTGAGTTACAAGTACTGGAGAATATAATGATAGCAACATATTAATTTAAAAACACAGAACATATTGTTTTGACCATTTGACCATTGTTTCAGTATTTTATTTGACTTCAATTACTTTAAAGACTATTTCTTAAGGATATTTTTGACTTGACTGAATTTTTATTAGTGATTGGTTAATCATAGCTCATTAAAACTTTTTGTAACCCTGTCTTAAAAAACAAAAAAATAATTTTGTAGTTCAGTCAAAAAGAGGTGGGATTTAAAGCCTTGATTATCATTCAGTGTATATGCGTATTGTGTGTGTGTGTGTGTGTGTGTGTGTGTGAGAGAGAGAGAGAGAGAGAGAGAGAGAGAGAGAGAGAGAGAGAGATAGTATACCCAACAGATCATTATACCCTCCTCTGACTCTCAGAGTTTTTCTGTGCCCTCTTGGAGTGCATCTTACAGAATTACAAATATGAAATTTAGAGTCCACAAAACCAACAGATCACAAGACAGCGAATGCCTGTATGTCTGAGTTAAGGAGAAACAGGAATGGAAGAAAGACTTGGGTGACAGAATCTTTGCCTTGGTCCCAGAGCCTGGGAGGTACAGTCCCTAGGGACAGATGCTCTTCACCTTCCACGGGTGCTTCACAGGTATTTCCTAAAATTGGAGGGCTTTGTCTCTTGTACAGGACAATCTTTGACATCACGGAAGCTAGCAGAATTGTGTTCTGCTGTGGAAATCAGAAAAACTTACAGATCAACATAGTATGGTAAATTTGTGTCATAAGCCTGTCTACCACGTCCTGATGGAGACAGACACCTCAAAACTGATTCCAAGTGGTTATGCCACCACTTATTTTCATATCCTGTGGGGATTCGGAGACAAGAAGGTGCAGCACAGAAACACCTTTGGTTGTGTGTTGACACGCCTGTGACACCTGGAAAGTTAGTGTGCATTTCCAGACTTGCTCAGGAAAAGGTAGACTCTGTGTTCATCTTTCTCACACGCACTAAGTCTCAACCATCATCCAACGAGCATGGAATGAGTTGGCTGGCCAGAAATTGGCAGTTCTGTTTCTCCTTTTAGAGAAACAGCTGAAAACACCTGGGTTTTATGAAGACTGCTTGCCTTGGTGAGTTTAATTGCAGAAGCACATCTACCCACTTAAAGGGAGGTAAGTGCGATGATCAGGCTGAGTTGAGTGGCTTGGAAGTAGCGCAGCTCATTGTCAGGGAACCCAGATCCTTGCCAGCAGGCAGGGCCCTGGTGATGAGTCTGGTCCAGCTCCACACAGCCAAGCTGTGTACCAAGGGCCCTTTGCGTGCTGAGTTGGAGCACAGCCGATCCCCGTACATCTGCTGCCTGTCTCTAAGCCTGTGTTGGCTCCTGTTCTGTAAAGCCCTTTACAACCTGGGCTGAAATCCCATCTTCATCCTCATTTGGGGCAGTTTGCCTCAGGGACCTTTTTCTTTGCTTCAAATATCCCCTAACACCACATTCACCAGGTTGTGAGGTGGTGTTGGCAAAGCCTGCTCAAGGGCACTAATATTTTGCTTCTCTGATGATTATAATTTCATTAATGCCCCCATAATGCTGAGAGTATTTTTTCACATGGCCTCATTGTTTCTTGCAGTGTTTTAATATCATTTGTTTTTTATATCTGGTTGTTTTTGGAACAAGGTCTCATGTGTCCCAGGCTGGCCCCAAACCCCCTATGTAGTTAAGGATAACCTTGAACTCCTCAGCCTCCTGCGCCCAACTCCCAAGTCCTGGGATTCAAGCGCCACCATTTTTCAGGTTCCTTAAAGAGACCAGTTCTTTAAGGTCTGAACACACAGTGGCTTTTCCAGCCCAAAGTTCCAAACACCTAGACACTTCCCCAACACAACATGGTCAGGTTTGTCATAGCAACACCCCACAATTCTGGTACCAGTTTCTACCCCAGTCAGGTTCTTATTACTGTGGTGAAGGCCAGGGCATTCAGTTACTTTGGGAGGGAAGGCTCATTTCAGCTTAGAGCTTACAGTCCATCTGCCAGGGAAGCCAGGGCATGAGTTGACAGTAGAGACCATAGAGGAAATCTAATCACTGGTGTGATTTCAACCCCACATTGAACTCACTCTCATACTCAGCCCAGGCCCATCTGCCTAGGGACTGTGCTCCCCACAACAGGCTGGACTCTCCTATATCAACTATCAATCAAGAAAATTCTCCACCATTGTGCCTGCAGCGGATTCAGTCCCTCAGCTGAAGTTCCCTCCCTCTTCCGAGGTGTCAAGTTCACAACAATAATTATTTACCACGTGCATGCATAAGAACACATTTTACCCACAATTTCAAATACATCCGGTGACACTGATGTTATTTTTATTAAATTTATATTAATTCCCTCTAAGTACCATGACAAATCAACCCCCATTTGGTGACTTAAAACCACACCAGTGCTTTATTTAGGGATGGAAAAATGACTCAGCAGTTAACACTCCTTGCTCCCCCCCCCCAGAGGATCAGGGTTCAGTTTCCAGCACCCATATTGTGGGTCACAACCTCCATCACCAGCATGAACATTATGCAGATTGTACACACACATACATGCAGGGTAAACACGTACAAACGAAATAAACAAATCCTTAAAAGTACTTGTGTGTGCAACTGAGTGTATGTATGTGCACTGCATGTGTGTAGTACCAGCAGAGGTTGGAAGAGGGCATCAGATCCTCTGGAACTAAAGATAAAGACAGCTGTGGGCCGTTGTGTGGGTGCAGAGAACCAAATCCAGTTTTTCTGAAACAGCAGGTAAAGCTTTTGTCCTAAAATATCTTTAGCCATTTGTCTCATCCCCCAAATAAGCACATCCTTTTCCTACAAGTTTTATTTTACAGCTCTGGAGGCCAGAGTCACAAATCAAAGTATTGGCTGGGCTGCGGTCACTGCACAGGGCTCCGGGCACAGGGCACAGGGCACAGAGCACAGGGCACAGGGCACAGGACACAGGGCACAGAGCACAGGGCACAGGGCACAGGACCCAGGGCACAGGGCACAGGACCCAGGGCACAGGGCACAGGACACAGGACACAGGACACAGGACACAGGGCACAGGACACAGGACACAGGACACAGGACACAGGGCACAGGGCACAGGAGACAGAACACAGGGCACAGGGCACAGAACACAGGACACAGGACACAGGGCACAGGGTAGAGGGCACAGGTCTCTGGGCACAGGACACAGGACACAGGACACAGGGCACAGGACACAGGACACAGGACACAGGACACAGGGCACAGGGCACAGGGCAGAGGGCACAGGACACAGGACACAGGGCACAGGGCACAGGGCAGAGGGCACAGGACACAGGGCACAGGACACAGGACACAGAGCACAGGGCTCTGGGCACAGGGGACAGGGCACAGGGCACAGGACACTGGGCACAGGGCACAGGGCACAGGACAGAGGGCACAGGGCACAGGACACAGGACACAGGGCACAGGGCACAGGACACAGGGCACAGGACACAGGGCACAGAGCACAGGACACAGGGCACAGGGCACAGGGCACAGGGCACAGGACACAGGGCACAGAGCACAGGACACAGGGCACAGGGCAGAGGGCACAGGGCACAGGGCACAGGGCACAGGACACAGGGCACAGGGCACAGGGCACAGGACACAGGGCACAGGGCACAGGGCACAGGGCACAGGACACAGGACACAGGGCACAGGACACAGGGCACAGAGCACAGGACACAGGGCACAGGGCACAGGGCACAGGACACAGGGCACAGGGCACAGAGCACAGGACACAGGGCACAGGACACAGGGCACAGGGCACAGGACACAGGACACAGGGCACAGGACACAGGGCACAGGACACAGGACACAGGACACAGGGCACAGGACACAGGGCACAGGACACAGGACACAGGGCACAGGGCAAAGGGCAAAGGGCAAAGGGCAAAGGGCACAGGACAGAGGGCACAGGGCACAGGGCACCGGGCACAGAATCCCATCCTATCTTCATCTGGTGAGGCATGTTCTGGGGCATTCCTGAACTGCTTATTCAATCACCCTGAGCTCTGCCTCCATGTGAACGTCTTCACGTGGCCTCTCTGCACATGTGGCTCTCTGTGTCCTCATCTTATCTTAGAAATGTCCCCATCACCAGATGCCCTGTATCTGAGAAATCCATCTTGATATCCTTAACCAGCTTGTGCCAATTAATTTTTCATCAGCTTGACACAAACTGGGTCATGCAGAGAAAGGGGATCTCAGTAGAGACACCGCTTCCATTAGATTGTTTGCAGGCAAGTCTATGAGGCATTTTCCTGATTCATTATTGATACAGGAGGGCCCAGCCCTCAGTGGGCAGTCCAACCCTTGTCAGCTGCCCTGAGTGACATAAAAAGCTATAGAGAGCAAGCCAGTAAGCAGCCTCCCTCCAAGGTGTAGTTCAGTCCTGCTGTGACGTCCTTTCATGATCAAGTAAGAGACACGTGAGCCAAAAACCATTTCCTGTCCAGGATGCTTTTGGTCGGTGTTTCATCGCAGCAATAGAACACACCCTAGAACATGTCACATCTGCTGGACATTAGAGCCAAACACGGTGACCTTCCATGATTCCACCTGATCTACTACATAACCAAACTCAACAGGTTGGCATCGTTCCCCTTGCTTCATGCAGTTAATTCCAATAGCCCTCATAAATCCTCAAGGGTTTCTTTTTTTGTGACTGAACACAATGGCTTGCATCCTTTTGGGTGAGAAGTAAAAACAAGCACAGAGCAAACAATAAAGATGTCCTGCAGCTTAGTGACTAACACTTGGTATTTGAAGGTAATTTAGGAGCAACATGAAAGAATAGAAAAGTTTGGTAAGTTGCCGGAAACTTCTACGGCAATATTCAGATAGCAGAAACTTCACCAGTGCCTTGTCGTCCCACTAAGCTCAGAGGCATCTGTTATTTAAAGCATGAAACAGAGTGCAAAATATCTGCCACCCACGAGGAGCCCCAGCCAGGTAACAGCACAGGTTGCACAGTAGACGTTTTCCTTCCGATGAGCTCAGGTCCACGGTCATGGCCATGTTTACTGAAGATGTAGCAATCACAACTTAGAAGCTGATTGAACAGATGCAAAGGCACCACAAGCCCAGGATACTCCATTACAGACATGTGCACAAGGTTCTGCCCATAAAGACATCCTCATGGAGCAGTGTGTTATGCTCCCAATTCCCAGTCATGGCTCATCAAAGACTGACGGGAGCCTCCAGAATGAGAGCTAGAAGATCTGGCAATAGCTGTCTCTTCATCATTGCTGCCCAAATTCTACAGGTGAGGGGCTTAAAGGAGAAGGCAATGTGTTCCACAGAGGCAACTGCCTAAAACTGGGCAGAGACACAGAGTAGATCTTGGCTAAACGTCTTCCTGGTGCTTAGGGTCAAGACCTGTGCCCCTGAGCATGTAGAAACTCGTCACAGGGAAGAGAGGGTTCAGGCTCGGGGCCATATGTACAAAGTCCCCTTAATGTCACTGAAGCTGTCTCAACTCTATCAGTGTCAGCCTTCTTAGCAGCCTACAGACATGGCACAGCTGTCTGCTTCTCTGGACTCTGATCTGCTTATCCTTACGCATGTTAGCCTTCCTCTCTGGATATTTACGTGCCTAGTCTTCTCGTAAATAAATATTTACGGTAAGACTTCGTCCTGTATCACGACTCTTAACCGAGGCCTCCCCTCTCATCTGACTCAATCCCTCTCCCTTGCTTATTGCTTTGTTTTATTTTCATTTTTGGTGCTGGGGATTGAATGGGGCCTCGTGCATTGTAGGCAAACACTTTTCCGTCAAGCTGTATCAGTACTTCATCCCTAGGAATTACCACGTCTTATTTGTCCATCATGTGGGGAGTTTGAATGAAAAACTATCCACCATTGGCTTAGGTATCTGAATACTCAGTTCCCAGGTGGAGGCACTGTTTGGGGAAAGTATGGGACCCTTAGGAGGCACAGCTTAGATAGAGGAGGGACTTCCCTGGAGGGTGTAAAGCCCTGTCGCAGCTGCCCTCTCTCCCACCCAGCCCCCTCTCCTTGCTGCATCTCTATTAGGATGTGATTTGTCAGCTTCCTCCATTGGCTGCCTGCTGCCCTGCCATTTCTACAATGAGGGGCTCTAACCCTTAGACGTGTAAGAATTAAGTATTTCATTTCTTTTCCCTTTATATTGCTCTTGGCTACTGTATTGTTATCACAGCACAAAAAGTACCTAATATGCACTGAGTCATATGTCTTATCTACAATGTCCAAATACTGAGAGTTAACCAATATGTATGCAGTGTCTACGAGCTCCCGCCAGTACAGAAACTAAGAGGTCGTGCAACACTGTCTGTTTTCAATGAAGTTAAAAAAAAAAAAAAAAAAAGAAAAGAAATCTTCACATTTTCCCACCTATTGGTCACACTTGTAAAGGAAAAATAACAGTACTTTATATGAATAGGCCACACGGCTAATTAAGTACTGACCTCTAAAATCTCTAAAATGCCATTCGCTTTGTAATGCCAAGGAGTTCTGTTTATCTTTGTTGTTGCTGTGAAAATGTTACACCTCTGCACAAACTGATTTCATTTGTTTGTTTGTTTGTTTGTCTTTTGTTTAAATTTGGAGTAGAAGACCAGGTTTGCTTTTTAATTAATTGGCCTAAAGGAAGGCTCACACAACCAACATCTTCTGTGGCTGTTGTAACATAGGAACGCCAGGGCCTGGGGTGGGGGGAGAGGGTGGGGGAGGAGAGGGGGAGGGGGACTGTGCTAGTCATTGAACTATTCACATGTAGCATGAACACAGTTCATACCACCCATCCAGGCCTGGTAAGCACAGGTAAGCCCAGTGCTGGGTTCAAGACTAGAGCTGCTCTTGGACCTGTTGGCCATTTGGTGACCTTCAGCTCCAGTGAAAAGATCCTGTCACAGACAGACAGGAAGTGACAGAGAAAGACATCGTAGGTTAAACTCTAGACTCCATATGCACACACACACATACACACACACACACACACACACACACACACAAACATGCACACACATGTTCATGCACATGAACTCACACACATGCATACACACATGCACACGCACATGCACACACATGTTCATGCACACGAACTCACACACATGCATACAACACACATGCACACACACATGTTTATGCCCATGAACTCACACACATGCACACACACGCACATGTTCATACACATGAACTCACACACGCACACACACATACACTCACACATACACAGTATGCCTCTGTTGAGGCAGTGGGCAGTTGAATCTCTTTCAGTTATGAAATTTTAAAGGATCAAGTACCAGAAGAGTAATTTATGACTCTTACACAACTTGTAGCAGAGCTCTTTTGGATATTTTGGCAGATGGGACTCCAGTATTTATGAAGAAATAGTCCTCCATGTTCCAGGAACTTTGCCTGGGAAGATATAAGCAAGCCCCTACTCATCTCAGATAGGGTACTGGTGACAGAGTAAAGCATAATTCCAACTAAGGCCACAGCAGTGAACCAATGACTGCATTGGGCTTACCTACAAAGCACGGGTGAGAGGTGATTTACAGCGGCATGCTTGAGCCACCCATGTTCTTGTTTGCTTCCCGGCAGGAAATCATGTTCCTGTATGAAGATGCAGCTGAAGCCACGCCCTAGCTGTCAGCATACCCCAGGTGCGATAGATAAACTGTTGTCTGGAGAGCGAACGCTGTCTCCTCATAGTTTCCATCTCCAGCTCTTGCATCTTCCCACCCTGTGCTCCACGGTCCCTGAGCCTGGGGAGAAGGGGTGTCCATAGTCTCTTACTCCCTGCACTTTGCCCGTTGTGGATCTCAGTATTAATCGTCATCCACTGCAACACAAAGCTTGTTTGATGAGCACTGAGAGGCAATAACTATGGGTGTGGACTTTTCCAGTGTGGGCACCCTGCGTAATCTGGGGTGATGCTTTTCCTTCTTTTTAAACTTGTCTCGCTAGCGAGTGCTTTGCAGTATGGGGGGATTAAAAATTAAACAATCCAGGGGATATTATTCACTTGCCTCGCCCGGCACTGTGACAAAACAACTGACAGGAGCAGCTTGGGGCGGGGGTGGGGGTGGGGGGTGGAGCTTGTGTTGCCCCACAGGTCAAGCCTGTAGTTATCACAGAAGAGGAATGTGAGATGGCTGGCAACTGCAATCAGGAAGCAGAAAGAGAGAAAGGTGCTGAAACTGCTGCTCACCTTGCCTGCTCCTTCGGATTTGGTATAGAGCCCCAGCTCACACATAGTGGTGTCTATAGTTAGAGCAGATCTTCCTCAAGGGACCCATCTGCATATCCCACATTGGCATGCCCAGAGCTGTGGCTCCTGGGAGATCCCAGATCCTGTTGAGTTGACAATCAATAACAACCATCATGGAGCTCTTAGACTATGCAATAAACAGTGAGTGAGTGTGTGTGTGTGTGTGTGTGTGTGTGTGTGTGTGTGTGTGTGTGATCCCCCCTTTGCCAGTGGGCTAAATGGCCTTAGGCACTTTGGAACTTACAGCCTTTCTTCCCCCAGAATTAGTAGAGTTTGAAGAAGAAAGCTACCACATCAAAAAGAGGTTTCCTCCCCAGGTAAATTTAAATCTCAGATAAATAAGTTTGAGTAAAATAGCACCTGAACTAGTCCTGTACAATTGGAACAGTCTTATGTTAAAATCATTGGCTTTTATTTAAAATTTCTATTTTATTGTGATTGCGTTTTCATGTGTAAATTTGTTGTTGTTGGTGGTGGTGGTGGGGTGTGTATGTGTGTGTGTGTGTGTGTGTGTGTGTGTGTGTATGTGTATACATACATACTATTTTTCATGTGTGTGAATGCCTGTGGAGGCATGTGCAAGTGTGCCTTCCAAGTCTGCAATGACAGGCGGGCTCCCACAGCCACCTAACATCGGCTTGGCCTCTGATGTTCCAATCTCCTTTTCTCTGTCTTCTTTGACAAGTGATCTGAACACTGAGCTATCTTCCCAGCCCATCATGAAACACTTTAGCTAATCCGTGCACCTCCATCAACTGGAGGATCTCTCCTGATCATTTTCCTCCCTTTTCCATGACAATCTGAGGCACAGAGAAACTCTGTCCTCTGAACTCTGGGGGAGCTTACATCTTTTGAAAGTAACTGCCCTGAAGGAACCTTGACTTAGTCTAGAATGGCAGCTAAATACAGGCTGATCAGTGCCCCTTTTTGAATTCTAGTTTACAAATCTTGAACAGATTGGACAAGCTCCTCTAATTTATGTCAGCTAATTGGTTCTTCCAGGAAAAGTCACACTGCTATTTTGTGAAAGGTTATTCTTTCAAACCAGGCAGGGTCTCAGTGGATCCTGGTCGGGTGGGTCTCAACAGATCTGGTGTTGCATCCATCCTGCAGGAGGCACGCCCCGGTAGAATCCACTCTCCTGTGCCCCACCCCCCTCTAGGCCCATGAGCAGACTCACCCAGTGAATTTGTCTTCATTTTGCTTTTCAAATCTTTGAATCGTCATTTAAGTTTCTATATCCTGGAGTTCCCTATTTCTCATTTGTTCCAATGGAATCCATACTTAACCTATGAGTCAGTTTTAGGATGACTGTTGTAAAACCTCATCAGATAAACCCAGCACCTCTTCCCCCCCCAACCCCCCACCCCGGCACAAAATCATAGAATCAATGTTACCTTCTTAGCTGTCTCCTTGTCCAAACACAGTTTCTTTTACTTCCATTGTTACCTGAAATGATTCACTATACACAAAAACTCAGGCATGGGTTGTATTGTTACATTCCCCTGATAAAGAAATGGAGACTTCCAGAGCACAGTTGAGTCAGAATTTGAAACAGGGTCTTCTGTACTGACCCCAAGTCAAAGTACAAGTTCACTATGGTTTACGTTTGGTTAAAGATCTTCCAGTCTCCACAATCTCAATCACAGTGTGAAATGAAGGAAAGCCCAGGACACACCAATACCATGTTCTGGGCACAAAGAAGATCTGTTTACCCCAGAAGGACAGAGGGTGGGGAATAAAAAAGACCGCAGATAGAGGATGAGGGGGAAGGGAAGAGGAGGAAGGGGTATTATTACCCTGCGGGAGAAAAGACTGCTTCTGGTTAGAGAAAAGACAGCCTGGATGTCGAAACTTTGATAGCTGGACCTTGGTGGTCAGTCCCAAGAGAAGGGACGCTTTAGGAATGCAATCTAACAGTTCAAGAAGTCAGAGGAAGGAGTGAATGGAGAAGCCTGCCAGGCCACGTTTGCCATGGTCAGTCCTACTAAAGCCCTTAGCAATGTGTTGAATTCAATAAATTGGCAAGGATAGATAACTCCTCTTTATCCTGCAGGCAAAGTATATGAGTATCATCCTCATTACTGTAAACATCTGACGGCAAGACTTGAGTTCTGGATGTATTTCTGTCGCTGTGACAAATGCAATTGTGAGAGGAGAGTTTATTTGAATTATAAGTCCAGGTTGGAGCCCACCATTTGGGAGAAGTCAAAGCAGCTAGACACATCACATCCACAGTAAGAGCAGAGAACGAATAAACGCACAGACCCGGGTCTGGCCTCCTGTCTAGAAGAAAATGGTACCCACCAAAGTGGGCTTCATCTTCCCTCATCAATCAGCAATCAAGATAATCTCTCACAGTCATGCCCACAGCCTTGCCTGACTTAGATAGTTACTCATTAAGACTGCCTTCCCAGCTAATTCAATGCTGGGCCAAATTGATAGTTAAAACTAACCAGCACAACTTAACTGGTGTTTATGGATAATTAGTACAAGGCTCTTATAAAAGACAACCTGTGTTAGAGCTTCATTAACTGAAGAAACAAGAGGTAAGAAAGGAAGGGGGAAGGGAGGCACTCAGGCTGAAGGCATTCTGGAATCACAAATGCCATATTGGTCCACTGGAAGGCTGCCTATATTCAGGCAGAAGTTGGATGAAGCTGACGTATAGTCCTGTGCACTGTGGGAGAACCAGTCTCATGATAGACCCAGTGGTAGGTCAAGCAACATCCAGAGACAACACAGCTAAGTCTCTCAGGGCTTTAGATTATGCGGCGACGTATCCATATTTGATATTGAAATTAAAACACCAAGCTGGGTGTGGTGGTACACGCTATACTCCCAGCCCCTGGGATGCTGAGACAGGATGGCTGTCATGAGCTAGAGGAAAGGAATGGGACAGAATTAAAATTAAAGTTTGTGGCAAGATTTAAGTCTAAATAAATACTTTGAGTTCCTTGTGTATTTGCTATGCATTTTTTCTCTGGACACTGTGACAGAATCTGTAGACGCAAAAGATAGATAGAGGATCACTGGCCTTTTGCTCTTGGGTTCAAATCCATTTTCCTTCAGTTGCAAAATAAAGTCGCATCAGGCTTCAATTTACGTGGACTCCAGTTGCAACACTGTCAGGCAGAATGAGACTATCAGCTGAAGTCATTTAGGTCATAATGAAAGGGGGAACGTACAATCCAGCAAGACAATTTTCATTTCTAACAACCCAGAGCAGGCAGCAAAAACTCCCTGTTGGAGAAGAGAATCCGTTGCCCATTAGAGTTGGCTACCATGCTATTTTCTCTCCAAGTGGTACTCGTCTATGGCTGACACTGTCTCAAATCTCTTGGTCCTGCTTTTTCTTTTCCCTCTTTCTGGCTAGATAAAACAAGTTTAAAAGTGATTCGGCTCCAATCTCAATTTACTCAGAAGCATTTTCTGAGACAACACTTGCCTGAAATGACCTTTCACAGGCAACTGCAGTTGTATCACACAACTGCTCAAAGTAAGAGTCCTTCCGTGCGGGAGGCACCTAGGAGGCCCAGCTGTGTCTGCGAGGGGTCACTGCCTGCTCTTTTCTCCATCTCCTTCCCACAGGGACCGTCTTCACCACAGTACGTAAGAAGATGAAGCCACTGATCAAAAATCTTCCATCGAAGAAAAGTCCAGGATCAAAGAACTGCTGGCCTGAATTCTACCAAATAGTTGGATAGGGACACTATACACCCTATGGCATAACCGCACATGTGTGCTCCATTGTGTAGGAAGGAATCTATGTTTGTTCTATGTTAAACTTTATTCTAACCATCATCCAAACATCTGGCTCAGGAGAAATGCACGCCTTGGTGGGCACTGGAGTTTGGGACTCTCCCTGTGCTCTGGAGAGGAAATGATAGAGAACCACTATATCTATAATCTCAGAGACAGGAGTGGGCCTGACCAGAGGGAAATGATCACACTTCAGAGCCACTGACTGCCTTTGTTTCCTGCTGTGTGTAGTTGTCTGGTTAAAAACCATTCCTAACCAAGAAGCTGTCTGCAACGGATGCCTCTGGGAAAGAAAAAAAAAGTGATTTTCACTGAATATATGAACCACAGCTCAAAGCCAGCCCCATGCCCAGGGCCCAGGAGTAGTCAGTCGGCCAATGCAAAACAAACTCAAGAGATTTTTCTGTAGACTTTCTGTCCCATTGGCTCTGTTCAGGCTTTCTTTGTCTTATTGGTACTTGGCTTGTTTATTTTTATCCTTTCTTTCTTTTCTTTCTTTGTTTCTTTCTTTTCTTTTCCTTTTTTTTTTTTTTTGTTTGTTTGTGATGTGTGTATGTGTGAGTTTCTTGGATTTTTTGTTTTGTTTTATAAAAAGTGGAGAGAGAAAAATATAAATGTTGGTGGATAAGGAGGTAAGAAGGATCTGGAAATAATTTGCAGAGAGAAAAAGCATGATCAAATATATTATATGAAACTTTTTAAATAAAAGAGAAGTATCAAGTAGGTGGATATTTAGGGGTAATAATTCCTTCTTCTCAGCTTTCTGATTCTCCAAAAAAATTCACAGCTTTAAGATTCTGTTCCTGGTTTTGCCTGTGGTGATGGGAGCAGGGTGACTTACAGTTTCATAATAATAATTCTCAAATAATTCCAAAAGATGGAATAGGAACCAAAACAGTTCTGAAAAGGACACTGGAGGTTAATATTCTTGATGAACATATATACAATAGATACATTGTCATACTCAGTGACACAGGCCTGCAATAGATACATTGTCATACTCAGTGACACAGGCCTGCAATAGATACATTGTCATACTCAGTGACACAGGCCTGCAATAGATACATTGTCACATTTGGGTGACAAAGGCCTACAGCCCAGCTACTCGGGAAAGTGGAGATGCAGGACTGCAGACTAAGACCATCTGAGCTACTGAGCAAGTTCAAGGCCAGATTGAGCAACAAAACAGAACAGACTACCCAATGACCCAGCCACGCAGGGAAAATCCAAATGCAGAGATGCGTCCAAGAGAGATGACATCACTGTGTTGAGACCGCTGCATCCTCATGTGTTCTGCAGCCCCATGCACCGCAGCTAAATGGTAGAAGCAACCTGCGTATCCACTGAAAAGTGGACAAAGGCGCAACGCTGTACACACTTACTCAAGGGAGTGTGAGTCAGCCATGGAAGGAGTGTATTCTTGTCATGTTCAACCACGCAGGTGGAACTAGACATCACTGTTAAGGAAAATACATCATCCTGCACGGCTCATGGTCTCACTGACCTGTGGATAATGCTGTTGTCACAACAGGTGCCTGGAGGGTGTGGGTCACCAGAGACTGGGAACAGTGAGGACTGTGGATTGGGAAGACTTGTCAGTGGGTGCTAAGTTGCAGGCATAAAGGAGCAGGAGTTAAGTAGAACTGGAAAGATAGGATTTCCTCACTAGTTTGGAACAGCCCTATCCCACTCAACACGCCTACGTGAAGCATTCCTATGGCTGCTCCTACAGTACAAGAGGATAATGGAATATTATCTCCCCAAAACTAATAGAAAGACTTCTGAATATATTCACCACAAAACATAACAAATGTTTAAGGATAAGGTATGCTTATCGTGAGCTGAACATATATAAGTCTGTGCCAAAACATCACATTGTACTTCAGTTTTAAAAACATAAAAACAATAAAATAAGATAAAAAAGAGGGCTGGAGGGATGGCTCGGGGCTGAGGGCAGAGGACACACTGCTCTGGGAGACCTGGCCCAGCACCCATGTTGGGCAACTCACAGACACCTGTAACTCCAGCTGCATGGAACTCAATGCCATCCCCTGGCTTCCAAAGGCGCCTGCGCCTGCACACAAACCCATACTCAAATACATAGACTTAAAAGATAAATCTTTAAAAAGATAAAGCAAAAGCAAGTGTGACAAACACATAATGAACTTGTCAGGACATTTTATGAAGTCGGCTGTTTAGAAAATGTACTATTTTAAATAGATAGTTTGGTGTTTTGAAATAAAGACTTTCTCCCACGTGATCTAACTATTGGCTTCTAATTAACCAAGAGCCTCAGCGTGAGAAGAGAGAGGAAAAACATAATTGGAGAGCAGAAATGCCCGAGGTCTTTGCTCGAGCAGAACTGCATGGCCAGCGCTGGTTGTGATCTTGTGGTGTTAACTGAAGAGGAAAATGTAATGGAGTAACTAGGAGAGACTTCAGCCTAGACTCCATGGCAACAGGGCATGCCTAGCAACCCGAGTCTCTGCTTCAGCAGCTACAGCAATGAACAGGCTTCTTTTTAAGGGTCAGACCAGTTTACTGCAGGAAGGTCACATTGCTTTTTTCCAGGAAGGAAAAGACAAGCCTCGTCCTTCCACTCCGAAGGGGCATGTCAGGGGTTATTGGCTCACAGCTCTTCCTAGGACAGTGCCATCCTTTTAGCTAGACATATTAAGACCTAGCTATCATGGGTCCACATGGATGTTCAACACTGGAAAACACATATTCCAGTTTTCTTTCTCTGGAGCGGATTTAAATGCCGGTTTGGGTTCCAAAAATGTCTCAACCTTAAAAAGAGTGAAAAGAAAGCTCGGGCTGGGTGCAGATATTCTACTTGAAGGAAGATCACAAAATACTGGTTCTCTGAAGAGGTCTTAGAACTGCTTCAAAGTTTTCTTTCTCTTACAAAGCTGAACATTCTTCTTCTCTTTGCAACAATGATGTCTTCTTTCTTCTTTTCTTTGTTTTTTGAGACATAGTTTTTGTGGCCCGGACTTTTCTGGAACTCACTATGTAGTCCAGGATGGCTCAGCTTCTTTCCAGTAGAGCACAGTAACCTGATTAAAAACCAGGCAAGGGGCAAAGGTAGTTATGTTTCCAGAGAGGATAAAGACAAGCTCAACTGTCTGAGAAGATCTTCAATACGGTTGCTGCATATTCTAAGCTTTGTGTTCCAGACCCTGCTGAGAATTGACTGGACGTGACCACAGGAACACACCTCCAGGCAGGCTGAGGTCTTTTTGACCCATGTGCCTTGCTCTATGATCTGTGTGCACTGGCCCTCAGTGGGAGCATTCCTGAGGTGAGATGCTACATGAGGGTCGTGATCAGCTACAGAGACGTGTTCTTTAATCCCGCCCACCAGATACTTTGCTATAGATCCCACCAGCACAGCTACTCTGAGATCTTACGTGTGTGTGTGAGAGTGTGTGTGTGTGTGTGTGAGTGTGTGTGTGAGAGAGTGTGTGTGTGAGTGTGTGTGAGAGAGAGAGAGAGGAAGAGAGAGAGAGAGAGAGAGAGAGAGAGAAAGAGAGAGAGAGAGAAAGACAGAGACAGAGAGAGAGAAACTGGGCAGACCACACCGTGTGTGTGTGTGTGTGTGTGTGTGTGTGTGTGTGTGTGTGTGTGTGTGAGTGTGAGTGTGTGTGTGAGTGTGTGTGTGTGAGTGTGTGTGAGAGAGAGTGTGTGTGAGAGAGAGTGTTTGTGTGTGAGTGAGTGTGTGTGTGAGTGTGTGAGTGTGTGTGTGAGAGTGTGTGTGAGAGAGTTTGTGTGTGAGTGTGTGAGTGAGTGTGTATGAGTGTGTGTGAGTGTGTGAAAGAACAACCTTCAGTGTTTGGTGTCTGTTCTTTCTTCAGCCTTTCTGTTGCTCACACAGGCTGGCTGGCATATGACCTTCCAGAGAGTCTTCTGTCTCCACCTTTTTGCTCAGGGCACTGGGACCGTGGACACATGCACACTACCTCTTCCTGCTTTCATGTGGGCTTGGTTGACCCAGGCTTGCATGACGAGTGTTTTAGTTACTGGTCCATCTCCCCAGGCTCTGAATACATTTTTAAGGAAAGAGATCTTGAAGGCCAGAAGTTTGGGAGCCCTTAATCCCCTCTCCTGTTAGTAGCACACCATCTCCTGTAAGTAGACGCGCTTTCACGGAGAGACAAGTCGTGGGAAGAATAAATCACCTCAATCCATCTGGAGGTGTGTTCTTGTGGCTGTGTTCCAGCCAGTTCCCAGCAAGCTCTGGAACACAGAGTTTAGAATACAAAATGGTCCTGTGAGGATCTTCTCAGGCACGTGTTGGGCTTTCGTGTATCTTCTTTGAAAAAAAAAAAAAGCTATTCAAGCCTCTTGCCTGATTTTTACTCAGGTTACTGACAGAATCTTGCCTGATTCTGTCTGTGTAATAATGGAGAATGCACTGGAGAGGTGGGGAATGCGCAGTGGCCCAGTACAAAGGCTGGGCACCTTCGCTGTCCCAACAGCAGCACCAAACACCCCTTCCCAGAGGCCCCTGATGGAAGCCTGGAAAATCTGGTTCGAAGTTCAGTGAAGTCAGCAGCAGCAGCAAAGGGGAGGCTAGGTGAGATAAGCTAGAGTAATCTTTCTCTGCCCCTTTGGAAGCATGGTGGCTACCACAAGTGTGGACCACAGTGAGGGCAGGTCTTTCTGCATCCATTAAAGCAACCAGAATGTTCCTCAGTTGATGCTCCCTACTCACAGATTCTAAGTCGTGGCAAGTTTGTGTTTAAAAGTGACCATCACTGCTGGGGAACTTTATATTTTGGATGCAGGACTCTTACAGGTCCATAGCTGGCCAATGTTGTATTCTGAAGTGAGGTCTCCACTCAGACACACGAACCTGCAGCCTCCAGATTTGCTTGACTGCCTCGATGTACTGCTGCAGCCCCACATGACTCTTGGGCTTGCCGTAGCCCTGCCTGTCCACTGGGGCTTTTGCAGCCTGCGATTTGGGTGTGAGGTCCAGAATATAAGTCATTGCCAGGGTAAATGATAGGACACCTCACCTGTTTTCTCCTAAGAGTTTTACAGTTGGAGGTCTTAAGTCAATGTTTCATTGATTTTTTTAATAGTGTAAGATAAAGGTTAGTTTTCATTCTTCTGCATGATGGTACCAGTTTTCCCGCAACAGTCACAGGGGGAGCGTTCTCTTAGCACCAGATGCTCCTGGCATCCTGCCAGTGATGCACATTTGGGTTGTCTGACCTCTCTTTTTCATGCCATTGGCCCACATTTGCTCATTATGCCGCAGCCACATGCTTTCAGGTACTATGGCTTTGTAATACACTCTACAGTCAAGAGCAGACCGCCACCAGATTTCAGAAGTTGTCACATGCATGGAAATGGAAAGGAGACGTGGTGCTAAAACATCCTCATTACCTAAGGTGACAAATAGCTTCAATGCCTTTCCCGACAAACCCCAACACTATTTTCAGAGAAATACTGAAAACCCTGAAATTCATATGATAGCGGCGAAGCCCTTTCCTCTGGGACTAATCCATTCTCACACATTCTTTGAAGAGATTTTAGGTATTCTTTAAGAAGATACTGGTTTTTTCCCAAAATATCTTTTATTTTTTGACACACACACACACACACACACACACACACACACACACACACACACAATGTATCTTGATTATAATCATCCCTATCTCTCCCTCCCTACCCCCTGGTCCCCCCCAATGTGTTCCCTTCCCACATTCATGTCCTTTCCACTATTGTTTTATAATCCATTCAATCTGCCTAGCTCTTCCTATTAGAATATTGGCTAAGCCTATCGGCTTAATCTTGTGCAGGTAACTATATGAGCAGTGACTTCTTGAGTATCATGGCCCTGTCATGTCCAAAAGACAGCATTCAAAAAGTTATTAACTCAAAAAAAAAGTTATTAACTCATCGGCTATCCTGAAATCAAAGACCTTTGCAGGCCAAAAATGCACAATGGTTAAGGTTTCACAATGTCTCAAAAAATTAAATTTACTTAAAAATTCAATTATTTGTTATCAAGTTCCCTGTGGTGCCCTGAGACTGAGGGTCTGTTTTCATTGCTGTTACTAAAGAAACGTCTAGTGTAGTGCTCTCTGTGGAAACGAGAGTGAAGTCCACTGAGCAGCTGACGAATGTTCACCGCAGGAGGTTAGCCGTCACCGGTGGGCTCCAAGTCTGAGGGACTGACTCTGACGTCCCTTCTTTGAGGGGACCGACTCTGACGTCCCTTCTTTGAGGGGACTGACTCTGATGTCCCTTCTTTGAGGGGACTGACTCTGATGTCCCTTCTTTGAGGGGACTGACTCTGACGTCCCTTCTTTGAGGGGACTGACTCTGACGTCCCTTCTTTGAGGGGACTGACGACTCTGACGTCCCTTCTTTGAGGGGACTGACTCTGACGTCCCTTCTTTGAGGGGACTGACTCTGACGTCCCTTCTTTGAGGGGACTGACGACTCTGATGTCCCTTCTTTGAGGGGACTGACTCTGATGTCTCTTCTTTGAGGGGACTGACGACTCTGATGTCCCTTCTTTGAGGGGAC
The DNA here is from genome assembly GCA_030556225.1 of Cricetiscus sungorus. Classification (NCBI taxonomy): domain Eukaryota; kingdom Metazoa; phylum Chordata; class Mammalia; order Rodentia; family Cricetidae; genus Cricetiscus; species Cricetiscus sungorus. The sequence goes on from JANBXA010000651.1 coordinate 154,695,162, forward strand.
TGAGACTCTGATGTCCCTTCTTTGAGGGGACTGACTCTGACGTCCCTTCTTTGAGGGGACTGACTCTGACGTCCCTTCTTTGAGGGGACTGACGACTCTGATGTCCCTTCTTTGAGGGGACTGACTCTGATGTCCCTTCTTTGAGGGGACTGACGACTCTGATGTCCCTTCTTTGAGGGGACTGACTCTGATGTCCCTTCTTTGAGGGGACTGAGACTCTGATGTCCCTTCTTTTACTTATCTTGTGGGTCACTGTGAGTTACAGTTCCGGCTTAAGACAACTCACACTAACTTCTCAGATTTACAAAGCGGGCACCAATCTCATGAGCTGCATGTGGCTTACTCTGGAAAACAAATTCTAGAATGAGTCCAGGAAGAACTACTTCAGATAAAGGATATGGGTGCTTCACTAAGCCTCCTCCCCAAAGGAAGGAAGAGTCACCCCTCAGAGCACTCCACTCAATCTGTTAGTACAGTCAGATTTTCTGTCACTAATGCCAACAGCCTTCTTCTAGAATGAGGGACAGAGGTCAAACAGTGGCCACTAAGGGCGGCTCCTTTTCAGTTGGAAGTTGAGCGCTCTTCCCTCGCCATGGTGGGAGGCCCATCTATGGCCAGAGCCTGACAGCATCGCTGCTTCAGCTGGCTTGGCATCTGACTTCAACACAAACCTTCTCGCCTCAGATAGATAGATGGCACACGCGTAAGGCCCCAGAAGGACCTGCGGATCTTTGTTTCCATGGAAACTCAGAACACCACCAACACTCGGACCTCTCTGTGGTATTAGAGCTGCTTTCATGGATGGGCAGTGTAGCTAATGGAATAAATGAATTACTTCAGAGGTCTAAAGACACAGACTGTGAGGAAGATGCTGCTCTCACTGGCAGTGCCAGCTTCTGAACACCTGGAACTTGAATTCTGGGACACTCCGGTGTCTTTGTAGAGCAAGGACAGTGGGCAAAGACTTTGAAGTTTAAAGACACATGAGCCCCATCTTTTTGGTGAAATAACTGTGAGGTTCAGAAAGAGGGGCTGATGGGAGACCCTGGGGTGTCGGGCTCTGTCCTGGATGAACAAAACACACATTGCATCAACGGTGAAAAAACGGTATTGTTTGACGTTTTCAAAACCAAAGACGGTGGGAGAAAGCACCCCAGAATGTTTCCAGGCATGGGAACCACTCCACAGGCTTCAAGGACTGTCCCTTTGTTTCAGACACTAGGAGGAGAATGAGAAGACTCCAGCAGCCCTGAATTAGGACACGAACCAGAGAAAGTGAACGAGGAAGGCACGCCCACACAGAGGAAGCATGCCTGATCTGCTTGTTCCTTGACCTTGGGTCCCGAAGGTCTCTGACTTTTTCATTGAGAAGCCTCGATGGTAATTACACTAATGATGGCATGAAACCACAGTCTGTAGTTGGGAACCATCACTACACCAGGCACATCTATCTGTGTGTGTGACTCTGTGCAGGCCTGATGCCTCCAAGGATGGAGAACATGGCAGCCCTGGGTGGTCTAAGTAAGACATCAGAGACACACAGCAGCAGCCACAGCCAATGCTGTCAACTTACCAAGTTTCCCTCTCATGGACTTACAGTGACTAAAAGTCTTATTTCAAATATTAAAAATGTTTTACAATTTGGTTTGGTTTTGTGGGAAATGTCCTGTGGTTTGTGTCATCACTGTAAAAACCATAACAGATGTGCTCATCATCTAAGCCACTGCTCTGAGCACAGCAGACCCTTATGAACCCTGTACAGGGAGGGCACAGGGAAGCCATTTTGCCTCATTTGTAAGGCACAATGAGGACCTCATGTAGAACCACTTTGACTAAGGACTTTTCGTGCCTGTGTCATTTCAGATCCATGGCTGATGGAATGCATTGTGATTCAAGGCTTTTCAAAAAGAAAAACACGGCTGTGGAAGACTGCCCAGTGCACCATTCTGTCTGTGAATGTGCTACCGTTCAAATCACATGATTCAGAGCAAGAGAAAGCTGCGAGAGGAAACTCACAGCGCTCTGCTGTCTCGGCACCTAACAGTGGCCATATCAACAGAAAAGAAGCAAAACATTTTAGCCAGCACTTAGGCATCTTAAAAGTCTGCTTTGAATCCCACGAAATGGTCAGTGCCCTGAACTATTTATTATCAGAATTGGTATCAAAACGAGTGGTCCAGCAAAAGCTAGTACGTCGGCTTTGGATAGTACATTGGCTTTGGATAGTACGTTGGCTTTGGATAGTACGTTGGCTTTGGATAGTACATAGTGTGAATTTTCCTAAGGAGGCGTTAACAGATGACTGTTGAGCACTGGTAAAGCACTGACAATAGACACATGGGCAGGAGAGACTCCACCCAAGCCTAGCTCGGAGGAGGAATGGGCTTGTTGGAGTTACCTATAAGAACCAATGTGCCGAGATGCTGGGTTTCTCTAGAATGTTCTGTGATAAGGGACCGATCTCAGGCAGGGAAGACTCCCCCTCCATGGGCTTTGCCTGCTTGGTTTCACCACCGTGGCCCTCCCATGGGTTACCTTCTTCCAGCAGAAGCTGGCTGTGTTAGAGTCAGGTAGGGGTCATGCTATTGGTCTATTTCTCTATAGAGCCTTAATATACCTTCCAGCTCCCCTGATGACTATTAACTCTAGACTCCAGCCTACAAGAGCAACTAGGGAGAAATTGAGGCTATTGGTAAAGGAAATCCTCTTAAATGTAAGCTCATAAAACAGGTTCAACGCTCCAGGAGCTCTAATCCCATGGAATGCCCAGGGTCCAGGAAAAAGCCACTCACAGAGCTGCCACCTCGCAGTCCCGTAGAACAACTCATTTGGGAAAAGAACCCACTTCCCGATTCTGTCACCAGTGAAACCGCTCTCCCACCACCCTCCTTGCTCCTACCAAAGCCCCGCTCAGACCCCGCACTGTGCACTGTCCTCAACCCCAATCATGGCACCATTCTTGGGCTAGTAGTCTACTTTGCTATGAAGATCTTTCTGTATTTCCATGTTTCAAGTCCCTTTCTGAACTCAGCTCCCACCATTGCCATTATTTCAACCACAGAAGCTTGAGACTAGAAACGTTACCAGAACCACAGGCAGGGCTTGAGGCCTCCATGTGGGTGGTGGACCACAAACCATGCCCCTTGCTTGACATTCTGCGAGAATTTTCTCTTGATGCTAGGTTATCTGTGTGCACATGTTTGCTTTGCTTTAACCAATGGAATTTAAAAGAGACAACAACAAAACCCAAGGACAGTGTGCATTTTCTTGCACAGGGTGAAGTCAGTGCTGTAAGGATTCACAGTCAATGCCCACTAAAAAAAGCTTTGCTGACCACCTAAATGTCCAAATGAAGAACAGAAAGTTCATAGCTACAGTGTAGCTGAAAACGCTCTAACTGGGAAATGTGACTGTTGTATCACTTTATGCACTGCTAGGACAAAAACAAACCAACATATGAACCAACAAAAACCTTGAGGAAGAGTTTGTTGGGCTCACAGTTTGAGGATCCATCACTATGGAGACGACAAGGAAGCAAGAGGCAGCTTATTACATTGTATCCTCAGTCAGGAAGCAGAGAGAGATGAACACTCCACCCAGTTCTTTTTAGATGCAGCCTCGCATCTCACCCGAACCATGAAATGGTGCCACTCACATTTAGACTAGATCTTTCTACATCTCGTGATTCCATTAAGAGCTGTCATGTGTGACGACTCTTTCTACCTAGCTGGAAAACAAGGTTAATCTTTCCCGTTTCAGCAGATACTGGGGTAGAGAGTATGAAATGCTAACATATGCTGCCCTGCTGGATCAAACATTAACCAGCAGCCCTCGAGACCCTGCAGTGCAGATGTGAGATGCCACACCAAGAATGCAGTTGTAAAGCAAAGGTACTCTATACTATGTGATGGATACTATAGGTGAAAAGGGAGAAGGCCCGACACCTATCCACAGGCATAGCACATGGGTTCTGCAGTCAGTTTGCTTAGAAAACTAGCAGCATGCATTTCTAGAAGTCTTGTTAACTCTTTTATCATCTAGCTTCCCAAGTACTTTTGATGGTAAGTCGTGGTCTTTAAACCCTGCCCGTGGCCTTCACCCAGAAGGAGCTGAGTTGAAACCCACACCCTCCAGCTCCGCCCTGGAGAGCAGAATGTAAGTAGAATCCCCACACAGAATTCTGTGAAGCCTGAGCAGCATAACTTGATTGTGAGTTTAATATAGTCCCAAATTTCCTTTGGTATTTATTTGATCTCATATTCATAAAGGCTGATGAAGGAAAATGGATTTGCTTTGAACATACAAGCTAAGGAGTACTTGAATATATATGATACCTACCAGATAAGCATAGAGCTACTATCCATCAAATACATTGGAAACAACAGCAAAATGTGTTCTCTATTGTGCTAATACGGCTCTGTTGCCTTGATGAGTCTGCACTCCCACCATGCAAGAGCAAAATCATTATTGCCTTCTCAAAACATGCTGCTGCATTGAGTGAAGGGTCCCTTTGGGTACACATTCCTTCACAGCCCTTCACTTTCAGCAAAGGCCTTATCGGCCACTATTTAGACTGGAGCTCTGTGGCTCCTGCCCTGGACCCTCCTTCTTACTAGGATGCTTGTTGTCTTCAAGGTCCTTGGCTCAGCCTAGGAGGTCCTGTGTGATGGGGAAACAGACTTGCGTGGCTCTGGGGTACCCAGAGATACTGTTTCAGCACTAGCAGATGAGCTGGAGGGGAGGGAGGTTCAGCTGAAGGGTAGCTGAACACCATAGAAGGCTGTGCGTGTGAGGAAGAGGGAAGGTGTGTGCGGCCAGAGTTGAGCTTGGGGTGCTGTTCTTCAGGAATGGTCCACCTTGGTTTTGCAGACAGGCATATTGCTGAAAGCTTTGCATTCTGATCCAGAGGCACCCCTAGCGGCACAGCTCCTCAACAAGGCCACACCTCCTAGTCCTCCTCAAACTGTTCACCAACTGGGATAAAGCAGGCAAATATATGACCCTATGCATGCCATTTTTATTCTGACTACCTCACCATCTCAAGGTGAAGATTATTTTCCCAAAGACCCGCTGCCCACTCACAGGCAAAGTGGTTGATGTCCAGTTATGTGGAAACAGGTCTGAGAAGTAACGAAACGGTCACCAGCCCAGCCTGGAAAGCAACCCTAAACTGCAAGGCGGTGAGTTAAGTTCTGTGCAGCATCTACACCTTGGGGTTGGGAAGGACATGAAAAGGAATCCTTCCTACCCCACAGGTATCTTGTCACAGCAACAAAGGGCTCCACCAATGGAGCTCTTGCCCCTTTTTCCAACACACCTGCCTCAAGTTTGCATCAAATGATCAGAGCACTTATGAATTCTAAAAAATAATGGATGGGCTCAATTTATGGCTCACTTAGAGAAGCTTTCATGGTTTTGATCAAGCGCATGTGTACTGAAAATTTTTATGTTACAATTTGATATTTATGAATTTTTAAAACTTCATTCACATTAGCACTTGGATCTGACACATATTTTATTTATGCAGGTTTCCCTAGTCATTGATTAGGGGATTTCAGGGAAAAAAACCACTTAGAAGTTTTGAGTCAAGTAAAGGAAGAAAACTGGGTAAAACTGAAATAGAGAATAGTAAGTGTTTAAATAACCCCCAGGTCTGGGGAGATGACTTCAGTTGGGGAGATATTCACAGGGAAAGCATGATAACTCAAGTTACAGCCCAGAATCCACATGAAAATCTGGGTGTGGTGGCACCTGCTTGCACATCCAACATGAGGAAAGCCTGAAGGAGACTGATCCCTGGTGCTTCCACGCCGGCCAGAGAGACATTGTCTCAAAACACAAGGTAGAGAGTGACTGGGAGAAATGCGCACTCACACACACTCACACACACACTCTCACACATTCACACACTCACACACTCATATACACACACACTCATACACATACGCATACACACACATACACACTTACACACATACCCATATACACATTCACACACATACACACACACTCACACACACTCACACACACTCACACACATATACACACACTCACAGACATACACATACACACACTCACACACATACACACACTCACACACATACACACACTCACACACATATACACATTCACACTCACACACACTCACACACACATATACACACACTCACACACATACCCATACATACACTCACACACACACATACACACACACACTCACACACACATACACATACACACACTCACACACATATACACATACACACTTACACACACACTCACACACATACACACACTCACACATACACACACTCATACACACTCACACACACATACACACACTCACACACACTCACACACATACCCATACACACACTCACACACATACGCATACACACACATACACACTCACACACTCTCTCACACATACACACACTCACACGCATTCACACACATATACACACACTCACTCTCACACATACACACACTCACACGCATTCACACACATATACACACACTCACTCTCACACATACACACACTCACACGCATTCACATACTCACACACACACACACACCACACAAACACACACACACATATACATACACACCCCTCATAGAGTGTGGCACCAGGCATCCAGGTGTGGCTTCTGAAGGCACAGTGGAAACAAAGGTAGAACTTTCAGCCTCTAAGATGTTATATTCATACCTTATTCGATTTTTTTTCTTCCAGAGTGACAAGGGCAAAGGAACCCCAACCCCCACCCCCACACCTCAGTGAGTAGTTGAAAGCCTTCATCGGGCCCACAAAGCCGTGTCACCCACCACCTTCTGTGCCTGCAACCTGTCCTCTGAGTGAGCAATGGTTAACAAGAGATCTCTGTCTTCCTTTCCCGCTTTACAATAATGATAGTAAATGAAAAGCAAACTGGAAAGGTTTGAAACAGTTGTGGTCTGCAATGAAAAGTCACATGCCAGAAGTGGGTGTGTTTGGTTAAAAAGACCGGGACCATTAAAAAATACCAAAGTTCTTCCCACCAAAACAAATGATGTGAAGTCAACCCAGAAATCCCCCGGATTCCATCATCAGCGCAAGGGAGTGAAAGCTTTAAGGGATTTGAAAGACCTAGATTTGATAAGAGGTCTCCCGGGTTCCTTCCCCACACAGCGTCACCTAGAGAAATGGATCCCCATATCCAACCCCCGAATACACAGAGAGCTCTGCCCACGGGCCATGGGTGGCCGGGGGTGGGTGGCTCTGCTTGAGTGGGCAGGAGACCTTGGTACTGTTTGCACAGTCTTTGTTTTCGACAGGCAGAGAAGACATTAATAATAGAGATTCACATAGGCTGTGATCGGTCTGTCTTTGGATCCAACCCACCTTTCTACACTTCTCTTCCTCTGTTTTGGAATGAGTATGTTTACCCCATGCCATTGCATGTGGGAAGCGTGTGATTCTCTTGTTGATTTTGCAGGGGCTCGAAGCTTGACGTTTGCTTTGACTCTCAGTAGAAACTGAACTTTTGGATGTTGTTAGAACAGGTGTCTCTGTGGAGCAAGCCCCTTCTGGGTAGACTGCGTTTCCTGCATTTAAGGTGTGTGGGCAGCTTGTGGAAACTAGAAGAGGGATGTTAGCTTGTAAATAAGCTATTCCTGCTACGGCTCGACCCGTGATCCAGCCTTTCTCAGAGCTGGGGCTTCTTGGAAGTGATTGGCTCACGAGGTTTCATTTTCCTTGATGGATTACCAACAAATAGGTTAGAAATCCTAATAGACTATTGGGAGGTGGTGAAAATGCAGAGTGGAATCTGATTGGAAGAGGGAGGTAGCTGGATGCATGTTTCATTGAGTGGTGCCCTGATTCCTTCCCCGGTCACCCCTCACTCTGGTTCCTTGCTGCTACGTGGTGATCAGCTTCCCTCTGTCTATACCTTCCTCGTTCCTCCTGAGACGCTGGTCCACAGACAGTGGCCATCCAGCCAGAGACTATAACTTTAGAAGGAAGGCTCTCTTCCCTTAAATCGTTTGTCTAGAGTGATTGTCACAGCAACAAGTCTGAAGAACACTGCACTGCTGTGTGAACACTGGGGCTCCTTGGGTCTGCCCTGGTTAGGACCCATCTGAGAATTAGGAGCAGGAACATGTCCGGTCTAAGCAAAAAGATGGCGCTAAATAAGTCCTTGTGATGTTCCCCTGGCCCCTTCCATCCTGAACCTCATGGGGGTCTCTCCCCTGTTGCTTAATCATTAATCATAGCCTTCACTCATGAACACTGACACACAGCACATAGCTGACATCCCATTACCATTAAGACACTCTAGTCTCCTTAGGCTGCCTCTCCAGAGAGACGGGAACAGCATCTGTTGTGAATTCTGACCATTCTTCAAAGCGCACTTCAGTCCCCAGCCCAGGGATGTCCCCGCAGTGGCCCCAGAAAGCTGTGCCTCACGTCTGTGCGTATCTGTTCTCTTGAGCTGTGGGTGTAGCCTAGTAGCAGAGCACTTGCCGAGCACCTCTGGGGCTCTGTGCTTCAGCCCTGACGCTGGGAGCAAAGGCATACATTTGATCTGGCTCATCTCCTAAAAAACAGTAGTCTTGTCATCAAATGATGACCAGACAATAACCCACTATCCAAGCCTTTGAAGCCTGTGTCTTTCTTGTCTGTGTGTTCATGAAGCCCCCAGTTCTCTGGGCACCCACAAAAGCCACAGTTATAATACTTCCCTTTTGGCCTGAATTTTCATTTTTCTCTCTGTTTTGTGTTTGATGTTTGCTTGCTGCTTGTTTAGCTTCTTTTTTCTTTTTTTTCTGCTAGCTTCGGTCCTCATGGTTTTGATTTTGGCTGTTTTGACAGTGTTAGAGATCAAACCCAGGGCCCTGAAAGTGCTGACCAGGGACTTTGCTACAGAGTAAAGCTCCGGCCTCTGGTATGCTTTTAAATACTGAATTTTGAAAGTGAGTTTTGAAAGGTTTGGGGCAGAATTTCAATCTACAGATGGATAACAGTGTTTTCTCTGTCTGTTTTGGTTCAAGCATAGATGCTGGTTCCAAACCAGCCTTGTCCTGCAGGGTAATGAAGGGGAAGCCTGTGACTTCTGCTGGTTCCATGGGAGCCATTCACAGCCAAAGAAAAACAAACACCTTATGAATTTAACCAAAGCGTAAAATAAATCTTTGTGTTCATATTTCAGTCACTAAAAGAAAAAGCTTTGATGTCAGCTTACAAATGGATCAAAGTTTCTTGATAATTTCACATCATGGTCCCTTCTTTGTCTCAGTGACTTCCGATCACTGTAAGGTTGGAAAAAGCTATGGCAATGTTTATCATAGTGTTTAAAAAATCCATTGGTAATTTAAATATCTAAAAGTCTTACCTCTGCCTCGTAATTGCGTTAGACTGCATTTGTTAATAACACCGTCGTTTAATCCCGCATAGCAGATGCCCGGACTGGCTGAAATATCAAGCCACAGAGGCAAAACCCTCACCGTCCTAGACGGAAGGAGGCTGAAAACACACAGCAGTTAACACAATGTGTAGTGTGCCTGAGGAACTGCTACTGACATGTAACATGCACATGCAAACGCAGACACATGTAACATGCACATGCAAACGCAGACACATGTAACATGCACATGCAAACGCAAACACATGTAACATGCACATGCAAACGCAGACACATGTAACATGCACATGCAAACGCAGACACATGTAACATGCACATGCAAACGCAGACACATGTAACATGCACATGCAAACGCAGACACATGTAACATGCACATGCAAACACAGACACATGTAACATGCACATGCAAACGCAGACACATGCAGTCCTGCACTGCCGAGTGCGAGCAGAAGGAGACAACTGAGAAAAACGGAGGCTAAAGCAAGAGTCAACTCTCTGTCTGCTGACAATCGAAGGTACAGTGCAGAGCGGAGAGCAGTGTCGCTCAGATGACAGTCATGCCGAGACACTGGGGGATGACGACTCAGAATTTCTACAATGGAGCATCCCTGACCCCAAACTGAGGGACACAGCGGGGTGAAGTCACACGTGTGAAAGTGAGAAGAGAGGGAAAACACAGCAATGTTCGTGACCACATGCTATGCTTAGACTGTACACTGTTCACACATGATTTTCACATGTGTGAAAGTGAGGGAAAACACAGCAATGTGATCACATGCTATGCTTAGACTGTACACTGTTCATACATGATTTTGCAAGTTAAATTTTTTTACATTTATTTTCTCTCTGAGTGTCTGTGTGTATGTACACGGGTGCACACATCACACAGTGTGTGGGTGTCATAGGACAACTTGCGGGCGTCAATCTGTCCTTGCTCCGTGTGAGCTGTGGAGATCCAGGTCAGGTCATTAGGATTAATGGGCCATCACCTTGACCTGCTGAGCCATCCCTGCAGCACCAACTTTCTTAAAGTGATGGGTGTTCATAAAACGAAAATCTGAAACACATTTAAAATTTTTCACTAAAATGATTGACTTTACCTCTGTTGACTTTGAAGTGGTTCTTTTGCTTAAAACAGCCCCAAAATATTATTTGCTCCTTCAGTTCTAATATAAAGTCTTTGTTTCCTGGGTGAAACTGATTATTAGTATAATCAACTAATAAACTGTATTCAATCAAGGGCATGAATTTAGTCATTTTCACTTTTGTTGTCTAATAATTTTTTTTCAATTAAATCTCAGGAGTTGTAAGCTATGTGGCGGTTACTTCAAATCAGGGACACTCAGAACATTTTCTTGAAGGAGATTTTTAAATTCTCAGAGACACATTCAACAGACTTCTCTATTGAGTGTGCCATAGCTACCTAACTCAATAATTATTGCATAACTCAAGGCAGAGGTCTTCACTACAGAAATTTCCAAGCTTTAAAATGAAAGATGCTTGAAACATAGGTAGCCTTCCCCACGTGAGGGATGTAGTCCAAGAATGTGGATAGAAGTTCCCTGACTCAGAACTGATCCCAGCTCCTGCCTGGAGAAAAGCCCACTAGGGACAATGGCCACATGCAGTTCCCCGTTAGTCACCCTCTGCTCACCAGAGGCTTTGAACTGTCACCTGAAAGATGGTGGGCAGGGGTTGGGAATGCCAGCTCAGCAGGCCTGGCCCATCACCTGCTGTATAAATAAAGTTTACTAGAAGACAATCGCTCACACATGGGTTCTGACTGCTTTCTTTCTGACAGGCAGGAATACATAGTTTACAGCAATCAAATGATCCAGAAACTCCAACATATTTATTATTTGGCCCTTTATCAGCACCTAAACTAGGTAGGAGAATATTCCATCTCAGGGGAGATTATGCAGGACTACTAGGGCTTGTACTCTGCGGTGATTTTGAGAAAAAATGCACCAAAGTGGAGATTAATAAATTAGTCTCTGCTATCCCCACAATTCATCATCTACTGTGGCCATTGTTCTAACAGAGTTCAGTTCAATTACAGTTAGCTACACTGTGGCTTTCAGTCTGGCAAAGCTGTGGTTATGGACTTGAAACCACTGATTAGGAATGTAGACCCAGCCTTGCTAGAACCCCATGCTTCTTGCATCCTAATGAGGAGTGTCACCTTTCCTTTCCATGAAGCAAACAGGACAAATCCCCAAGAACAGAACTGTGGGCTTTGAAGAATGGCAGACACAAACTTCCTGTGAAGGGGCTGGTGTTCAATCTTCCACCAGCTTCGAGATTGGTGAGTTCAAAGAAAGAACCCAAGTGACAGACGTTGTCTTTGTCACTGCATGCTCCCCAAGATGGAGTCTGTAGGGATGATGCCTCCTCTGTTTCCACCGTGTACCCTCCCTCCACTGTAACACCGTGATCCAAAATGGGACCCTTGAGTCTGCACTATGTGAGAGACCACAGGGTTCCCCACTGTCACCGGAACAACAATCTTCAGTAACCTCTGACAGCATTCACAGCAACCCAACGATAAGTCCTGGTCTTTGAAATGCAACCATTGCATTTCCCACACCCTGAAAACGAGGGTTACCAAGGAGCCAGCAAGGGAAGCACTGACCGGTAAATAGACTCTCATACCGCAGACGCCATGTTCACAATGCTGTGGCTTGGGACCCCATGGGCAGTGTCACACTGCACATTTGTGGTAACCAGCACAGACATGCAGGTACGGCCTTGTGCATTTCGTTTCGTTTCTGTGGAGAGTTCATGGCACAACTTAGACCCCTACATATCCACACACAAGCAAGGCCGCTTGATTGCAAGGTCATCTGTCCCTCGAGTTGAGCGGCTCCCAAGGGAACCCAGGCACCAGCACTTTCCTAAACATCGCCCCACCGTAGGGAAGGACACACAACAGACACATTCAAAGTGGAAGTTGTGGTGGTAAAAGACCCTGACGCCCTGGGAAATGTATGAGCAAATGTATGAACAAATGATCCTAAACTCAGCTGTGAATCCCTCGCCACAAATAACGGCTCTAGTGCAAGAAGAATCTGGTTGTGAGAATTTCAGGCATGCAGCCTCCTTTCCACGGTGCTCTAAGGTGGCCTAACGAGATCTTCACAAGGCTCGAATGAGATCTGCATAAAATGTCACACTGAGGATCCAAAATTTCATTTTAAAAATTCATGACTGACATGAATTTGGGTAAAAATGTCTGAAAATTTCAATAGGCTAAGAAATTAGAATTGCCATGTGTCATTCTTACTAAATGTGCAGAATTATAGATATACACAATCATGTGTCATTTTTATTAAATGTGTACAATTGTAGATATACACAATTAAGCTGCTTCCCAATGCCATATGCTCACATCACTCGTGGTATAAAACAGGATGTTTTCCTGGTTTTTGTCTGAGTCAGGATTTGTGGCATTCTTCTTCTGGTTTCAGATGTGGCCCAGGCTGTCTCCTCTTGCCTCCTGGGTGCTGGGGTGACAAAACAGGACGGCCTTCATTTCAAAGGAGGCAGGGCGGGCACACCAAGTCCACTGTGATCCACTGTACTGACGTGAATATTAACTGTAAATAGAACGTCTGTGCTTACAGACAATGCAGTGGCAGATGCCACAGAAAGATCTGAACTGGAAAGCGGAGCTTTGGAAGGTGGTAGACAGTTTCTCTTTTCAAACTTGTTCTTTCGTTTTTTCAGTTAACAGCTAGGATTGTGTGTCCTTAGACACAGTATGGTGCCATGAAACATGAGCGCATTGTGTGAGTTAGGCTCAGCCACCCAGCCAGTGCAGCCCTTCTCTGGCCTCCACGCTTACAATGAGAACCCTGAACCTCCCTCCCTTGGCCTTTCTCAAGAACACGGTTTTCTCACAACGATCTGGATGTGAGTGAGGTAACAAGGCAGTTGCAGCCACCATGACAAAACTACAACCCAATCGCATAAAAACCGAGAGAGCATAGTGTGATTGTGTACCGATCGCATGTGTGTACCGCATGCATGTTTGGGCCCCAGAGAAGTCAGAGGAAGGCTCTTGACCCCCTGGAACTGGAGCTGTGGACAGTCGTGAGCTCCCATGTGTGTGCTGGGAATCCTGCTTGGGTCCTCTGCAAGAATAAGAAGTGATCTTAACTGCTGAGCCATCTCTCCAGCCTAGAAGCCTTTTTAAAGTCACAATGCCTTACCAGGATCCACCAATTTCTAGAAAGGCACCACCGTGTGAATTGAATTGTTTCCATCTACCAAAACAAAGCAAAAAGCAATGGCCAGCTCTCCCTCCGCTCCTTGTCACCTTATCTGGAAACAAAATTTCTGTGGATAGCGTCAAGCTGATGAGGACACTGAACAGGGTGGCCCTGAGGACAGTGGGTGCTACTTTAACAAACAGGGGAGATTCAGAGCCACACAGACCCCAGGACAGAAGTGTCAAGACTTCATTCCCAATCACCATTGTTGCATGATGCCAGCGATGCCACTGTCGACTTTTGTGCTCACACGTCTTTGTGCGCTTACATGATTATGTGCTTGAAATGTATTTTACACTTAAACAGAGATGGGAGATGACAGCATTTGTCATGGAACTATGCCAACCTGAATCCAGATCCTTAGAACCTATGTGATGCCAGAGACATCATCACACATCCGGAGTCCCAGCCCTTTTAACATAAGTGAAACATGGAAAGCACACTTCCACGGAGCTCATGGGCCACCGTACACACGATGGTGAACGGAGACCTTGTCTCTAACAAAATAAGAGGTAAGGAACAGCACTCAAGGTTACCCTCTGACCTTTGCACGTGCTGTGGTTTACATACCTGCACTCACACGCACAGACACACACACACACACACACACACACACGCACTCACACGCGCACACACACGCACTCACACACATACACACAAGCACACACACAACCTACACATACACAAATCACACACTTATCTACACATATACAAAGCATAATGCACACACATAACTGAGAAGAAAAACAGAAGACAATGGTATTCAACCCCTGATGTACAAAGATGACCTACGTGGCCTGGTGGAAATGATGCAGTGTCAAAGTCACGGTGCCATAATATGACCAAGGAACCCTTCCCAGTACAAAGGAAGTCATGGGCATACTGAGGGCAGCTAAGAGGAAGGGGCGTGGCAGGTACGGATGGCATGGGAAGTGAGTACCACGAAGTCATGGTCCCTTTTCAATTCCGCTACAGGCTGAGATTCACTCCCATTACAGAGCGGTTGGTTGGGAGCCAGAAAAAGGGCTCACAGCTGCGAGTTCCTCTAGCAGAGAAAGCCCAGAGTCATTCCTTAATGCTTTCAGCCTACTGAGCATTTCTTTCACACGTGAATTATGCAGTGGTACTTTCCAGTGTGGCGGCTGTGTGAAGCAGCATCTTAAATGATTATTTTTCCCATGTATGCTTATTTCTCCCAGCATTACTTTCTGCTTTACAGAAACACCCTGTACCTATGGAAACAAAACGTGATTCCAAAGTGCCCTGATTGCAAAAATAAATACATGATATCCAGAAAGCGTGTCTTCCAGTTTTAGGACTTTTTGTGTTATTATTATCAAAATACATTATCCTTTATTGTGCTAATAAATTGCAAAAATATGCATCCCAAGGTCATGCTGTCTTTTAAGTTAGCCTCATCACAGTCTTCAAAGTTCTATTGTAGAAACTTTGATGCTTAGCTCCTGTTGTTCAATTATTCTGTTGACAAAGACATATTAAAGCCTACCCTGGACATGGCAGATAATTTATCACAGTGCAGTGATGCTTTGGGAGACGTGGCCAGGAACTGTTGAGTGTGTGACGTGTGACTTAATGTGCCTTTGCTACTAAGAAGTCAGAGTAAAGGCTTATTTTTAATTTACATTTTCAGAGAGATGGCTTAAAAGCTGCATTTCTAAAGAGGTGAGGGCTTACTGTAAGAGGCAACTGCTCACTTCTGTAGGTAGCAAAGCTTCTCGCTTGTTCTTGTTTAAACCATTCTCATTTCTAGTTCTCGAGGCAGAAGGTAAAGCAATCCTAAAATACGTAGCAAGAGAGGCATTAACTTCAGGTTAGTTCAGAGGACCCAAGCTGACCGAGTATGAGAAGCAGAGCAACACATATGCCTTGCTTCCAAACTAGCCAAAATCCTCACTCTTTGCGATTCTGATTCGGTGAGGACTCACGCACTGCCCGCCCACCCACCTTAAAGCTTGGGTTTGTTTGTCCTGTTTAAATAAAGTTGTACCTATTTCAATACAAAGCCATAATCCAGACCAAATGAAAGGCATTCATCTTATTGATGGGCCCTTTTCAATGTGATGCAAACAACGTTAATTGGATGCTAAGAGATGTGTTCTTCGGCATTACATAATTATTCTTTGTGTGGACACCTGGAACTTAATTTGCAAACAAATGGGAAGGAAGCAGGAGTGGCCGGACCTTCTCTTTAGATGAAGTACACAAAACCGGGAGTTGGCAATGATGTGGTATAATTGAGCCATAATTAAGAAAAGTCCAGTTTCCCTGTGCAGAATTACAGCTTGGCTCAGTGCTTCAAAATCCCTTTCAGAAAACTTACTCTGGCCCTGTCTGGTAGGACAGGCCCAAAGTCCCAGTACTCAGCAGGCGGGGCAGGAGAATTGTGGGTTTCAGAACTCTTCTCGAAAGGAGGAGAGAGCAGACTTGACTTTGAAACCAGAATATCTTCCTCGTGTTATTTGGTCTTCTACACTGATGTAGTAGATGTTCAATAAATAAATCTTAACTGGAGAACGGTTTATTATTAAGAATTATCCAGTAAAAAAAAAGCCGTTAACATCTGGGAGTGCAAAAGTGGTGAGTTATCTGGACAGAGAGGGCACAGTGCTCTCTAGAAGCAGCGGTAAGATGTTAGTAGCCAGGGCTGCATCACTGGCTCCGCCCCCTTTCTCCCCTGTGAGAGGGAGCAGAGAAAAGGGCTGGGTGGGGCTTGTGAGATAATCCGGGATGAAAATATGGGATGAAAAACAAGGCGGCAGGCACAGATGGCACAATGCAGGGATAAGGACTCCGTTTAGAAAGCAGCTGGTTCCTGGAGTGGGCGCGGAAGCAGGCGATCCTCTGGGCCTGTGTGTGAGGGGTTTCACGGCCTCAGAAGTGGGAAGACCCCTTCTAAACTTCGGTGATGCCGTTTCACGGGTTGGGGGCCTGGGCTGCATGAGGAAATCTACCTGAGTGTGAGCATTCATGGCTGTGTTTCCCCACCGTGGGTGCAGTGTGACCAGCAAGCCCCTGCCACCAACACTCTCTCCACAATGCTTAGACTCTCCATTCGAGTTGAAGTGAGCCCTCCTCCTTAAGCTGCCTTTGTTGGTTATTTGGTCACAGAAACAAAGAAAATAACTAATGGTGGTTCTTATGTGGACAAAGATGCCTCACATTCAAGGATTAGCTGTGCCAGTACTCAGCCGCATCACCAGTACTCAGCGCATCACCAGTACTCAGCGCATCATCACCAGTACTCAGCTGTATGTACACTTTAGACTTCTCCCACAGTACAAGGAACACACACTGCCTTGTGAAAGCAGAGAATTAACTGCACAATTCACAAAATCCCAGGCTTAAGTCAGATTTCTCTGTCTGAACCTTCAGAGAACTTAATTTAAAAGATTAAATACCTATTTTTCTCTAAAGGGTGTTAACTCCACATTAGTGGAGAAATTACAGTATTTCTCTGAGTTTTCTAAATTACTAAAGTCTACTCTCTCCCATTTGAGAGATTACTGAAAGCCTTGGGGAGATTATGACTTACAAAGTACATCGTTATTCTTCCGAGAAGAACTATTGTACAGCAAGCCTCGCATGGGAGCTGGCTGTGAGCAGTGCTGTGTTTTCATTCTCCTGTGAAGCCGTCCTTAACAATGAGCTTTAACAGGAGCCGGGCCAGACAAGCTTGCCTGTGCTCAGCCTCTCCAGTGACACATCTCTGCTAATAAGATCTGGGGATGCTGAGCAGCAGGCAGCAGCCAGGATAATTTCAATACTCCTGAATGCTGCATTATACCTTATTTGTGACAGTGCTTTGCATGTTTTCCAGGCATGTAATTGCATATACTCATAATGTGGTGCCAAGCCGGTATCTCCTAAGCAGGAGTCACAGCTCCTGATGAAGTCAACACGTATAGCAAATTTTTAAAACGCCCCACTAACAGCCTGTGATGGTGCTTCTTAGCTAACTCATTGAGGCAAGGCAAACAAGGACGAGGACTGTTTCTAAGGAGGCTAGTACGAATGATTAATTCATTTTAACAGCGTGGTCAAAAGTCAGAAATGCGAGCGTGTCTAGAGATCACCCTCTGAATAACTTTGGCTGAGCACACTCTTATCCAGCAACTACCCCAGGCTTGTGACCCGGTTGCGGTAATGAAGCCAATGGTTCAGTAGCATCTCTGTACAATTCAGATGAGGTTAACATGAGGAGGTCACGGGAGGGAGGGCATGGTCTTAAAAGGCCACTGCCAATTTTCTGTGGGACAAGCATTCCTACCCTTCTACCATACTTCCTGCCACGTAGCTATTCCTTGGCTCATCTTCGGGGTTCTGATCTGCCTGGGTTAGGGTTTATTATATGATGAAGAGACACCGCGTCCATGCAACTCTTACAAAGAAAACATTTAGTTGAGGGTGGCTCACAGTTTCAGAGGTTCTGTCCATTATGATCAGGAAGGGAAGGAAGCAAGGCGTCGTGTAAGCAGAGGTGGTTGCTGGAGCCGACAGTGCCACATCTTGCAGACAACAGGAAGTAGACTGAGGGAGACCTAAGAAAGAGACCTCAGAGCCCACCCCCACAGTGACACACTTCCTCCTCCAAGGCCACACCTCCTGATGGTGTCACATGACTACTGGCTAAGTGCACTTACACCACAACCCATGAACATCCACCAGGACCACGGTGAACAGGAAACAATCCCATTACCCGCTTTGTAGAGTGGAACCATGGGTCACTCACTGGCCAGGGCCCAGCGCCAGCCTGGTACCACATACACAAGATGAAGGTGACCTCCAGACTTACACAGAAAGTCAAGGAATGTTGGGGTCCCCTTTGTCTTTGCAGACCTCTGGCCATCCGTCCACCAAGACGAAGGGGCAGAAGCAATGACAGAGATCCTTGTATGACCCGTGAACATGACAGACAGCCCTCTGGGAGACAGATCGATGAGTCAGCTTAACTATATCGCAGAGTAAAGACAAAATATAGGCTTGGGGAGCCTGGGGACAAAGCCTAATTCCCATTAATGGCGTGTGTGGTCCTACTCTAAGGCTCCTAGCCAGAGTCTCAGCTTTCACATGTGCAGCAGGGATGCTCCTAGCAGGAATCGGTACCCTCCCTAGGCCTCAGAGAATAACTGCAAAACCCATCGTGGAAGAGCTTGTGGAAGAAGTTGAGAGGCCGAGAGAGAGGGGATGGGGGCGCCGCCTGCTGAATGGGGCCGCTAAAGAGCAGAGTCTTTGCAGGATGACTTGTCCTTGAGGATCTCTGGTGTGACTCCAGGTAGAGCTGTCTGCTTGTCCTTACGGACCCTCTTCCAGTGAGGTAACAGGAAGATTTTTGGGAGATACTGAGATGAAGATGGGGGCATAGCTATGAACGGGTACTCTTACTGGCTAGCCTAGACACATACTGGGTGGTCTCAGCTAAGCTATTTAGGTTTCTCTACTGGTGACTAAAATTGTCCTGTCCCCCAAAGAATCACTCTCAGCCATCAGGAACCGCCTCATTCTAGATGACTAGAGTGACTACCCCCCTCCATAGTGGAGGCCGCCAGCCAAGCATGACTATCTTAGGGAAACAGATAACCGTCCCCCCTGCAGTGGGAACATTTCTGTCAATCACACTGCAGAGTAACTGACCTGGGCCCAGGAGAGACAACAGCTAAAGCCGGGCTAGATTTCTGCCACTGCCCTGGCTCAGCCTGAGACCACTCACCCCTGGCGTCAATCACCTGCAAAAACCTAGGTCTCAGACCAAGTGTTTCCACTGACCCCCAAATGGAGGCAGGGGAATTGTCCCATTGGAAGTTAAGCTGTGCCTAGAGTCCCCAACAGCATAGAATAAGAGACCTACATACTGTTGCTACTGTTAAATCCCCAAAAGAATTGTGTGGCAAAGGCTTAGTCCCAGTGTAAGAATGTGGAATGCTAGTTGCCTTTAGCGTGCATAGTAGACGGCTGTAGGTGTCCTAGTTCGATTCCTATTGCTGTGATAAAACATTCTGAACAAAAGCAACTTAGGGAAGGAAAGGGTTTATCTTATCTTACACTTCCACGACACGGTCTGTCATTATGTGAAGTTAGGGCAGAAACTCAAGTAAGAACTTGATAACAGAACAAGGGAGGAATGCTGCTTGCGGGCTCACTCCAGGGCTCACTCTTAGCTAGCTCTCTACAGCCCAGGACCGCACGCCCAGGAAATGGTACTGATCACAGGGGATGAACTTCCTGTATCAATTTACAGTCAAAACAATACCCCCCAAAAAAATAAAAATTAAAAAAAATTTAAAAAGACATGCCCACAGGTCAATCTTCTCTCTGCACCCCCTCAACTGAGACTCTTTCCTCTGGTGACCCTAGGCAGCGTCAAGCTGACAGCTGATTAGAACAGTGGCTTGCCAGTTCTTTCTCTGACCATAGCTGAAGTCTGACCATAATGCACCACTTTACCAGAAGGCACACACGCCATGGCACCAGCCAAACATCAGCCAGAATGTCTATTGTGTCTGGTCTTCCGTAGTGGAAACCGACTCCCACAATTAGCAAGAGTGGGGGTACATTTAATCTGAGACTATATTGGGTGAAATCAGAAAGGCAGTCAGTTTTGGAGAGAAATAAAAGTAGAAACGACATCTTCAGAGCCAATACAGGAAAAGAACAGGTGAGCTGTCTCGGTTATTGAATAAAACCTAGATGAAGGAGGCACACCTGCACCCCACCTTCAGAGGTTGAGCAGTCTCCGTGATGCTGAAACACAGTGCAGGCACACAGGACTATTAAAGCTCATCCAGCTCCTACAGGGTCTGGCACTCTTAGGAAATACCTTTGAGGAAGTTAGGGTCCTGGTTCTCTCTATAGTCGTCAACTTTCCAAAGTCAACTTCGAAAGATGTGGTCCCTAACTGCAGGGTTGCTACACTGGCTTCTAAAAGACCTCGCTTCCAGCTGCCATCTCTCTCCTGCACACGCTTATGCCCTGTCCCACACCATATCCCACTGCCCCTGAAACAGTGGGCTTGGATTAGAGCCCTGGCATTCCCAATATCCTTCCCACGACTCAGAAATATCCCTAAATGTAAAAGTCATACCATCCAGATTACCTGTAGAATAAATTCCAGATTCTTCCTCCTAACCACCAGGTCAGTTACCTAACTCTTAACTGCCTCTAACGCTTACTTGCTAACATGATATCCATTTTATACAGGCCATTTTCACGTCCTGGAGATCTTGTCCCTGTCCTATGACCTGCAGTGTTGTGAATCTAGGAACTTTTATATCTTCTCAGTTTTGATCCTGGACGTTGTGGAACTCCCTCATACACACTGTGAAACTGAGGGCTTGGCTGGGGATACTGTTCCCCTTAGAAGTAAGTGGGAACACTAATATCTCAGGCTCACTCTGCTGAGGAGGAAAAGCATCTGGAATCCAGCTGCCCATGGGCAAGGTGA
This sequence comes from Cricetiscus sungorus, assembly GCA_030556225.1. Taxonomy (NCBI): domain Eukaryota; kingdom Metazoa; phylum Chordata; class Mammalia; order Rodentia; family Cricetidae; genus Cricetiscus; species Cricetiscus sungorus. The sequence continues at coordinate 154,716,294 of JANBXA010000651.1, forward strand.
CAGTCAGAGGGGCAGAGCACATACCATGGTGGCCATGATTGTGAGCCAAGCTCCCGTTTCTCTGCTTTTTCCATGTGGATAAGGAAGAAGGGGGATTCCTGGGAAATCCAGCGAGATGCTTTCCCTAGTAAAATGTAAACGTCAAGAAACCAACTTTTTAAAGCAGTTTTTTGTTCCCATTTAAAACGCATTGAATGAACTTTCAGTTACTTTAATCTAAAAGTCATGGCATTAATGATAATAAGAATTACAAGTGTGTTTATGGGGTGATGCTGAGGGAGTAAAGGCAGTTCACGGTTGAATTGCACAAGGGATATGTTCTTCCACAAGGCCTAGGAACACAGGACATACCGACTCTGCTCTGAATGCCTTTCTCACACACTTCGTCCTCCCATTCTTTCCAGAACGTTCTTCATGGTTTCCCTTCTCCTCCTCCCCGTGGTGTGGAGTCCATGGGGATCCTGTAGGAGCTATGCGATGACCATCCCACCTAACAGACTCAGTCTTCCATGGGGATCCTGCAGGATATATGCGATGACCATCCCACCTAACAGACTCAGTCTTCCATGGGGATCCTGCAGGATATATGCGATGACCATCCCACCTAACAGACTCAGTCTTCCATGGGGATCCTGGAGGAGCTATGCGATGACCATCCCACCTAACAGACTCAGTCTTCCATGGGGATCCTGCAGGATGTATGTGATGACCATCCCACCTAACAGACTCAGTCTTCCGTGCTCCTTTTCATCAAGAATGCTTCCGCAAACCAGCTGCGTTTCATCGTGTGCTCCTGCTCAGGAAAAGCTGGTGGCTTCAGCATTGAAGGAAGGGTCCACCCTGCAGGCTCACTCCTGCCTGGACTACTCTATGAGTCTCTGAACAAAGTGCCTCTCACACAGCAGCCCACGCTAAATGTGTCACACAGAAAGTGATTAGGTCCCTTGAGTAGTGCTGTTTGTCGCCCATCCCTTCATTAGATCGAAGCTGGAGACCAGCGATTAATAGCATTTTGTGTAAAGCTCCATATTCTCTCTGATCCCAGTCACACCAAATCCTACACCTCTGCAAAAACAATGCTACCAGCTGAACTGACAGAAGGCTTCTGTGCAGTTCTGATTTGTCATCCTATTTGCATTCATAAAGCCTCTTTGACTCACCTAGGGATGTATTATTGTCACAAATACATTGTGTTTATGTAAAGTATGTGAGCAAAAATTAATTGACTACAGCATCTCTGAAACATCTTCATTTGGATCGTGGCATTTTCTGATCCAAAGCCATTCATCCCCCCACCATGTACCCTTGTGTAATTTCTGCCTCCTGTCTCATGTAAGATGCCAGGGATAGGGAGCTGCTGAAGACAGACACCAACATCAAACATTTGAATTTACAACGGCGTTGATCTGCCCCAGCAGAGCTGACATGCACATTCTCTTTATAGAATTATTACTGTCTAGATGACAGTTCTTGAGGCTGGGGAGGTGGCTCGGGGGTAAGAACACTTGCCATAGAAACATGAAGACAAGACCTGAGTTCAGATTCCAGCACCCACGAAAAAGCTACCTCAGTGTTGTGGAGGATGGAGATAAGAGGGCTGCAAGGGCTTGCTGGACACCATCCTGCAGTTAGAGCCCTATTTCAAAAGAATAAGACGGAGCAGGACACACCACATCCTCCTCTAGCTTCCAATGCCCAGGCACTACACACATGTGCAGTGCTGTCCAACTGCCCACACAGAGACACAAAAAGAGCTTTTGATGCCAATGATGTAACGTGTTCAAAAAGCTAGGAGGACTAGGGATGCTTTCTCCATAAAAACAATACATATATGCAGACATAGATACACTCAGCTGTGGGGAGCCGCGAGCCGCCGCCATTGCAGGATGGTGACCGCTCCCCTACAGGATGCAGTGAAGGACTCTATGTTGGGCAATGCCTCCTCGGACTGCGTTGTGTCCCACGCTTCCCGCATGCGCAGTAGGAACGGTGTCTCTGGCCAATCCCGAGGCCTCGGTGTCTGCAGTTCAGCTGTGACCAATCAGGGTACGACCCGTGTCCTTTTTTCCTATATAAGCAGCTGCATTTGGGTTTTGGGGGCCCCCTCACTTCCTGCTCTCCCTTCAATCAAGAGGCTCCAGTAAAGCGTGATTTGAGAAGAATCCTCAAGGTGTGGTCGTTCTTCCTCGCTGGTCGAGGTGCGTGCCGCACTCAGCTGTTGTGGGATGTTGGGTGAAGATACATTGCTGTGACTGGTTTAATAAAGAGCTGAGTGGCCAGCACATAGGCAGGACTTCCAGGCAGAGGAGAGGAAGTCGGAGATGAATCGAGGTGCACAGGAGACACCATGGAGACCCGGAATGAGTGAGACACGTGGAATGGGATAGAGGTAAGAGCTCCGTGGCAGAGGGTAGAGTAATAGTGTTATGGATAATTTAAGTTACAAGAGCTAGTTGAAAGCAAGCTTAAGGTTTCATAACTAACAATATGTCTCCATGTCGTTATTTGTGAGCTGGCAGCCCAAAGGAAGTCCAATTACAGTCATCCTGGTTTAAAGATCAATGGTTACAAGTATCAAAACATCATGCACTATCTTGAAAGTATGTGTGCAAAACACACAGAAACAAATACAATTTCGTTTTGTGCAGAGCTCTTGAGCTAAATCTGGCCAATGGTTTATAAGAGATTTGTTGACTGAGGGGTCAGGAGTTGTAGGATGCCTCAGGATGTTAACCAGGACTAACCAATAGGTAAAACTATTTTCAATCAAAATTTCTCTTTACCTTCTCAGGTAAGTGGTGATATAAACACTCCAGGAACTGCCACAACTTGCTCATTTTCCTATGTTTTTCTTCATAAAACCTTCTCTCTCCCATCTACTCCGAACCCTGGAAGAGTTTTCTTCCCAGAGGCAGACTCTATCCTGTTGTCTGAGATTCCCTGCCATGCTTTTGAAGTCTCTTGTCCTAAGAAATCGTAGCTTTTCACATAATGTCTATAACACAATCGATGTTCCCGTGATACGCACAGATCAAGCTTAGGTATGCGCCCACAGTACAGCTGCCACCAGGCCAATGGTGACTGAAAATTGGCATCTGCTGAAGACACTCTCAAATGATGAGCGCTTAAGAAACGAAAGCATTTGTGTGGTAAAATGCTTTGGCAGGACAGTAGTTCCTAACACAGGAGCGTGTGTGACATGCCGTGCATGAAGTCCATTTCTTCCTATTCAGCCGCTTGGTTAGTTGTTAAGAACGGGCAAGGCGAGGCATATTATCTGTAGTGTCATTATCCCCCAGAAATGTTCAGATGATGAGGGCAGGCTACCAGTCTAACTCATTGTTGCTACGTGGTAACCACTTGTGAAACAGTTTGATACAGTTGGAGGAGAATAAGAGACTTTAGGCTACAGAAAGGAAAGAAACTGTTGGTTCAATTCAATACTACAGGGTGGCCATAGAAAGCACAGAACATGTACTGACGTTCCAATTTTAGCCACGCAACCAATAACCATTTAGTATTAACATAGTGTATATATGCATATACATATAGTACACATACATATTCATATGTCCCATATATAATAGGAGATACTATTCATTGCCACTCTGACATTCAAATATAACCAAGGATCCTTTTGTATTCCCACTTGTTAAATTTGGCCAATCTTTGTATCCTGTGATAAAGACAAAGGCTTCTTTATACAATTTTTATAAAGTTCCACTCCCTGTGCAGAATACAGGGGAAAGTCTGCCTATATTGACTGAAATATCAAACTACATTGTAAGAATAAAGCATTTTCCATGGCAAGTGCCTTGTATACACTATAAGTGGTCCTACAAGTAGCCTGACATGCACAGTCTCATTGTGAAAATTGCAACATATTAAACACCTTCAAATGATACAGAAAACAAATGGTCTGGTGAGTTCAGGTACCGATTTCCGTCTGGCTGCAGAAGCCACGTGCTCAGAGATGAGTCCCCTTGCAATCAGCCAGTGCTTTCTGCTTCACTTTCCACTTTCCGGAACTTTCTTTCCAAGTGGGCATCACAGCTTCTATTCTTATTTGAAAAAGGAAGCAGATTGCACTGCCAAAACAAAGAGGTAGTTAGAGGTAGTGTCTCCTCTGTAGTTCTCTTCCTGCGGTACCTGGAAGACCTCAGTCTAAAACTAGATGGAGGTCCACCCACTTGGTGTTCCAGGGGAAGAGAGCAGGAAATGCACACTGAGTCCTTGTGCTGACGGGAGGCCCACCCACCGATGTGCAGAGAGTGAGTGAGCATGCATGCTATGTGCCTGAGCTGCCTGTCAAGAGGGCCAGGCACTGGGTACACTGCGAATGAGCACAAAGCAACGCTGAATCCAATAGTCCAACCCCTGGTGTACCAACACAGGGTGACCAGCTGTGCTGTCTCCTGGACTGGCTGGAGATCCAACCACTGGTGTACCAAGGAAGAAGGAGCAGGAAATCCATGCTGAGTGCCTATGCTGATGAGAGCTCCAGCCCCTGCATGGGTCATGAATACACAGGAAATTCGTCTGCTTCTTGTGTCATTGGGAGGGCCACTCACGGGCAGGATGTACCCAGAAAGTGTGAGTGGCAAAGCCCTGCCACATCCTGAGCTGATGGGCGGCTAGAGCAGAAATCAATAGGCATGCTCTCTCCACACCGATGGAGACCGATACACTAAGCCCAGAAGAGACGCTTTGAAGACAGAAAATAAAAGAGAAGATGGTTTTCCCTCCCAACTCTTTTACTGACAGTGAGACATAAGGCAGAGGAACACCAGTTCACTATTGGTTTCAAGAAAATCTCGTCATTTTGGAAATATTTGTTTGGTTGTTTATTGATCCTAGCTTTATATTAAAAACCAAACAGGAAAAATAAAATATGAGCTCTGCTATACTTTGGCCCCAGAATTCTGATGAAGTGTTTGGATGACATTGTTCTAATAAAGGATTTTTAAATTACCTTTACAAGTGAGAAATGAGTGCTGAAACAGGTCACACTTTTAATTCCCAGACTCCCTTTGAATTCTGCTACCTCTGTCAAGTCCATAGGCACCAAGTAGAGTGGGCCTTCTGGGTCTGATTACAGGAGAAGACTGAAGCTCAGAATAGATTCCCACTCTTGCCTTTGGTGACTTCAACTCTTAATGCAAACGCACGTGCTGCTCGGTCAATGAAGGCAGAAGTGGGAGAGAGGGACACCAGAACCCTGTGACCCAGGTCAGAGTGAAGGAGGAAAGGAGAGAGAAAGGGGGATACACAAGGAATGTCCACCACATAGCACGAAGATGGCTGCAAACCGCTCCCTCTGTTGTGGTCCACACTGCATTCTGCATCTCATTACCCTCGTCATCTTACACAACATGGTTCATGTCAGCTCACACACGTTCCTGACTGGGGTAGGTCCTCGGCAGTTCTGAAGGCTATGGGCTGTTGGACAGTCCAGCATCTGCATCCCTCTGCTTCCCCTGAGTCCCAATACATCCACCTCCACGCTCCCCCTAAAGTAGCCCAGGGTGAAAGAATGCAGCATGCTCTGTGGATTGGAGGTGGGGTTAGAAGCTGCCCTTTGAAACTGAGGGGTAAATATGGATTTATTTCATCCGAGACAGACGCTAGAATGAATAGACAAACCTTAGCTTGCCTTGAGAAATAACAAAAACAAAAATCTGACTTGTATTCCTTTGGAACTCCTGGAACACAAGAGCACATGAGGCAGGGATTCAATGGGACAGAGAACCAGCCCCTCAGCAACACACCAGCGTGGCGTGCTGTCTCATTGGCCATTGCATTGTAAAAGCACTGAGAGGCAGCGCACGTGCCTGCTGGGAAGGACACACTGCTATCCATCCATCTAGGAGAAAAGAAAGACATTCCTCCAAGAGACAGTAAGTCATCAAGGAGGAAATACGTGTTTTCTCAGCTAAGCTATTGTGTCTGAGACTCACTTATGTTCACTTCATGTGCTGGAGAAGTGCAACTTTAATGTCATTTAAAGAAGGCCGTACTAGAACGCTTCATTTGAATGAAAGCCCGGTAGATGTGAGAGAGAAAAGGCAGCTGACTCACAAGGAATGGTGCCACCTCTAAAAGGGGAAAAGGGATCATCAAGGCTGTTTGCTGCCAGTACATGAGTAGCCCATGCTATGTGTGTAACTGAAATAAATAAAAAATAATTACCTGGCAGTAAACAACATAAACAGAATAAAGAGCCAAAGCCACACAGTCATCTTACCTGGCACAGCACAGCGTCTTTTCAACACTCTTTGATGACAAAACCAAATCGGGAACAGAAGTAAGCAACATCAGCATAAATAAAAGCCACTTTGAAACGTCACAGGGGGCATCAGACTTTACAGGAAATGACTTGCATATTACAAATGAAACAAGAGTACTCATTCTTGCTACCTTTACTAACACAGGACTAGGAATCCTACCAGAGTAGTTAGGCGAGGAAATTAAGGCACACGAATTAGGTAATATTACCTATGATCTCAGATTACATAGTGTTATAAATGACACATACACACAAATTGTCAAAACGAATGAATGATTTCAGCAGCAGGATGTAAAACGGACACACAAATCTTACTGGCATTTTTATGCAACAACAGTGAGAACTTCAAATAGAAATTAAGAAAACATTTCCACTTACCACAGAATAGAATCATTTGAATAAATTTGCCTCACAAGACGATATACTTGCATAGAGAAAAAAAATGCTGAAATAACCGAAGAAGACAAAGATTTTGTGCTAGTGTTTTGGTTTTTTGGTTATTTTTTTTTCCAACTTGAGTCATCTGAAAGGAGAGAACCTCACTTGAGAAAATGTCTGCATAAAACTAGCCTATAGGCAAGTCTGTGGGGGCATTTTCTTGATTAATGATTGATGAGGGAGGGGCAGCCCACACTATAGGTGGTGCCACTCCTGGGCAGTGGGCAAGGGGTGTGTACAAAACACAAATTGAGCAAGCCATGGGAAGCAAGCCAGGGAGCAGCATTTCCTCCAATGTTACTTCTTCAGCTCCTAACTCCTGGTGCCTGCCTCCTGGTCCCTGCCTCCTGGTCCCTACCTCCTGGTCCTCTGCCTCCTGGTCCCTGCCTCCTGGTCCCCGCCTCCTGGTCCCCTGCCTCCTGGTCCCCACCTCCTGGTCCCCGCCTCCTGGTCCCCGCCTCCTGGTCCTCTGCCTCCTGGCCCCTGCCTCCTGGTTCCTGCCTCCTGATTCCTGCCTTGCTTGAATTTCTGCCTGATTTCCCTTAGTGATGGACCGTGATTGGTGATAGAAAGTGCAAACAAAATGAACCCTTCGCTCCTGAAGATGCCTTTGGTCATGGTGTTTTATCACAGAAATAGAAGGAAACTAGGATAGATGGGGAGCCATGCTGTGCTTAAAAAAAAAAATGGGATAAGCTATAAACCTCCTCAACTTGTTTATGGTTAGTGTTTTGTCACAGCAATGGAGGAATCAACTAGGATGCCCACCTTTCCACTCGGGTATCTGAAAACTGTCTTGCTTCTGTGGCTCCCTTTGTTCTGTTCCTATAGCAGCTGCAGGAAACTACTCCCACATTGTAATGTGGGGTTTAGAATAATCTAAATCTCTGTCCCCGGACCATGCCACACTTTGGCTGCTGCAGATTAAGCTATCCTGTATCCTGTGTTTGCACTGACAACTCTACCCACGGGGGGCATAGAAGTGACCACTTCCAGCTTTATAAGAAAAGAACAAGCTGAGAGAACCAGAGACCCAATGACACAGGAAACCAGTGCGGAACTTGTCAGTACTTTTCAGTCTGCAGACATGGATAGCCTCAGTTCTCTCGGAAACCCAACAAGTTCCTAGTAGAGGTCTACCAAACGATCCTTTCATGGTTTTGGAAAAGTGAGACGGGGAGCAATATTCCTGAGCCTCCACCATGACAAAGGCCACCTCCACAGGAGAGAAGGCTCGGGGAGCAATGCCCAGCTGCCTCCAGAGCCAGGTAGCTTCCTCTCTTACCATCTGGGACACTGGGTCCATTCAAATCATGAGGAGATATGGCTGGACATGAAGGAATCTATGCAGTGTTGGTTGTTGAAAGACTGTTGAGTACTCTGTGCATCTTCACACAGCAAGCTCACTGTGAAATCAATGGGTCCTGCCCAGGAGTCCCTCAGAGAAGGTTAAACCAGAAACTTCCAAAGCCAAGAAAGAGGCAAATAGAAAATACTAGAGGGTTCTGAAATGCATACCATCTGCAGCCACTGTGAGCATGTGCATAGACCTAGAGATGGAGCCGGTCCTCATCTGAGACCCTGTCTGCATCCTCACTATGCTGTGTCTTCTGACACAAAAGCCTGGACAGGAGTCATTGCCCAAACCAGATGTGAGAAAGAACAGAGTTAGCAAATAGAAATTTAAATGTGTAATTAGTTCATTAAGAGTTCCAACAGACAGAGCAGATTGTTGCTATCAACTGTTACGGGCAGGTTTTACTCTTTGTTCCTCCCCACCAGCCTCCCGGTCCTGCAACCATGGTCCCGCCGCCACGTGAGCCCCAAATAACACTCAGAGACTCTGTATTTGATACAATCCTGTTGGCCAGTTACCATTATTGTTTATGGGCTAGCTCTGTCTTAATTATTAACCCATTTCTACTTATCTAATTATTTCCACGTGGCTCATCTTATCTGGGAGCCGAGGCTGGCGTCTTCCTTCCTCCCTGGTCTATATCTTGACTCCTCCCAACTACTTCCTCTTTCCTCCTCCTGGTCTCCTAGCCCCGCCTATCTTGTTTCCTGTTGGCCACAGTGCTTTATTAATTAACCAGTATGAGAAACATATTTACAGAATAACATCTCCCATCAATCAACAGAGACACTCACTTAGGAAAGAAACTAAAAGGGATTCAAGCAATGGCTTTCGAAAGGCTCCCAAATAAACAGAAGAGTGAAAACCAGAAGACCATGGAAAGATCAACAGACGTTGTCCGGGCTGAACCATGCATTTAAGATAAAGGAAAAGCACAGAACAGAGCATGTAAGATCTAAGCGTGGATTCAGCAATGTAAGAAACACAGGAATGGCTGAGAAGGAACAGAGCATTAAAATGGCCAGAGTCTTCCCAAAGATCAGTAGGGGACCCATAGCACTGAGACAAGGTGTTCAAAAAACCCGAAGTCAAGTGAACTTACCAAAGCCACAAACTGAACCTTGCCCTCTTCCCACTACCAGCGTGCCACAGTCGACTCATGGGGGTGCAAAGACAAAAGAGGTGCTGTTGAACAGGAGAGCTAGTGATTCTAACCACAGGAGGCACAGGAGAGGCATCTCCTGAGAAATTGTTTTAGTGAGAAGGACGCAGAGGGAGGTGTTTGAAAGAAAGAGCATTTGTCTGAAATTGCCTGAGCAGAATCCCTAAAACCTACATGATAGAAGAAGGGAGCCAACTCACACAGGCAGGACCTCATCTCCACACAGGCTTCAGCATACACGCCCCATCCTAACCTAAATAGGAAAATGTGAAATAGACTGCTAAAGAAAAAAAAAAGCAAGGTTTTATCTAAAATCACTAGAGTGCCAATTTTGAATTTCATGTGGAATGAAATCATCCTTCAAAATGAAGATGCAAACGCTGCCTCTCATTCTCAGTGGGTCACAGAAAAACAGGATAACCATGAACGTGAAGGGTGCTTGCTGAGAGAAGAGAAACTGACAGAGATGGTAGGCAGGTAAGAGCTGGCAATATGCATTGAGCACGCATGCCAAATTGTCTAAAAGCAAATTTAATTACTAATGAATAAACACATAAATTTCTAAAACTAGAGAATTGTTACCAATGGCCATCCATTTCTCTGGGATGTATTGCATTCTTCATTCAGAAGAAATAAAATAAGAAAACCAAGACAACTAGAATTATGTTCAAGAACACACTTCAGAATCAAGATTTCAGTAGACATTCAAGAGCCCTGGTGAAGAGCCTGAAGTAGTAATGTGCTCTGGTACAGCTGTATCGCCTCATCCCAGGAAGGGGCAGGGAGGAGTTAGCCTGAGAACCATACAGTGAACACAGTTTGCAACACCAAAGAGAGAATGCTCTATGTGTAACTCTGAGTTCTGACTGCATCACTGTTTCCTACAAAGGCACTGTGAATAATCACCAGGCATTAACCTTGAATGGTGAAGCTAAGGAAGGGAATCATGGGATCAGGCTTCTTGCTCATGTAGTAGGAGGCCATTGATAAAGATATATGGGTCAGTGAACTCAAGCAAGAAGAGATTGGAGCTGGAGATACTAATACATAATTGCACAGTCTTAACACACCAGTGCTAATAAATAGAAACATTTATACATGCGTGCATATTGTGGTTTGTCTACTTTTCCATAATTCCTCCCTCTAAGAACTGAGCAAGGTCTGCGGCAGCAGCATGCCTGTGGCTACAAGTGTGGCTGACAGTTGTGCCCTCTGATATCACCTTTTAATCCAGGAGAATCAAGACTTCAGGAAAAGTTCACTGACTCTGGAGCTGAGAGAGGAAACATGTAATATGAGTTGGGACCATGCTATCATGCCAAAACAATAAAAGCATGCTAAAATAAACAACCAAAATTGCCCACATTCATACAATGGGATGTCTGTCACTGTTGAATGGGATCCAGTGGCCAAAGCAGAAACAAGTAGAGTAATGGATACAAAGTACTCATAAAATGTGATCTTACTGCAGTATTAACTAAAGTAGAAACCAGATCTCCACATATATAAGTAAATTCTGGAGCAAAGAAACACCTGAGAGACATTAGACGCATCGCACATACAGATTCATACACAGTCTCCTCTCTCAAACAGCTGCACAAAACCCCTGTTGCCCATGGACACCTCCTTCCAAAAAGAAACCCTTGCAATATGATTGTATCTATAATCAGTACTACCTTTATAAACAACATTGTATCTACCACCAACAGCATCTGCAAACAACTTTACCCAACATATAAACTAAAACAAGCTCTGTTTTTATAACAAACACTTTTCCTGTAGGTATACTGCCTCTGTAACCAACATTGTATCTATAATCAATACCATCTCTATAAACAACACGTCTATGACCAACTCTGCTTAACCAACCTTGTACATTTAGCCAACGCTTGCTTTATAACTAACATTGTATTTGTAACTATATTGGTTGATTTTTTTTTTGTCAACTTGACACTAACTAGAGTCATCTGGGAAGAGGGCAGTTCAATTGACAAAAGCCTCCATCAGATTGCCCTATGGGCCAGTCTCTGGGGCATTTTCTTCATTAATAATTGACATGGGAGATTCCTCGCCTACTGTGTGCCGGGCAACACCAGGGGGTGGTCCTGGGTGCTGGTCCTGGAAGCAGGCTGAGCAAGCCATGAAAAGCAAAAGACAAGTCCCCCATGCTCTCTGCTTCAGATCCAGTTCCTGCTTGACTTCCTCTGCCTCTGCCTCTGCCTCTGCCTCTGCCTCTGCCTCATGGTGGACTGTAAGTTACTTTTCATCATGGTCCTTATCACAGCAACAGAACCCTGACTAGAACAGAAATCTGTACCATGGTCATGATGAATTGGTGAGACAGGTCTGACTACGACGTTTGAGGCAGGGGAGTGTGGGTTTAGGACTTTGGGGCTTGAAAAACCATTCAGTGTTCAGAGCTTAATGAGCTGTTGTATCTATGACTAAACTTCCCACAGGAAACCTGTATATTTCTTAGAGTGTTCTAGTAACATTGTATTTTATCACCACATTAGGAAATCTTGAAAGATATCAGACAGACCCTTAAGAATAAATGAAGCCAATTCACTAGACTTTGTGTTTAAGTTAACTATATTCTCGTGGAGTATTTCAGGGCTTGAAATGAAACTGGGGGTCTTGTGCCTAGACCATATGTTTCATAAAGGTGTTATGCCTATCAGTAATGAATGATATGCAAAGGTTTTAAGAAGTTTTTCTTGACCAGACAAGTAGAAAGGCTCCAAGCCAGGCATGAAAAGCATCAGGGTTTCCAACTTGCCATGGGATGCCCATATGTCCTGTGTCATTCCTTACAGGATGAGTAAGCACCGGAGTTTAATCTGAGATGGTTTTTATTGTTTTATGTTGTATCCCGTATTCCTGGGATTCCTCATTTTAATGCTTGCCAAGTGAGTCGTTCAGCGGCTGACACACCATACAACCTCCATGACAAATGCCCTCTCCTGCCCAGTCACTCGCAACCAAGTGAGAGGCACAAGGCCACATGAGAGCATGCACTGTGCTGGTGCTCAAGAATCTAACTCCACCTGCCTCGTCAGGGCGCCACCTGGGAAGCAGAGGATTGAAAGATGCGTGAAAAGGCCACCTGAGTCTCACTTTACAAAAGACTCATAACCTTGAGATTGGCTTCAGTAGCCCCAGACAGGAAATGAAGCCAGCAACTGACGATAAGTATGGTTTAAGCAAAGGCGCCCTTTCTATTCCTTACCCTATCTTTAGAGACGTTACTAGTCTGCAGTTATATACATATTTGCAAGAGCTAAGTGGATCCTGAGATGCTGGAGATTTGAGAAAAAGGCATTTTTCCCCTTCAGGCAGGGGAGTGGATATTTTTCAGGGTTCTTCCTCTATTGCTGTGTGGTTTGATATATTCAGTACGCAATATCTCTAGGACACACAGAATCCTCTGCCTGTAAATGGGCCAGGCATGGTGGCTTATGCCTGTTGTGGTGGTTTGAAGGAAAATGGTACCCAAAGGGGGAATATTAGGAGGCGAGGCCTTATCGGAGTAGGTGTGATCTTATTGGAGGAAGTGTGTCACTGGGGGGGTGGGCTTTGGGGTTTCTTTTTGTCCAGTTTTCCTCAATGTGATTGTTAGTCAGTTTCCTGTTGCCTCTGAGTCAAGATGTAGGACTCTCCGCTCCAGCACCACCTCTGTCTGCACGGTGCCATGCTCCCACCCAGATGACACCAGAGTGAACCTCTGAAACTGTAAGTGAGCCACCTTTTGTTTATAAGAGTTGCCATGGCCATGGTGTCTCTCCACAGCCATGAAAACCCTAATTATGACACCTGTAATTACAGAGAGGCCGATGCAGGAGTATTCCTGCTAATTAAAGCCCAGGTAGGCTAAATAACGTGTTCCGGTACAGCCTGGATAACAGCATGAGATTGTCCCCTGAAAATAGGTATGCATGGGACACGCGATGGCACATGGGAAGCAGACACCAGCTTTCTGTTGTCACCACAGCTTGACTCACAGTTCTTTTCTTTCTTGTTGGGAGAGTGGAGCACGCATGGTGTGGAGGGGGCAGAGGCAACTAGAAGGGCTTAGTTCCGCCCTTTCACAGCGTGGGTCCTGGGGACGACACTGGGGTCTTCAAGTTTAGCAGCAGTCACCTTCACTTTCTGAACCGTCTCGCCGTCCCATGTTGATTATTTTCATCAGCATATGATCTGGTCACAGTGTGTCAGAAGATCCTGCCCACCCTGCAAGCTGCTGTTCTGGCTGGCTCTCTGCTGGAGATGTGTGGGTTGCAGCATCCCCTAAGCCTTCTCCTGCTGTCTGCAGACAACGTTCCTTCTGGGGCCGTGGAGAGTGGGCCATGCTGTAAAATCCATAGGATGAGGAAAAGCAAAAACCAAGCCCCATGTGTTACAATCATCATGGCATTCTGCAGGAAAACCAATTATTCCTATCGTAGATGCGAGGGCTGTGCCCCTGTGGGAGTCTTCTATGAGAAGTTACACATCAGGAACCCTTGCCATTTGCTTTCAAACTCAGATCAGTGCTATTGGATGCTTTAAAAAACTGCTTAAAAAGAAACTCGAATGTTAGTCTGAAGATTCACAGCGCTGCACGGCATATGCACACTTTACTTCGTAAATACGTTATAAGCAAGTTACCCTGTCTCAGTAAAGCTTAAGATAAGTTTGTATGCATGCATTCACAAACTGGAACTTTAGAGAGAAACATAAATGTCTCCAAGATAACATAAATGATTCTTTCAACTTGTATAATTGTGTAATTTAGAACTTGAAGCCTGGTCCATATGGTGAGGAGGTCAGAGCCAGCTTGGGCAGCATAGTGAAATCCTGTCTCAAAGCACACAAATCCTCATCTGTCACAACGTACTGGCTGTCTTAATCGTCTTCAATCTGCTCTTGTCTGGGGTTTACAAAGTTTGGGTAAATTGAAACCACAGAAACGTTAGACAAATCTGGTTGTTGAAAGCCAACAATTTTCTCCATTTTCTGTTCTTAGATTTATTCTATTTATTTTTGGAGACTTATGTTAATTTTGTAAGTTTTTTTACTTATTCTTTGTGTCTTTCACATCCATACCATTCATTCATACCATTCCCCATCCCTTTGTATCCGCCCTCTGCCCTTGCAGCCCCCTCAAATAAAATAAATAAAATTTAATAGAAAAAAAAGGAAAAATCAATCTCATCATGGAAACTGTAGTGTGACACAGTGAGTCACACAATAAGCCCCTCTGTCTGTATATCTTTATTTTCATTGCAAAGAGTCATTGATCTGGTTTGAGGCCTCTGGCTTCTGTTACACTGTTGATGCTGGGCCCTCACTGGAACTTCCTTTAACAGAACATCTCACCTTACCAGGGTGTGTATTCAAAGTGTGACCAAAACTCCACAGGGTGGGAGCATATCAAATTCCAGAAATAAGTTCAACACCAAACAGAAATGAAGTTGTTCTGACCTTTCAACACAATAGCTTCCGTCCTTAAGACAGAGTCTGGCTAGTCCACCAGCAGTTTCACATTAACTCTAATCACAGGGCATGGTACCACCAAGGTACGGCTTAAAGGATCTCCTACACCCCACGCATAATTTCCCTTATCTCCATCGTGGAGATTCAATCCAATATCCCCGCACTAATCTGGATCAATCATCCCTCCAAACTCTGTAATTACTTTTTTAGCCTTAAGGCATCAGGAGCCTACAGTGGCCAGCAGGCTGTCTGAGCTTCCAGTTAAATGGAATGTTATGAGGCTCCTGGCAGGAGAGCTCCCTCTCTGGAGCCAAAACTTCTCAGGCGACAGAACTTGATGTCTAGGGAACAGGAAGCAATAATTTTCCCAGTGGGCCATTGGGGATGATAGTGAGTGGAATTGAATTTTCCCCTTCTTACACCACACTGCACCCCTGGACCCATGTCTGGGTCTGAGGCCTCACAGCAGCCAGGCTCTATGTTGATGTCCATGGTTTAAATAACCACCGAAAGCCTTGTGGATGACCAGGTCTGCTCAGACACCTGAGCCCACGTTGGCATCTGAGAACCATGCTGCTGCCAGGGTCATGCCAATCAGTGTGGCCTGTGCTGCCACCCAGGGCCATAGTGACATCTGAGCCAGGCTATGGGATAAGGCTGTGTCTGGATGCATGGCCCTATTGCAGCCAGGGTCTATATTGACATCCATGGCTCCTGATACCACCGAAGGACGTGCAAATACCCAGGGTCTGGTCCATTATCTGAGGCCAGATGTGTGTCTAAGTGCATGTTGCAACCGGAGCCTTGCTGATCTGAGTGTCCTGCACTGCCGCCTGGGGCCACGATGGCATGACATCTGAGCTGAGCCCAGGCTTCTGCTGAGAACCATGTCTGGGTCTATGGCCCTACCATAGGCAGGGTCTGTGTAGATGTCTGAGGCTCATGGTGTCACCAAAGGCTACACAAATGCCTGGAGTCTAGACCAAAGCCTGACTCCCATTGGTGTTGGAGGCCCATGCTGCCACCAACATCTGGGTCTCTGTGCTGCCGCATGGGACCATAGTGTCATCCAGGCCCAGGCGCCTGCTGAGGGCCATGTCTGGGTTCTTGGCCCTGCAGCAGCCAGTCCCTGGCTCCTGTTACCAATGAGAGTTGTGCAGATGCCCAGGGTCTGGTGAGACACCTGAGACCATATTGGTGCCCCAGGGTCTCGCTGTCACTGGGTCCATGCTGATCTGTGTGGTCCATGCTACCACCAGGGTCATGGTGACATCCAGGTCTGAGCTGCTGCCTAGAGCCATGTTCCTTTTGCAACTAGGTCTGTGTTGGTGCACATGGACCACGTTACTACAGGGGTTATAGGAACCATACCTGTTGAAATCCAAGGGCCCTGTTGAGACAGTGTTGCCCCTCACTTGCCCTGGGATAGCTGGCCCCACCACTCACTGAACACTGTAGCAGGAGAGCTGGTCCCACCCCTCATGGGAGAGCTGACCACAGTGGCATGAGCCTCGGAGAGCTGGCTCCATCCGTCGCTTGGGAGGGGGTGACTGTCCCAGACCAACCAGCTCAGCTACCACCCAAACCCACATCCTGGGCCCACCCTGACATGTATTATCAATGACCTGGAGCATATAAAAATTCCGAGCAACGTAGCAGTAGGATCTCCACGACTCTGGCAATGCCGGGGTATCTGGGAGGAATTTCAGACAGAGTCCAGGGGGATAGTGTGCCAGAGGCCTTGAACCAGACCAGTAACCCACTGCAATGAACATCTCCTGGGTTGTGCTATTGGAAAAAAGTATGTTCTGTGTGGCATACCATAGCGCCCAACACCGCTAGAATGAATGCAAACATGTTGGAAAGGCAGAGAAGCATGGTGGTTTGTTGGTTTGGTTTTGTTCTTAATTAATTTGCTGGGGGGGGGTCATTTGAGAAGGATTGCTCCTTCTGGGGTAAGGGTGGATATAAAAGGACCCAGAGATCAGTGGGATCTGGATGCATGCTGTGAAATTCCCAAAGAATCAATAAAGAATTATATTATTTAAAAAAATAAACAAAAAGGATGAGGAAAGCAACCAGCTTTATTATTGACCTCTAGTTTTTCAGATTTTCCTCACTTGACCCTAACTATCCATCACAGCAAAATAAAATCCACGGTCATGAACGTCATTTTATGTCCTTTAGGCTCCCTCCCTTTGGACGGAGTTGGGTGTCTGTGTTTTGTGTGGCAGTGTTTTGCAGAGTGCAGGTCAGCTACTGTGATGCTGACTTGGATGCGATCCCAGCTGGCTGTCTTCCCTGCTGTTTCCTCTCAGTACATCACACCGAAGCCTGTTGGTGGCAGTGCTACCTTTGGTCACTTTGATACAGCAGTGTCTTCCTGGCTTCCCAAATTGTTAAGTCCTCAGTAACTTGCACTGTTGCTAATTAGCATCTGGTGGAGGCTGTGATTGTTTTCTGCAGCTCATGGGCAGGCTCTGAGATCAAAAGCCTCACTCCCAGTCTCTCTCTCTCTCTCCCTCTCTCCCTCTCTCTTTCTCTCTCTCTCTCTCTCTCTCTCTCTCTCTCTCTCTCTCTCTCTCTCTCTCTCTCTCTCTCTCTCTCTCTCTCTCTCCCTGCCTCCCTCCCTCTCATCCAGCACTCTCCTCTCTGCATGCCCCTCCATCTGCTTGGAGCTGTGGTTAAGAATATAAGCTCTCATCTTCCTGTTCTTGCTGCCATGTGTAACTTGCTGTCATAGTTCTCTACCATGACCTTCTTTTCCCTTCAGAGCCATGGGCTCAAATGCACTTCTTCTTATATAAACTATTTTGGCTATGGTATTTTATTATAGCAACAGAAAAGTAACCAATAGCATTTCTAAAGTTAACTGGCATCAGATCCCTGACAAATTTCAGAGGGAACTCGGGAGCGGCCATTAATGACATGAAATGGGAGCCACAAATTACCTGTACTGCCTTTTCCTTTCTCTCCCTACAATAGATGCCAAAATGTCCCACTGCTGTCTCTGCCACTGTGACCTAGTCCCATAAAGTCAAGGTGGACAAGAAAAAATAAACTAATACCAGACTGGATAGCCACTGGGGAACGTACAAAGATGAGCCATACTCTGTAGGGAAAAACATAACTCATTTACTCTCTGAGCCTCAGAGTTCTCTGTTGTGTGATGATATGACCATGTGAGAGCTGACCTAGACCAGTTATGTGTTACCTAGTGAACAGAAACTCTACCTTTAAGTTCTTAACCAACAGCAGGTGTCTCCCCCACCCAGGCACAGAATTACTTGTTTAGTCATCTACAGATAGGAGAAGTAGAAGGCCATGTGGGAAGCAGTAGTTGTACAGAGGTGCCCCCGCATCTGAGGCTGGAGCTTTATGCTCCAAGCTGAAGAGCCTGGCACAGTGAAGGGGAAGAAGACAGATGGCGGAGAGGAATCATGAGTGGCCACCCTGCCCGTGCACACACTGCAGGAGAAAGCTTGTGACAGCTCAGGGCATTTAATCCATTGCCCATCCAATCTCTCAGAGCTTTCTGGGGAAGCCCGTGTTTATGTGGGTGCTCAGCAGTGACAATCACGCCAACACTGTAACTGAGAGCCTGTCAATGGGCAGAGCAAGCCAACCACCTTGTTTAATTTCAAATATAGGTGTGGGTTTCAAAATGATCCAGAAAAAGTAAACAAACTGAAGGTGTGTCCTGACCTTGCATCAGAATGCTCTGGTGGCTCCCATCCCCTCTGCCTGTGAAATAGAGATGCTCTCAGTAGAGCTGACACAATGTCTTGACTTCTTATGTGGAAATAACACCGATAGCTCCCATTAATCTCAGAAATATCGCCCAAGAAAAGCCAGATGATGATGATGATGATGATGATGGTGGTGATGATGATGATGATGATGGTGTGTGTGTGTGTGTGTGTGTGTGTGTGTGTGTGCGCGCACGCGCGCGCGTGCTTTAGTTTGCAAAGCAAGGCATGCCATGTTGTTGCTGGGCCCTAACAGAATCTCAGTAAGAGGGTCATGATCTGTAGAAACATACAAAATCCACTTTCAAAACTGAACTTGTAAAAGTCATTGGGGGTTGCCATTGGTTAACAGCACAGTGTTATCAAGTAGGGAAAAAAATCAATCATGTTATCAGGTTAAATAACTGAGCTACTAAATCATCACCGTTTGGCCCTGGACAACAGTCACTGCACATTCCCGCCCTCTTCATCTCAGGCTGTGGTCCCACTGTGGTCCCTCTGTCCTTTTCTGGTTTTCCACAGGTGTCGTGTGTCATCCTGCTGCGTCCTTCAGCCTCCTCCCACACGGTTTTCTCCACCCGATTTTCCTTCAAAACACAGACCATGCCTCTATAGCTTACATTTCATGAAATTGCAGTGGGTACCAAGACAGAGCAGCGTTTCTATCTAAACTCATGCTGTAAGAAGAGTCAGAAAGTGATGGAAAAATCATTTTGTAAGACAATGTGCACCAAGATGTTATATAGTGCAGGCCCCAGGAGTTAACACGTAAGTAACTCGTTTTTGTCAGGTGTTATGGGTGACTGGAGATTATTTTAAATGTGCAAGAGTGTCGTACAGGTTTCATGCTGATGCAGTGCCATTTATACAGGAGGCTTCAGAATTTGGTATCTGCAGGGGTCCTGGAACCAATCGTCTAGGATAGCATGGGATTTCTGTCCAAAGAAGAGGATCTGCTTTATCTTTCTAAGTTCTGTACGTTGGAAACTCATTGGTATTTTAGGGGAAACAGAAGAGATTCACATTGAAGGGGTCTCAGCCTTTTCTAACAGCGTATATCACACATTCTGCAGATGGCACGCATTTTCAGGGACAAGACATCCTTCTATCAGCCTGTGTGTTGTCCCTTCGCTTCCTTTAGACTATAAGTTCAGTGTGGTCGGGGAGCTGAGGGTGTTTCAAATGAAGTCCACAGCACCTTGAAAATGGCCTGACATATAGATGACAACAATTTCTTTTTTTTTTTAACAAATTCAAACCCTTACAGGTGACAAATGACTATTAAGAAATTGTAATGGGTAGAACACTATGATTTTCCCTACCCAACTGAAAACACACAAATCATCAGTGCCCCTGTCACCACCAGCAGGAGCAGCACAGCATCACCATCACAGTCGCCATCATCACTATCATTACCATCATCAGAACATCATTATACTTAACAACACGGTAACTATCGTCATTGACATCGTTACCGTCATCGTCACTGTCACCACCAGCACCATAACCAACATCACAGTCACCGTCAACATTGTCGTCCCCATTACCTCGTCACCTTCCACATAATAGCAGCCCAGGGCCATCATCACCCTGGTAGCCGCTGTCCCCTCTACCACCATGACTCAAAATGATTCACGTAAATCTCCCAATGGGGCTTAAATTGTGTTCATCGCTCATTTAGACACTTCCACAAATTAAGTGAATGCGATGATGGCATTGGTAATATTATTTTTCCCATTTATCAATGGAGGAAATGAGACACTGAATGACTAAGCGCTTACCCTTGGATGTTTAACTGGTAATTAGGGGGAAATTTTGCATTCAAACCCCTGCGTTCCTGCTCCAATCAGGTCACGGTACAGCTGGGCACACTAAATATAAAGGAAAGAGACAAATTTAACTCACTGCATGGCCATGGCTGAGTCTACGTTTTGAATAGGGATACCATGAATATTCAATTCTGACCTTTAATTTTATGCTATATTCAGCAATCATGAGATGTCACAAAAACACCACCATAGGCTGCACAAGTGCGTTTTAGTGAAAGGAATTTTACACTGACATTTTCCAAGGAAACATTTATTTAAATGTAGTGTGCCCTGTGCCATGTGTGTAGAGGTCAGAGGACAATTTTTCAGATTGTTCTTCCACTGTGTGGGCCTCAACAAAGGCTTTTAAGAGCTGGGCCATCTCACTGGCCTCTGCCTTGCCTTCTAACTATTTATAGACTATTTTATTAATAGTTGAAGGATGGATGTCCATCTGATAGAGGTCTCCCTTAGAAGCAGTGCCTGCCTGCTAGAAATTTTTTTGTTCCTTTTTTTATGATTTTAGTTGGTTAAGGAAATTTCATCCAAAATACCCTCACAAACAATACAAGCTATTGCCATTTCCTTTGGTTGCCACCCAGACATTAAAGAGAAGACCCTGCCACAGAAGGCACCACACAGTTCAGACTTAGAGGAGTCAAGCAGGAACTGGCCTGGAGATCGCCTTCCAGGGGGCTAGCTCTGCTTAGTGCTGGGAGGAGGAGCTGCCAAGGAAGAAAGGCGATCAATAGTCCTACGTAGGAACCACAGCCACGGCCAGCACAGAAAGACATTCCCAAGGGCGCATTTGGGCACTCGCATCATGAGGGTAACCACCAGCTCTCTGATTGGACTTAAGGTAAGCTTAACAGGATGGAATCTGACACTGAAAACCTAGCCCATTTCCTGTGCCTAGTGAGGTCAAGGATTCCAGAGGAGAGCCCACCACTGCCAGCATCTAAGAACTTCCTCTCATGCCCGCGGGTAAGTGTAGCTCGCACCCCTCATCAAAGCTTCCTTTACCAGCAGATGGGGACCATTAAAGAAATGCATGACTGGTCAAACGCAGAGAGCAGCCAGCAGCAGAGTGCCCAGGCCCAACTGCTACATCTGCAACATAATTCCTGCACCTGATGCTCAAGAAATGCGGCACAGGAGGGATGGGAAGATTGCAAGCTGCAGAGGACCAGGACATCTCCTGAGAGGCGTGTCTTCTAGATACGACAGGGAAGCTACACTCGTGAGAGCTCAACTATAGGGTCGTCTAAACAAGACCTGAAACATGACAGCCAGTGTGGATAGAGGAACTCTCGCAAGACCCCACCCTAAATGAAGGGCTGCAGGTAAGTAATGGCTGCTAAGAAAAGGAAAATAAATCTTCAACAGGGTCGAGTCCCCATAGGATACCCAATTCTAAGTAGTCAGCCCTAAACATACATACATACATAGATGCATGCATGCATACATGCATGCATATATACATACATACATACATGAGCATCACTAAATGAATTCAGCAGGTTATATTTATAAATGTGTTCATGTTTATGTAATAATAATCATTAATGAATAAGAGGTCACTAATTTGAGGAGTGGGGGAGGGACAGGGAGAGTTGGAGAGAGGACATGAGGGGGTAAATGATACAAACACAGAACTCATATGAGAAATTCTAAAAAATATACATTTTATTTATTTGCTGTTCTTCTGTGTATATAAGAGTGACCGTGTATGTATGTATGCATGTGTGTGTGCACATATAAATAAATATAATCAATATCTTCAAAAAGATAATTGAGAAACATTTTATTCTTTTTATGCAGATTAAGTTCTATCTTCTACCACAAACTATTGAAGCCATTAACTGGATGTCTTAATGCAACACGTGTAATTATACATGAAAACAGCAAATCTTTACCGTCACACATACTTCTGACATCACAGCAGAGGTATCAGAAGGCATGTCACCTGCTGGCCTCACACCTCTTACATCACAGTTTAGAATGTGAAGACCACCGTGTACAGCACACACAGTGTGTAAGGAGCCGGTACCAAAGGAGCCAGTGATGGCAGGGGAAGGGAAGTTGCTGTATTGCCGTCTTATCAGGAGCGCTCGCCGTGTGCTAACTGCTCTTCACAGTCCCTCCTGTCACATTAACAGGAGGACCATGTCGTAAAGTTGGGCGAGTGACAAAGGATGTGCATTTTACTTCCAATTATGTGTAATTACCTTTTTGTGCTGCCAAGAGAATTTTTTTTAAAAAATGAAAAGAAAACTGCCTTCCCCTCTTGTCCATCCCTGTCTCCTTTGAGTTATATCCTTGGCCCAGTGTGCACCTGGGTAATGCAGCACAGAAACAATTCAAATGAACAAGCACTGAATGGGAGCAGCCAGTACGCCCTCCTCCCTGACGAGGTTATTCAGAGGGAGGTCGGCAGCCTTCACAGGTGCAGCCGAGAACAGGGAACACTGCTGTGCATCACAGCTGGGCCTGAGCCCATCTGTAGGCGTGGGAAAATGGTGGGCTCCATTCTCTTCCGTTTGGAGGAAATATATAACTTCACTTTTTAAAAATTTAGTTTTTATGTATGTTTCAAGAGAACGTGGGAATAAGAGGAGGGGGGAGGGAGAGAGAAAGGGAGGTATGTGTGTAGGTATGTGTGTGTAAGTACCACACAGATGAATTTTATCCCCGGGAACTGGAGTTACAGGTAGCTGTGAGACACCTCCTGGGGATTGAGCTTGGGTCCTCTGGGAGAGCAGCACGTGCTCTCAACTGCTAAGATCTCTCCAGCCACCCCAACACATCTTCTATGTGTGCATATCCAAAGGGAAAGTCCAAGTCCCTTAAAATGATTCAAAGCAGATCTCTGAGCCATGGATATTTGAAGAATCAATTCTTTTAAAAATCTCTAACTGTTAATGGATTTTGTGAAATGCCATGAGCCATGAGGCGGGTGGAAAGAAACGTGCTGAGCAAATGTGACTCATAGCAGGGTAGCTTCTGGAGACCAGTGAGAGCCAAGTCTACTCAAGCTGAGCAACTAGGGAAGATGGCGTCCGTGGATCTTTCTGATCACCATGTGCTCCTCTGACATGGGATGCTACACTGAGCCTCTTTCTTAGACCTGCAAGTCAGGAAAAGCTCTGAGCCTTCCCCAAGGCTTAAAGCCCCCATCTCTCAGGAACTGCCACACAGATGAGTTGATCCTATTTTCTACTGTAAATCCATCTAAAAACAATTAGATATAGTAATGCCTTGACCCAAATACTATGCTGTCTTGAAATCCCCTACACCAACAAATAGTACATTACTTTAGAATCAAGCGTCATTCAAACTTTCAGAATATGTGCAAAAATGTTTTTGTGCAAATGTAACATCACTGGCCTCTAACACAATCCTCAGTATAGTCCGTGATCACAATCTAGATGCCATGAGCTCAGTCCTAACCACCCACGCTTGTATTGGTATTCTGCCGTCCTCGATCCCCAACAGAACGGCCAGCGAGGCTGTGTACAGCATTCTCGCCCACTCCTCCTATCTTTTCAGCATTCCTCCTACAAACGTTCCCCTCTGGCCGACCACGTGGCCCTATTAATCACAGCAGCAACTCCATTTTGCTAGTGCAGTTTCTCTGTACTGTTTCACCATGACCACAATATCACAATATTTAATAAGCAATGTAAGAGAGAAAAGATAGAGATAACCTTCAAACTCTCAACTCTGTAATAGCTCCAGCACGTTTGAAATAGTACTACACATTGTTCATATTTGGATGCTCTAGAAGAATGGAGTGTGTGTGTGTGTGTGTGTGTGTGTGTGTGAGTGTGTGTGTGTGAGTGTGTGTATGTGAGTGTGTGAGTGTGTGTGAGTGTGTGTGAGTGTGTGTGTATGTGAGTGTGTGTGTGAGTGTGTGAGTGTGTGTGTATGTGAGTGTGTGAGTGTGTGTGTGAGTGTGTGTGTGAGTGTGTGTGAGTGTGTGTGTGAGTGTGTGTGTATGTGAGTGTGTGAGTGTGTGTGTGAGTGTGTGTGTGTGAGTGTGTGTGTGAGTGTGTGTGTGTATGTGAGTGTGTGAGTGTGTGTGTGTGAGTGTGTGTGTGAGTGTGTGTGTGTATGTGAGTGTGTGAGTGTGTGTGTGTGAGTGTGTGTGTGTGTGAGTGTGTGTGTGTGTGTGTGTGTGTGTGTGTGTGTGTGTGTGTGTTCTAGAAAGAGAATTATTAGAGTATCTTATACAACCTTGGCTAAGTAATCTAACAATGGCCATTTGTACATTGGAGAGGTGAGAACCCAGCCAGTGCACAATCCATGGGTCTGGAGAATTCAGTGCTCCCATCTGGTACTGATGGCCTGGAGGACTCCTGCAGAGCTGCTGGACTTCAGTGCACCTCAGAAGCTGTGTGTTCACATCTGTGAGGAATCCTATAGCAGCAGCAGTGATGAGATAAAACACTCACCAGTAAACATGAGCACCACAAGCCCCACTCCTTCTCCCCTTCACCGCAGGGCGTCACCGGAAGGCGCTGTCCACTCTGGGGACCATCTTCCTAATCCCTCTTGAGACTACCCTCACAACCAGCCCAGAGACATGCCTCTCACTGATTCTGCATCCAATCAAGTTGACAATCAAGGTTAATCGTCTCAGTGGGTAGCAAGAACTCCATACAGAACCAATGGTGACAATGGGGAGCACATACTCCATACAGAACCGATGGTGACAATGGGGAGCACCTGCTCCATACAGAACTGATGGTGACAATGGGGAGCACATGCTCCATACAGAACCGATGGTGACAATGGGGAGCACATGCTCCATACAGAACCGATGGCGACAGTCCTGATCCATGTGGTGCATTCTTATCCTTCTCACCTCTGTGGATGAAAGCGAGGGAGATCCAGTGGCTGACACTTGTCCTTCCAGGTCCACGGGAACCGGAGTCAGGAGAGTCACTCGAGCCCAGGACTTCCAGACAAGCCTGAGTGACATATGGCTGGACAGATGCAAAAAAAGCCAAGAGCACTCACTGACTCATCTTGCAATTGACAGGGGTTCACTCCCGAGCATAAGCATCTGCAACTGCAGACCTATGAGATACGCTGCCCCCTTCTGGCCGCTGTGGGCCCTGCAGCCACGTGGTGCTCAGCCATGTAGGCAAAACACCCAATCAGTACACATGGAATAAAATGATTAAATAACATAAGCGATCAATTAATTTAAAGGGGGCAGGAAAAGGAAGAGGAAGGAGAGTGAGAAAGGGGTAAGGGGCAGACAGATGATCTTCTTGTAACTTTTCTATCAATAAGCAGTCTACATTCTACAATGTGATGGTACAAACTTTGTAAGATAGCTCAGGACTTTAAGTGAATCATATTCTATATAATTTATGTTACTCTAAAAAGAAATCATTTATTAGTCGGCCTTTTCATGGTTGGGAATTTTAAAAATGGTTATCACTTTCAGGATATATTGTACTATCAATTCCAATGATAAATAGACACCATATCTTAAGTTACAAGCAAACTTGAGTGTGTTTCAAAGAATAGAAATATCTAGGCTGACCTAATGGCACACTCCAAAATTAATCCAGATATGTTCTCTACTGTGTCGTCACAATTTTACCCTACCTCCTCTCTCAGATTCGCAAGATTTACAGACTGTTTGAAACGGAAATAAATCACTCTGTAAGAGGTAGAGCAGATGGCTTGGTGTCCCATACGGTGACTGATTGAAATTGAAGGACCATTAAAGAACACTGATTCTCCCCTCCCCAGAAGCCATCAACTACCCGTGGCTAATAAATACACGGAAAGAAAAACAAGCTGGGCAGGTAGCAAAGGGGGCGTGGACTTGCGAGGAGTCGGGGAAGGATCACGAATGTGGTCAAGCCACATTGTACGAAATCCTTAATGAATAAAAGCATTTTTACAAAGGACTTTCCCACCTACACCGCGGCTTTGGAACTATGAACCAGGGCATCTAGTGCTTCCAGCCCATGGTCACACAGGACCCCAGAGCCTGGGCGAGCACTGCTGTGACACAGACTAAGGGGACAGCAGCACCTCAAGAAGGGTCACCAGACCTGCAGCCTGGATGGTCTCACTGGGACCGAAACCCCCGAGAGAAGACACCAGCCAGCCTGGGCCACCTCTGCAGAGACCGCTTAACCTCTGCCCTTTCCACCCACTCCAGGTCTCGGCACATCTCCCAACCTGACTGAGTTCACTTGGTGATTCCAGACATGAGGGGAAATTTTACAAAAGGCAAAGAGAATCATTCTGCCAAGGCAGCAGCCGTGGGAATTGGCAATGAATTCGGCAAGAGACGTAGCGATTGCATGACACAGGGAGCCACAGCAGAGCAGATCCCACACACGGGGTTTAGAGAAGACTAAATGGCCAGGTTACAAGGAAAGGTCTGAAGTTCAAAGTCTGTAAGGGTCTTCTGGGATTTGAAATGGGGTGAGTCTACCCAGGGGACGGGTGAAGATGCCTTGAGACAGCAATGTGGGCAGAGCTGAGTTCTGAGTGTCTCTCTCCGACTATGTTGGAGAGATGACCGGACAAAGCATACATTCCACAAAATCTGAGATAACCAAAGTGAGGACATCTCTGTGGCTTACCCTGACCTTCAAATCACACCAACTCAAGCAACATTAAAAAAAAAAAAAAAAAAAGAATGAATGGGTACCGCCTAATTGAGTTTCCTTGGTTACAGCTGGAAATCTCGAGTACGGTTCTTTTCTGCTGAGGCAGATAAGGGTTCACAATGGAAACGCAATTATCCTATTAATGCAGTTTTGAATTAGGGCTCAAGCACAGCCCAACTACCACCACCTGGATCAAGACTCAGACCAATGAGCACGGTTAGGCCGTTATGTAACGTGTGGAAGCTTGCTTCCTGCCTGTAACCCATGAATGCTGAAAGTTGCGAACCCGTGCCAGGTGCTGATCATGCATGAGAAGTCTCTGCTAGCCCCAAGCCTTAAATTCTTTATTTCCGCAAAGAATGTGAAGCTGGCCTCTTCCATCCTGCCATTCTGGTATCTCTGCCCTATTCTCTAAGGCTGATGCGTGGGGAATATGTCCCATCTTTCAACCCAATGAGTCTTTGGCACATGTCCTAGTTTTCTCTCTGTTCTTGTGATGAAAAAAAACATCTCTGACCAAAAGCAGCTTGGGGGCGGGGGAAGCCTTTATTTCTTCTTACAGAATACGTGTGTCACTGACGGAAGTTGGGCAAGAAGCGAAGTGAGGACTTAAGGCAGAATCCATGGAGGAATGGGCTTTTTGGTCACTCACCCCTTCTCTGCTGCTTAGCTGGCCTTCTTGCATAGCCGAGGACCACCTGCGGAGCCATAGCGCAGCCCACTGTAGGCTGGGCCCACCCACATCAATTAGTAATCAGGACAGACACGGTCACAAGCCAATCAGATCTGAGCAATTCCGTAGTTGGAGCTTCCTCTCTCAGGCGACTTCCTTCCATACTGGAATTTGATCAGGATACTTACGAACAAAAAATGCTTTCCCCCAGGCGCTTTTGGTCATGCGGTTATCACAGCAGCAGAAAGCAATCAGGACAGCGCCTTTCTGTGTGAGCGCATGAGCCCCTCAGCAGGCCTCATTTGGTTCCTGTTTGTTTGTTTGTTTGTTTGTTAGAAAGGCTAACAGCTGATGCAGCTGAAGAGATTAGATCCAGGCTCCTTGGCTTGGAGATTTCCCTATCTGGTGGTCTCTCAGCTGAATTGCTTTGTGGGTAAGACACTGCACCAAGATTTCCCAGAGGGCCTGGAGTGTCTTCATCTGATTCACTGATGTCTTTAATATGTCAATTCAACTTATGTTTACACACTGTTCATGAAAGCCGCCTCCACCCCACCCTTCCAGCCAGCAGTGCAGAGTTTAGAAACACAGGAGAAAGCCCATCTTGAAGATAGGAATTTTAAGCAGCAGCTTTAGCCATGCACAGGCCATGGGAAAAGCTGTTTTGTTTTGTTTTGTTTCTCCATCATTTCTCAGTGCTTTATCCCAAGCACAGGATCAGTCATGCTTACTATGTGCTAAGGACAGTGGCTCAAACCCCAGACTACATCCAGACAAAAGACCAAGGAGGTTAGAAAGCCTGGGGAAATGTCGGGAAAGATGGTACAGAACCCAATCCTAACTTCATGTACAAAGTTTTCAAAATTGCAAACACCACCATGCACCGCAGGTCTGAACAGTGCGTGTGGCACAGGAACGGCTTGGCCGCTCACGCTGCTACTCCATCATATGCAAACAAACCCACGGGGAAGCAGTATGTGGGGCTGAGACAGGCAACCCCGGGCAGTATGTGTGGGATTATCACCAGGAAGGGTGAACCAGGCCCCAGGGCAAAGGCTTCAAAGACAAAAGCAATATTGAGAAAGAGTACTAAATTAGTGTTCTCCACACAAACAGAATCAGTAGATGATTCTTTACAAAACTTCACATAATAAAGCAAGGAGAAAAAAAAAAAAACAGAATACATGAACAAAAACTAGGGTTGGTGTGTACACATGTTACGGCACGTTGTTCCTTCCGCCGGCGCCATCCCGCCTGCCACCAGTCTGGGCCCACAGCCGCATCAGCCCCAAATAACACTCTGAGACTCTGTATTTGATACAATCCTGTTGGCCAATGACTATCATTGTTAATAGGCTAGCTCTGCCTTAATTATTAACCCATTTCTACTTATCTAAGTATTTCCACGTGGTTATCTTATCCAGGAGCCGCAGCCAGCATCTTCTTTCTTTCAGGTCTACATCTCGACTCTAACCTCCTACTTCCTCTTTCCTCCTTGTCTCCTAGCCCCGCCTATCTTGCTATCTCATTGGCCCAACAGTGCTTTATTAACCAGTATGAGAAACATATTTACAGGATAACATCTCCCATCATACACATCCATCCTAATTAGATCAGTACAAAGCATCCAAACACACTACATGACCGAGATGATTGTGTTAAGGATGCAAGATCCAACTACATTGTTAGGAAAATCCACTTGGGATATAATGACTTAGCTCCATTAAAGGTAAAAGGAAGCCAGATGCCCACCATGCAAACACTAAAGGGGAAAAATAAAAGAAGGGGGAAAATGTCTGGCTCTATAATACAATCAGAACGGAACACAGAAAATTAGCCTGGCTGCAGACACATCCGCAGTAAGATCAGAGGGTCCATTTTAGAGAGCCTCAGTATCGGGGTGCTTACCTGACCTGCATGAGGCTCTACACTTGATCTCCAGCACTGCAAAAGAGATAAAAAGAAATGGACAGTTAATGACAACATCAGGCCTGTTTAGGTGTGCACTAACAAGTGGAACTCCTCAACACAAGTGGCAAAAACTACTGGAAATAAAAGTAAAAACGTCTCTTACTCGGAAAACACATTTGTTATTCTGCTACCACATTAAAAATCTGTAGAAGCATATTTTTACATAACAGCCAACGAGTTCACTCCAGGAATGTAAAACCATTTAATATTTAAATACTGGTAAGCAAAAGCCACAATTTCAAAAGGCTAGAAGACCTCACGAGAGTCTCCATAGACAGAGGAAATGCATTACGTAAAACTCAGCATCCATTTATGATATTTGGAAAAGCTGAGCAAGTTTGGTGAATGAAGGCAGCCTCTCTAACATAAAAAGGACATCTACGAAGAAGCCCGTCTTATTTCTGGGTAATCTAAACGCAGGAGCAAGCAGGGTGCCCAGGTGTAAGACTTACAACCTCTGCCTTAGTTAGGGTTTCTGTTGCTAAGAGACCCCATGGCCGCAGCAACCCTTACAAGGAAAGCGTTCAGCTGGGGTCACTCGCTCACTGATCAGAGGGTCAGCCCGTTAGCATGGTGGCAGGGAGCATGGTGGAGTTCAGGGGGACGTGGCGCTGGCTACGTCTTGATCAGAAGGAAATAGGAAGTGGTCTGTGACTCCGAGTGACCTCAAATCCCACCTCCACAGTGACACAATTCTGCAACAAAGACACACCTCCTTCAAGGAGACCACACACCTTATATAATCCCTTCGGGATTATGGGGGCCTCTTACATTCAAACTACCGCAGCCTTGTACTGGAAATCCTAACAAACGCACTAAGACAAGAGAGATAAAAGGGACTCACGTAAAAGGAAGAGTAGCTGTCTGTAAGAACAGATGGCGTGGTGGTCTACATAGACAGTCTGATGGAAATTATTTTTCAAAAGAACGAAGGTTGTGAGGTAACTGCGGGGAACATACACGGATACCTTCAAGGTTGAACAGAAAGTCTGTATTGCCGGTCAGCAGCTGCACAGAAAACTTGCTCAAATCGTGCAGCCAAGGGCATCACCATTCTTTGGCTATTATGTACAAATACTCATAAACATGTTACTGTTTACAATTCTCTACTGCCCATGGAACCTCTGTGTTATGACAGTGACAATGTGTGTGTGTGTGTGTGTGTGTGCGCGCGCGCGCACGCGTGTGTGCGTGTGCGTGTGTGCGTGTGTATGTGGGGAAGGGGTGTGTGGGTGGGTGGGTGTGTGCACTATGACATCATAGCACAATGCCTGCGTGTGTGGGGGGGGAGGGTGTGTGTGTGTGTGTGTGTGTGTGTGTGTGTGCGCGTGCCTGCGTGTGTGGGGGGAGGGTGTGTGGGGGGGAGGGTGTGTGTGGGGGGGAGGGGTGTGGGTGGGTGGGTGGGTGCACTATGACATCATAGCACAATGCCTGCGTGTGTGTGTGTATGTGGGGAGGGTGTGTGTGTGTGTGTGTGTGTGTGTGTGTGTGTGTGTGTGTGCATGCCTGCGTGTGTGTGGGGGGGGAGGGGGTGTGTGGGTGGGTGGGTGGGTGCACTATGACATCATAGCACACTGTGCACATGTCTGATGCAGGAAAATTGAGGAGTGTGCTTGTGGCCTTTGTCTTCTAAATAAGTCATAATTCAACAGGAAATGAGTCAGTTTCTCCTATAACACAAAGCAGTCTTCCTGCTGGGTTCCCTCAGTCCATGACCAGTAGAACAAGAGATTTCAAAGATGAATAAAGTTAGAAAAAGTTGCATAGATAGACAAAAAAATAAATATGCAGACAGCAGGAAACAATAACAAAAGCAAGCACTTGGGTTTGATGTGTGTGTGTGTGTGTGTGTGTGTGTGTGTGTGTGTGTGTGTGTGTGCTTGCTTTTCTCACCAAGGAGTAGAGTCATTTTTAATCTCTAGAAGGCCTTAACTAACAACTGATGTAGGAAAGCAAGACCTTATAAATAAGAAATCTTATTGGTGAAACATTCCTGAGGGAACTGGACCAAATGAAACATATTATGAAAAATCTTTTTTCTAATCAAAACTAAATGAGTTTTTAAATGAGCTTTAATGAGTTTTAAAAAGAAGATTATACCAAATCTGTGTGCGAATAAAACAGACACACCAGCCTCTCTGTGTGTGTGTGTGTGTGTGTGTGTGTGTGTGTGTGTGTGTGTGTGTGTGTATCAATGTGAGTGGTGTGCATGCACACGTGAGTGTAGGTTTGCACAAAGGTCTATGTCTCTTATCGCTTTACACTTTATCTTTTTGAGGCGAGACCTCTCACTGAGCCTGAAACTCACCAGATGTCTAGACTGGTGAGCCAGCTGACCCCAGCATCCACTACTCTGTTCCTGCACCCAGCGTTGGGATTTGCAGACACACCATCACACCTGGCTTTCACACGGGCTTTGGGGGCCTGAACACAAGTACTCAATGCTTGTGTGGCAGACATTTTACTGACCAACTCATCTCCCAAGTCAGATTTTTTTTTTTCTTAGCAACATAAAACATACACACTGCTACTACAAGGCTCTTGGAACATTTGAATATTTGAGGTAGGTTGTAAATAAGTAAGACAACAGGTCTTTCAAATGCACCCAGTAGGGAAGTTCTTGTAATGGTATGTGTAAGAATGGCAACATACATTATATGCAAATGAGTCATAGGAGATACTTGGCAGAATAAAACCTTGTTGTAAGTTCTAACTGCTACATCTAAAGGTCCAAAACAATAGAGAACATAAATGCATAAGACATTGATGAGAAATAACATGGACAAAGATCCAGTGGCACCCAGACAGGTTTGGAAAGGCTCTACACTTGTTCATTTGATGGAGATTCGCCAAGTGTCTGTCCAGAGCAAGAGGGGGCTGTAGGAGTTAATGACCTGGAAAGCAATGTAGTAAGCAGACAAGACCGCACAGTGGGCTGAAACTGATACAGCACTGTTACGAGTAGGTTTTTCCCGCCGTCTGTCTGGTCCCACCACTGTGCCCGCCCTAAATAACACGCTGAGACTCTGTATTTGATGCAATGCTGTTGGCCAGTTACTAATTCCTTATCGGCTAGCTCTGTCTTAATGATCAACCCATTTCTACTAATCTAAGTACTTCCATGTGGTCATCTTACCGGAGAGTGAGTGATAGGCCGGCTCTCCATGCTGACTCCTCCTTACTTCTTCCCCTTTCCTCCTAGTCTCCTAGCCCCGCCTATCTTGCTTTCCTATTGGCCAACAGTGCTTTATTCATTAACCAGTATGAGAAACATATTTACAGAATAGCATCTCCCATCACAGCATGCCGTGCATTGATCACATGGTGGAGACCAGAATGCGTAATCTCTAGGGAGTCAAACAAATGGCTAAAGGGTGCAGCTCTTCCCCCATGGTTGTCATAGAGAAGGGGTCCATCCTGTGATTTCCTGCATGCTCATTCTCAGCAGTGCAGTGAGGCCCCCTCCCCCCCCCCATCTTTGTCACTTTCCGTTTCCAACCACGGTCCTCTCGTCGGAAGACTGAATCTCACTCAGTGGAGCAACCACCATGGGTGAGCCTTTCTTGGTGCATGTTCCAGCACCACATCCTGAATGACCAATGGTTCTCAAACATGAATACGAGGATACATTTACGAAGACCGACATTCGAGACTCACATCCCTGGAGATCAAGGGAAGTCTGAGCACCCAGCAGGGCTAGCTCTTATCTGAGTCTTATGAAGCTCAGCCCAGTGCTTGCTAGTCACCCGGAAGCACATGCACCCAGCTGAGCCTTCTTCTAAACGCTGTTGTTGACCTGGGAACTGACCTGTACCAGCCAACAGGACTCCACTTAAGAGCTAGTGGACTCCAGGGCTGGTGACTGCCTTCCTGGCAGAAGAGGACTGGGGGCCCTTGCCACCCAGACCTGACATCCTTGGAGTTTCAGCGGTGTCAGACGGAAGCTATGATTAAGCATAAAGCTTTTTCACAGCCTGACCCAAATCTAGCCCAGCCACCTCCTGTTTCAATCCATCTGGACAAATGAACAGGAAAGTAGATTCTTAGAAATTTTGGCAAGAGCTAGGAGACAAAAACTACCATGTGGGAAACTTGTAAAGCCAGGAATAACAGACATGTAAGTCGTACAGGTCAAGGAAAATCAATGATACAAATTATGCAGGGCTAAGAACAAAACTTTAAATATATACTGGTCTAAAGCAATGACAGTCCAAGAAACACGTGTTAAGGTTAGAAGATATGAAAGCTTGAGTAAGTCATTTATAGGTCTGAGAATTTACTTTAAGATATGTAAATATTGTAGCCCAAGGCTGCACCCAGGGTTCAAGGAGAAATTCCACAGCATAGCAAAACCGAACTTAAAGTTTTTCTGTCTGAGGGTACAGAGTAAGTGCACACATGTACTGTTCAAGATGTGTTTTATTTCTTTTTCTATTCTTCTGTTATAGCTCTAATTATACCTCTACACCTTCAATTCTAAGTTATAATTTGTGCTAGTTTCTAATTCCAAGTTCTAATTCTTTCTTCCTCCTCTCTTCTCTCTCTCTCTCTCTCTCTCTCTCTCTCTCTCTCTCTCTCTCTCTCTCTCTCTCTGTGTGTGTGTGTGTGTGTGTGTGTGTGTATGTGTGTGTGTGTGTGTGTGTGTGTGTGTATAATTTTTACAGGAGGCTTTTTGCAATAACAGAAAAGCTACAGAGCTACCTCTGACAGTCACAGGACATTCCCTGAGTAAATAGTAAGGGGCAGAACCATTTACCATGGCAACACAAGGTTTCAAGGTTCCTGGGGCCAGACTGTAACCTGAGGGTGGGGGCACAGTGCCTAGTGAGACAAGCCTCAGAGAAGTTTCCACCAAGAGCCAGGTCTTTATCTGCCAGACTTTAGCAAGTGGCGAGTTGGCACAGCCTCTTAGTCTGCTTTGTGTTAGTAACCTTGGTTGGACAACTATGACTTTGTCCTTGTGCCTATCTGTAAAGTTTTTAAACTTACGGTCTGTTTACAGAAACATTCAGTCTAGCGTGAACTTTCTGTAGGGTAAAATGAGAATATTGTGTGTAGTTTTCCTTAGAATTGGGAAAATTGTTGTTTTCTCTGTTAGTATGAGTTAAAGGAACAAAGTTATTTGTGTGTAAAGGCACCAAAGAAAGCCCCAGAGAATGCAAAGTTGATGCAGTTAGAGACACATGAGACAGTCAAAGAAATGCAAATCCCAGGGAAGAGAGAAGACAATGTCTTTGAGGGGCTCTCCAGGAGAAAAGCCGACTTGGCCAAAGAGGGAACCATAGGACAATGTAAAGATTGTTAGTAAGCAATACCCACCAGCATTAACAAGGCAGAGAGAGGATTCGATTTCTCATCAGAAGCCAGACAAGCAAAACAAGAATGAAATAAAGCATTGGAAACAATGAAGGAAAAGTTACAAATACAGAATGCCATATCCCGAAATTATCCCTAAAAAGCAGCATAAAACACTTGGCTGGCCAATCAAAGACATGCATCTCTGTCAGCAGACCAGCCTTTAATCCTTCAGGGAGGAGGCAAAATCGCATCAGTAAGAAACTTGTAATTGCATAAAAAAAAAAAAAAAAAAAAAAAAAGAGAATTGGAGAGAGGAGAAAATGTTAATTAAGCTATACTGTTTTTTGTGTGTTCTTATGTGATGTAGACAAGCAATATTAATGAGGCTGTAGGCATGGGAGAGAAGAGGGCTGACTGCCCAGGCAACACAGGATGCTGTGTGCTCCCATCTGATGGCAGGGTCGTCAGACCTTAGTGTAATATTCAGCCACAGAAAACCACTGGAAAGATGTTTAAAATACATAATATACATAAGTACATAATACATAAAATACATAAGTATAAATAATACACCTATATGGGAAAGGAATGGGATCATATGAAATGTCAAATTAAAATCAAAGAAATCAGTAAAGGGGTATAGGAGGGTAGGGAGAAACACAGCAAAAAGGTTACAAAGATGGTAGATTATAAACCCGTAAGCAAGCATTGCCCAAGTTAAATGTGACAGACTGACAGACAGAGAGGTGTCTTAACACATTTTTGTAACCCCAGCACTTGGGAGGCCAAGGCAGGAGGATTACCACAAGTTCTAGACCAGCCTGGCCTACTTAGCAAGTTCAAAGTCAGCCTGACCTACTATGAAATCCTGTCTCAAGGGTTTGTGCCCTTGGGAGATGCTCATGATATGCTCTGAGGGTGTGATGGGCAAATTCTCAGTCTGAAGAGAAGGGAAGGGAACGCATGTTTACTCATAAAAAGTGACACACGACATACTTTA
Organism: Cricetiscus sungorus; assembly: GCA_030556225.1. Classification (NCBI taxonomy): domain Eukaryota; kingdom Metazoa; phylum Chordata; class Mammalia; order Rodentia; family Cricetidae; genus Cricetiscus; species Cricetiscus sungorus. The sequence continues at coordinate 154,752,155 of JANBXA010000651.1, forward strand.
ATTTTGCAGTTAAGGATATATAACCAGATCAACACAAAATTGCAGTGTAATGACATTGAATAGCTGTTCTTAGTATTGTTTTTACCTGACAGGCCCTGATTATAAACATTTATGAAATACAAAGTGATGTCAGCATGCGGGTACTCAGAACAGGGTGATTAATATCCAAATGGACGCACACATCACATCCCTTACTTGTTATTATACGGTAAGACAGCCACGACCTCCTCTCAGTTACTAGGAAGCTTTCTGTGTGTCCTTACTGACTCCACTTTCCTCATGGTGGCCCAGAACCCCAAACCTGACCCTGCTGTCTCCTAGACACTGACGCCATTAGGTCACAACTCATCCCCCATTGACTGCTTTTCTGCTTTCTGTTTGAGTGAGTTCAGCCTTTCCAGAGTCTAAGTCTTGGTGAAGACATTCAGGGCTTGGCATTCTGTATCTGGCTTGCTCACTGAACACCCCCTTCGTCTTCCTACCAACATCATCCATGCTGCTACAGATGACAGCATCCTCCGATGTCTTACATCTGGAGGCCCCTCTGCACCTATGGCACTGCATTTTCTCTCTCCATTTTACCATTAACTTTGATCACGTGGGGTACTTCTGTATCTCCCTAGTGGCCAGTAGCTTATTTCCATAAGTTCTTTCCCAGTCTTGGTCATTTCACCCTACGGTGGGATTATGGGGTCATACACAGATCTTTTTTGAGGGTGTAGGGAAAGCCACATGCCATCACACAACTGTGCTGGCTGGCACTTTTATCAATGGCTCTATACATAATCCCAACACTAGACTTTCATCTTGGTGATGACAGCCATTCTAAAAGGTACGAGGTAATATCTCACCGTGGGGCTTTTACTTCTCAGATGATTCCTGAGGCTGAGTATTTTTGCCGTGTGCCTGTTCACCATTTATATATCTTTCCCTGATAAGAATCTGTCCGGGCTCTTTGCCCATTTTTAATTGGGATATTTATTTCCTGGTTCCGTTCACTTTATTGTCCTTATACACTTTGTCAGGCCTGTGGCTCACAAACTATTTGTCCCATGCTGCAGACTCTTTGTTGTTTTGCAGAAGTTTCTCCACTTGATGTCACAGCACAGCCATGACAATCTTGAGCAAAAAGAACAAAGCTGGGTCATCACACTCTCTGATTTCAAAACGCACTGTGGGACTCCAGTAATCAATCAAACATCAAGGTGCTGACAGCAAACACACAGGAAATCTGGAACAGAGTAAAAAGCCCAGAGTTGAACCCATATAATGGATTTTTTTTCTGTTTTTTCCTTTTCTTTTTAAACTTTTCTCTCATATATTACATCTCACCTGAAGTTTCTCCTCCCTCCATTTCTCCCAGTCCTTCCCCTCACCTAACCTCTCCAACCCTTCTCCATTTCTCTTCAGAAAAAAGCACATCATAAGAAGTTACAATAAGACTAAACACAAACCCTCATATCAGGACATACAATGTAATCCAGTAGGAAGAAAGGGTCCTAAGAGCAGGCAAAATAGTCAGAGAAAACTCCCACTCCAACTGTTAGGAGTCCCACAAGAGCCAATTTTCACAACCACAGCACATATGCAGAGGTCTACCTCAGACCATACAGGCTCCCCGGCGTCCCTTTCGTCCCTGTGAGCCCCTGTGAGCCCTGCTGAGTTGATTCTGTGGGCTCATGTTCCCGCGGTGTTCTCAATGTCTCTGGATCCTACAGTCCTTCCTCCGCCTCTTCCACCCCGTTCCCCAAGCTCCACCGAATGCTTGACTGAGAGTTTCTGCATCTTCTTCCATCGGTTTCTGGATGAAGTGTCTCTGATGATGATCGCACTGGACTCCAGTCTTAAAGGTATAGTAGAATATCATTGGAAATTATTCCATGACTTTTTTGTGGGGGTAGTTATGTTTAGTTCTATCCTAGGTCTCTGGGATATCCAGATACCCAACCTCTGATTCCTGGCCATCCAGTCAGGTGTGGGCTCCCTCTCATGGTGTGGACCTCAAGTTGGACCAGTCATTGGCTGGCCACTCCCACAAGTTCTGTGCCACCTCTGACAATTCTAACCAAGCAAATGACAGACTTGTCAAGTAATAACTTCAAGTCTTAAAGACATTAAAGAAGCTATCAGAAGATGGAAAGATCTCCCATGCTCATGGATGGGTAGAATTAACATAGTAAAACTGGCCATCTTGTCTAAAGCAAGCTACAGAGTCAATAAAATCCCACATCAAAATCCCAACACAATTCTTTACAGACATTGAAAGAACAATACTCAGCTTCATATGGAAAAACAAAAGCCCAAGACAGCCAAAAGCTATCCTGCATAATGAAAAAACGTTGAGGGGTATCACCATCTCTGATTTCAAACTGCACTGCAGACCTGTAGTAATAAGAAAAAACACAGTATTGACATAATAGCAGACAGGTTGGTTAATGAAATCAAATTGAGGATATTGAAGTAAATCCATACACCCATGGACACCTAATATTTTTTTAGAAGCCAGAAATATCCAATGTAAAAAAGAAAGCGTCTTCAACTGGATGTCCTGAATGAAGAAAAATGAAAATAGACCCACACTTATTAGCCTGTAATACCTGTCTACTCAAGTCCAAGTGGATCAAGGGCCTGAATATAAAGCCACTTACACTGAACCTGATGACAGCAACCATCGCCCACAAGCATTTGCAGACCGTATCCAGTCAGTCTTTTCTGGGGTCTTCCATGAGGAAAGAATCACCAGGTACAAAGGTTTTGTCTTTCTGTGACAGGCTCTTTTCACTTTGCATAACTTCTTCCAGGCCCGTTCAAACTCAACAAGGTTCTGCCACATATGATGTCTTAAACCATCAAAATCACAGAAGGAAAAAGCATAATGGTGGTGTCTGGGCTGGGCAAGAAGGAAACAAGGACCTGTTACTTGAGGACAAAGGTTAGGTTGTATAAGATGAACAAATTCTAGAGACCCACTATGTGGGGAAATGTGCACATATAAAGCGCAGGGCAGTGGATTTCTCTTGAGTTCATTGGAGGGGTGTAGAGATAGCACTGCTCATTTCTGGAAACTTCTGGACTTAAGTGTAAAATGCAACTGTGGAGCTGATAACACAGTGCTCTGCAGTGAGGACCATGAATCAGTGTGCATGCATCAGGGGTGATGAATGTCCCACACGAATTCAGGAGGCTAGCTATAGCGAAGAGGGGGGGCATGGAAACACTATGTGTTGTCTACAGTTTCTCTGGACACTCAACACTAAATATGAAAATCTTGTTAGAGAGAACAGAGTAAGAGAAGCCTTTGTGTGTGATTCAAGTTGGATGTGGCTATGAACTTATACTGTAATGTTTCCCATCTACCTCAGCCTGTGGTAGAGTAGTAGGTAGAAATGGCAGGAAGTGAACCGTGTCTGCAACACTTGGGGTTTGGCTTATATCTGACAGGGAAGAAGCTGCCACCACAGTGTAATTGTCCCTTGCCTTTCATACTTCCAGTAATTTTCTCTGAGGGAGGCAATGTGTGACTCATTGAAGAATCACTGTCCTGTCATATAGAAAGCCTGGTGATGCTAAGCAGCATCTGCCCACTTATTACACTGGTTATGACCCATCTATGATCTAGACTGTGTGGCCTCTTTGGTGGCTGTCTTAGATAGTACGCAGAGATCCCAGATGGTTCAAAATCAGTCCCCTGGAATGGCATCAGTGCTCAACATGGTCACCGTCTCACTTCAATGTGGGTATGGCTGACCCTGGATGATTTTTGAATTTTCATCAAATAACTAAACAAAGCCTCGCTGAGCATTGACAGAACTGAGTTAGCATATTAAAAGGACTATTTGAAAAGAGAATTGTCGCAGAAGGGGAAAGGCTGCTCCTTTGTAGGAAAGCATGTTGTATCGCATGGATGGCACAGGTGATCCTAATAAGAACTGAAAACTATTTTTCCTAATTCCAGTTTTAGATTTCTGGGCTCCTGCCATGAAAACATGAGGAAATATTGACTCAGTCCTAAACATACAGGGCAAATAAGTAAGAGGAATGTCTGGCCAGAGGCATGGCTTATGCAATGATAACATCCCTTAGAGGTCTAGAACTCAAGCAAGACACCTATACTACAGGCCCATCCTGATGCTGCTACTGTAGCTCCTAGTTCATCTGATTGATTTTGGCTGGCGACATCTTAAGTCAATTGGTCTGCAAAGGCAATTGCTTCTCACATTAATTATTTTCTCAGCGAGCAGCCAAATCTAATAAGCTAGAACAGTTTATGAAACGAGACTGTTTAGATATGAATAATTGGAGCTTCATTAGCCATGAGTTACAGCTTGTCTCCTGCTGCCTGACTTTTGCTTGCTCTGGGCCACTTGGAAAGGGAATTTTTGTCTTTGCAAAGACCTGGCTGGTAAACTCTGGTAGAACCATGATTGAATGACTCGCCATACTGAGGCTTCCTTCTTCCGTGTTCGAGACCCTAGTTTGTTGCCGTAGGCTGGCACAAATGAGAAACGTGAGCACAGGTGGGAACCAATAGACCATGCTCTGTGTCCCGGGTCTCCAGAAACTCTCCTGTTCCAGTTGTCATGGAGATCTGAGAATTCTCCTAGCCAGATTACTATCTACCATTATGTGGCACTGAGTGATGGACTACAGAGTGCTTCAGCCCGCCTTTGGGCTATCCAGGAAATTATAGTATTGTATGATGAATCAGAGAATGAATTTCTGATTCCCACAACCTGTAGCTGTGACTCTATTTAGAAAAGGAAGCTCTGTTTCCTGATTATTTTAATCTTGTTAAATAGACATGAGAGAGGCTTTAATACTTGGTGATAGATAATTCAAATTTGTTTAACTTGAACAATAAAGAGGAATTGGACTTCAAAGAAAAAAAGAACCTAGAGTATCTATGCCTAAGTAACATGGAGGTCTGACTATTGGTGTAAGCATAGCCTTATCCAGAAATGGAGGGAGAAAGAGGATAGGAAGAAATAGTTACAACAGACACTTCAAATCTGTACCAACACAAGTGTTTTAGAACATCATTTCACCCAAGCTGATACGCCTGAGAAACCCAGCTAAGACATACATGATATCAAAATTCTGAAAACACTCACAGAGGAATAATTTGAAAATAATCTGGAAAATGATGGGGGGGGGGGAAATGTCCTTTTGTATATATGTTTCTCTTATTGGTGGATGAATACAACACTGTTTGGCCAATAGGGGCAGGGAGATAGGTGGGGCTAGGAGATTAGGAAAATTCTGGGAAAGGTAGGCAGACAGAGCCTGTGAGGAGACACCATATAGAGACCAGGAAGATGGGATGTCGCCAGGTGTTCTCCGGTAAGATAAGGCCATGTAGAAATATATAGATTTATAGAAATGGGTCAATAATTAAAAGAGAGCTAGCCAGTAAGGAGCCCTAGCCATCGGCCAACAGTTTTATAACTAATATAGTGTCCATGTGTTTATTTAGGGCTGAAGTGGCAGTGGGACCTGGTGGGAAAGTAATTCCAGCAACAAGAAAATGAGACATATTAAACCAAAGGATAACACCAGTTGAGATGGGAAGGAGGGCAGGGAATGGAAAATGATGTGATTATGTTACAATCTCAAAAAAAAAAAAAAATCAAGTGTTCTGCATGGCAAATATACACAGACATACACATGAATAAAAAAAAAAAAAAAGATGGTGGCAGAGGTTTCCCGGCCAAGATAATGGCAATAGAAATGAGGTGTGTTTTAAGAACCGAGTGGGGGGGGGAGCTGTTGTTTCAAGGATAAAAGAAAATTAAAAGATGCCTCCCAGAAAAACAAAAGGCGAAGAGTTTGCTCCCAGCCCACAAAACAAAACAAAAACAACAACAGTAACAACAAAAACTAGAAGGATACATTTATCAAGATGGTGCAGGGCTCTGAATGCAAGCTCCAGTAGGATTCGTGAGAAAGTACAGCTCACCCAGGCAAGTACTGCAAGCAGGGAGACCTGAATTCAGATCCTATGTGAGGAAAATACCGAGAATGGTGGAGTGTGTTTGCAACCCCAGCAGTGGAAAGACAGAAACGGGACAGGAGCTCACTGGGCCGCCAGGCAGTCAAACTGGCCAACTCCAGCCTCAGCGACCACCCACATTTCAAAACCAAAAATAAAACTAATAGTGACTGAGAAGACACCCGGTATCAACATCGGACCTCCACACACCAGCTCTCAGGCATGCACATGAACATATGAACACATACACACAAAGCCCATTCATACACAGAGAGGACAGAATGGAGACAGGCAGTCCACACAACAACGGAGGCCACACCCTTGAGTCGCTGATGGAACCATGGGAGGGAAAGGCAGCCAGCGCCTGGACTCTGACACACGCTCGGCCAACAGGACCTGGCTGAAGCACTAATATGCTGGGCATGCCCTGAGGGGCCTGTGACACATTTGCAGAAGCAGGCGGTGTCCTGGGATAGAACACAATGCAAACGCAGTTAAGAGAGGAGGAACCTGCAGTGCTCTCAGAGCATAATGGAGCTAAACTAGAAATCAATACAGAGGAGGCAACAGGAAACTCTCGGAGCACTTGGAAATTACACGAGGGCTTCTAAATGAGCCCTGAGTCAAAAAGGAAACCTCAAAGGATGTTTAGAAGTAGATATTGCCAGATGGCTGAGGACACAACACGGTAGATTCGTGATGCAGCTGCAACAGTGACGGTGAGGGATAAACACGGCCACACGGTTACAACCGAAGCTTGCAAATTATCGCCGTCTGCGAGTCAATAAACCGGGGGAAATGTGGTCAGATCAGAGGATGGGACAGACACTCTTTATTTAATTCCCTATTTTAAAGTGGGTTCTTAGGGTTTGAATTCTGTCTGACACCCTCATTCCCACTTGGCTCTTCTAATCCCGTCAGTGGCTCTGGGAATCAGAGTGCAGGTTTCCATCACACCCACGCACTACCAACTAAGAGCAAGAAGAAGCCGGGTAGTCCTGTAGGCAGCGAGGGAGGCGACCCGGTAATGCGCACTCTCCCTAGAGACCACCAGCCCCCGTGGTGCTCATGCCTACTCTCTGCGCATGCCTACTACCTGCTATGGGACCAGATTTGACAAACTGCAAACAACTCCGCATGATCTCCCCCAAAAAAGGGAAAACAATTTCTGTTTGGTTTTGTTTTTTTGTTTTTACTGGAACTAGCATTGCCCTGGTATCAAAGTTAATATATCATACAATGAGGAAGATGCTCTCACCAGATTGAGTTACTAACAAAAATAAAAAAGAATAAAAAAAACCAAACCAATCAAAATAATCAAGCACAACGCAATTTTAAAAACAAAAAAATTAATATAATAACTCCCATCAACAGCGTAAAGAAGAAAAATCACCTAATGCAAACCACAGAAAGAGCACACGATGTGCCCACTCGTGGGACAAAAAGGAAGACTCTGAGAACGCTAGAGGGGATTGCACCAACTCGACAGGCGCATCTACAACACTGCTCAATCAGAACTGGGGGTGGAGCAAAACAGGCATCTCCAAAGACGAAACAGAGACGGTTGAGAAACACTTAAAACTTGGTCGCCATGCTTGGCCATCGTGGAAATACAAATTAAAACTACTTTGAGATTTCATCTTACCCCAGACAATGAAGCACAGGACAGCACATGCTGGTGAGGATGTAGGGAAAGGAAGGTGCTTGTTCATTGCTGCTGGGACAGTGAGCTTGAAAATAGATCTACCATAAGGTCCAGCTATGTCCCTCTTGGGCATACACCCAAAGGACTCTACGTCTTACTAGATACTTATTCCTCCCTCCACGTTCACTGTAGCTCTATTTATAATAGGCAGAAATTGGGAACTTCCTAGATGTCCATCAACTGATGAACGGATAATGACAGTGTGGTACATTTGCACAGTGGAATATTATTCAGCCACTAAAGAGAAACAAAATTAAGATTTTTCAGGTAAGAAAATGCACTAGGAAAAATGATCTCAGACCCAAGAGACAAGTATTGCATGTTTTATATGTGGATGACAGCTTTTAAGCTCTCAGTAGTGACGTGTGCACTTTACTTAGAATAGTCACAGAGGTTAGGAAGCCAGTAAATGGCCAGGAGGGGCAAGGGAATCGTTTGAGGAAGAAGATACAGAACAAAGTGCTATAAAGAAATAAAGGAGAAATCTGAATAGGAGGATTAAATGGAGAGAGGGATGTGAGGGCAAGGTTGGGTAGCAAAAGGGAATTGAAGGACAGCTGACACCAAAGGCCTTTTGAAAGGCCATATGGGAATGTATTACTGCAGAAGATTCCTGTGTGTGTGTGTGTGTGTGTGTGTGTATTCTCTCTCTCTCTCCATATATATGTACATGGAGAGAGAGAGACAGAGAGAGTTTCCATATAATACAGGAGACAAAGCCCCAAACTAGACATCACAGGCCACCAAGTGAAAACCCCAGCACCACAAATGTGCTCACCTTGTTGAGCTGTTGGCCAAAGGGATCCTATAGGTGTCCAAACATTACAGGTTACTTCCGGAGCTCTTGGTTACTTTCCACAGCTAACAGTAAAACCCTATTGCTGAATTCACCACAAGCCTGTGCCACTAAACACTGAGGAAGCATCTGGTGTCCAACTAGATGCTTGATCCTACTGACTAGTATTCGTAGCACTGGAAAGTACTATACAGGCCACCAAGGGGGGAAATTATCAGTCCCACCTAGCTACAAAGCCTGCGATCTATAATAGCAACCTGTCAGCAAGATATATCTACTTGTGCAATAATGGCGAGCAATCAATTACCATTTGATTGTGTTTAAGGCCCACCCCATGAGGAAACCATATCTCCTTTTTGTGTAGGTGGTCTCACTGGCTGTCCTTGGTCCTGTAGACATCTCACGTCCTGGATCGCAGCTTCCTCCCCTTTCACCATATATCTCCTTGTCCTTCTTCCTTCTGTTGGATACAGATCTCTGATCTGAGGTATCGTGTAACTAGGCTGTGCACGCTCAGACAGTCTACCATAAACTATTTTCAGATGTGAATTCTCATCCCATCTGCAGTCCCCCAGTCACTTAACAAACCACAGTCCCAGTCCCTGGGACTAGGACGTGGGCTCTGGGTGCACATATTCTCCCATGCCAGGGGTTATAAAAGTATACTCCATGCACTTTTTTAGCACAGCTGTGTACTAGGCACTGTTCCGCACTCCAGGCAGCCAGGCTTTCAAACACAGAAAGTGCTCCCTTTGCAGAACACTCAAAGTGACAGATGGGAACAAGAGGGAACAAGGTCAATACACCCCATCCTGAGGTGCTGGTGATAGCCAAGATCTCGGAATTGTGATATGAATTAAGTTAATAATAAAAGACTTGCCCCGAGCTAACTGTGCCAACGGGAATTTATTTTCAGTCCTTATGCTGCTCCTAAAAGATTGAGACTTTTAAGCTCAAATATACAAAGAAGGGTGAAGTATCAATGTAATGGAGTCTGTCACTTGGCCGGAGGGCTCTGCGGATCCAAAAGTCCATGCCAAGCCCGGTGCTGCCTATGGATCAAGATACAGCTCTTAGCTTCTGCTCCAGTGCCTGTCTGCATGCATGTAAGCTGCCACCTCCCAATTAATAAATGATTTCTTTTATTAGAGTTGCTGTGGTCATGGTGTCTCGTCAAGTAACAGAACAATGACTAAGACAGGTAAAGTGTATCTAAGTGCCAGGACACTTGCCTGTATGTAAAAGACCATGGGTAAAATCCTTAGCAACATACACATACACATACATACACACACACACACACATACATACACTCACACACACACACACACACACACACATATATACACACACATACTCACACATACACACACACATGCATGCACACACACACACACTCACACATACACATACATACACACTCACACACACACATGCACACACACGCACACACACATACACACTCACACACACGCACACACATACACACTCACACACATACACACTCGCACACACACTCACTCACACACACATACACACTCACACACACATACACACTCACACACACATACACACTCACACATACACACTCACATACACACTCACACACACATACACACACACATACACACTCGCACACACACTCACTCACACACACATACACACTCACACACACATACACACTCACACACACATACACACTCGCACACACACTCACTCACACACACATACACACTCACACACACATACACACTCACACACACATACACACTCACACATACACACTCACATACACACTCACACACACATACACACACACATACACACTCGCACACACACTCACTCACACACACATACACACTCACACACACATACACACTCACACACACATACACACTCACACATACACACTCACACACACATACACACACACACACAGAGTGGGGGATGATGGGAGATGTTATTCTGTAAATATGTTTCTCATACTGTTTAATTAATAAAGCCTGTGGCCAATAGGAAACAAGATAGGTGGGGCTAGGAGACCAGGAGGAGGAAAGAGGAAGTAGAAGGAGGAGTCAAGATGTAGACCAGGAAGGAAGGAAGACACCAGCAGCGGCTCCCGGATAAGATGAGCCACGTGGAAATAATTAGATAAGTAGAAATGGGTTAATAATTAAGACAGAGCTAGCCCATAAACAATAATGGTAACTGGCCAACAGGATTGTATCAAATACAGAGTCTCTGAGTGTTATTTGGGGCTCACGTGGCGGCGGGACCATGGTGGCAGGACCAGCGGCAACCAGCGGGAAAAACCTGCCAGTAACAGGGGGACAAACACAGAGGAAGAGACAGAGACAGACAGAAACACAGACAGACAGACAGAAAGAGATAGAGAAAATTTGTGTAGTAATTTATTCCTCCTCCATGTATCTCTCTAAATATTGAAACCATATACTTAGAAGGAAAGGTGGAGACTCCCCACAGCAGTGCTGGAGACATTTGTGACTGGATGGATGACTACGTGTCACTAATTCTCTCCTGACTATGTTAGGATGGTGGACAGCATCCCTGCCTGCACTCTCTACACACCAGTGGGTCCCTCTCCAGGCCAGAGGACAATGCCTCCAGTCCTCTATGAGTTCCCAGAGAATGACCGAGTCACCTGTAGCCACAAAACACCACTGTAGGGTAATCCAGAGGGAATGTTTATGCCAATTTTCGCCCTTAACATCAATATGTCTGTTGGGGTCATGTAGCTGTTAACAAGACATTTGAATAAATATCATAGGATAAGAACCCTTGTGGTGTTCTCATTATTCCATTTGGATTATGTAGATTTATTATGAAATAGTCCAAAGAAGATTGGTTCCACAAACTAGCTAAGCCTACTTTGAAATGGAAAATAGACCATCAGTACACTTCTAGATTGTTACTTAATTACATTTTGAAGTTTATTAAATGTAAGTGATGTCCTAATAAATTTTGAGACAAAATCAACAATATATTTGTGTGCTGAAGCTCTATAATGTTGGCTTACTCCTAGAGAATTTTCCTTTGGTAACAATGGAAAATATTCTTTTCAAATGGCTGCTTAAGGTTACTAAGGACATACAAAACGCAGGCAAGTAACCCTCCTGGGAGAGTAGAGAGAACACACATAGGTTCACCCCATCAGTGTTCCCAGGCAATGCAGAGCAGAATGTAGCAATCAAATATGCAGGAAGAATTTCCTGGGAAGGAATCCAGGACCCTTCTGGGGTGGCAGGGATGCTTTTTACATCCATTAGGTGGTAGCTAACCATAATGACAAATTTTTCCTTAAAATGTGCACTTAAAATCATCAATTTCATTATGGTTAAATTTCACATCAATAAAAAAAAAACATTATGCTTCATAATGGACAGCAGTATCTTTTTTAAAAAAGAGAAGGTACTGGGCCTTATCTGGTGGTTGCTGTAAATGATTTCGCAGCTACAAAGGTACTTCAGAGATTTGACAGTAGACGTAGACATGTCTGCCTGCTTGGACAGCTTTGTTGGGATAGAATTCAGATAGAATGAAAACAGACAGGAGAGTGTGAGGGGAGAATAGGAAATGTTGAGAAGTCTGGTGGTGATGGGGGGATTATTAGAGCAAAGGATCTCCTGTACTGTGGAAGTAAAAAGTAGGCTAGGGTGGGGCAGAAAGGAGAGGGTGGGGGTGGGGAAGCGGTAGGCATGGGAGAGGAGAGGATAAACAAGAAACTAATTCTGTTTTAAAATTCCTCAATGAAACATAATTCCTTATAAGATAATTACAATTAAAAGTCTATATAATGAATAACTCAATAGTTGATTGTCACCTACAGATATATGTCAAATCATCACAATCAAATTCTTTGCCTTAAAAAAAAAACAAAAAAACAACAACAAAAAAAAAAAAACAGCCCCATGACCCATTCCCATTCAAAGAAAACAAAATATCTAGGAATAAACTTAACCAAGGACGTGAAGGGACCTCTGCAATAAAACCTTTAAACCTCTGAAGAAAGAAATAGAGAAAGAACCTAGAAAATGGAAAGGCATGCCATGATCATAGATTGGTAGAATTAATATTGTGAAAATGACCATTTTATCAACAGTTGTTTATAGACTCAATACAATCCCAATAAAAATCCCCATCTCACTCTCCACAGAAATGGAAACACTATGCCAAAACTCATGTGGGACAGTAAAAGCTCAAAAGACACCATGTAGTCTAAACATCCCTTACAAAGAGAAAGGAAGGAAGGAAGGAAGAAAACAATGCTGGACGAACACTATTTCAGACTTTGATATACATTATAGAGCCATCATAATAATAATAAAAACACAATATGGTACTGGAACAAAATAAGACATATAAACCAGTGGAATATAATTGAAGACATTAGTGCATGTGACTTCAGGCATTTAATATTTGGCAGAAATCCCAAAAACATAAGATGAAGAAAATAAAGCCTTTTTAACAAATGGTTCTGGAAAAACTAGATATCTACTTGCAGAAGAATGAAATTAGACCTGTTATCTGTCACATTGCATAAAACAAACTCTAAATGAATAAAAAACCTTGAACATGAAACACAGAAGCCACAAGAAGAAAACCTAAGTATTATACAGCTATAGGGTATGATATAGAGATAGTATATTGTTGTGAGATATTTGATTGTATTGTATAAAGATGTGTCACTGTGATTTGTTTAATAAAAAGCTAAGAAGCCAATAGCTAGACAGGAGGAAGTATGGCAGAGAGAGCTGGACAGAGAGGTCTCTGGGAAAAAAGGCAGGCAGAGTCGCCAGTCAGACACAGAGGAAGCAGGATGGGCAGTACAGAGTAAAGGTAACCGAGCCTCGTGAAAGAATGTAGATTAAAAGATATGGGTTAATTTAAATTACAAGAACTAGTTAGGAACAAGACTAAGCTAAGGCGGAGCTTTCATAATTAATAATAAACGCCCCGTGTCCTTTTTTGTGAGGTAGCAGCCCAAAGGAAAAAAATCCATCAACAGGGTATGATACAGATGAAGGACAAGATTTCCTGAATGGGGCTCCATTCACACAAGAGTCGAGGCCAACCACAGACGAGTAGAGCTTCTTAACACCAAGATGCTTCTGAATAAATAGTCTGATTGGGTAAAGAAGAAACCCACAGGACAGGAGAGAATCTTTGTCAGCTGTACATGCATCTGACAGAAGATTAATATTCAGAATGTGTTTTTAAAAACTTGAAAAACAAAGAATGAAGAGATAATTACCCATTTAAAAAGAAAAATGGGCCTTCGATCTGAACAGAGAGTTGTCAAGAGAAGAAAAACTAAGAAATACTTAGAAAAATGTTCATCATCCCTGGCAATTAGGGAAAGGCAAATCAAAACAACTTCGAGATTTCTTCTTACCTCGGTGCAAATGGCAAAGATCACTAAAACAGCTGACAGCAAATGCACGTGTGTGTGTGTGTGTGTGTGTGTGTGTGTGTGTGAGAGAGAGAGAGAGAGAGAGAGAGAGAGAGAGAGAGAGAGAGAGAGAGAGAGAGAGAGAGAGAGAGAGAGAGAGAGAGAGAGAGAGAGAGAGAGAGAGAGAGAGAGAGAGAGAGGGAGAGGGAGAGAGAGAGAGAGAGAGAGGGAGAGGGAGAGGGAGAGAGAGAGAGAGAGAGAGAGAGAGAGAGAGAGAGAGAGAGAGAGAAAGAGAGAGAGAGAGAGAGAAAGTGGATATGCCATCACTGTTGGCAGGGTTACAAGCCGCTGCATCCACTATGAAAATGGATGTGGATAACTCTCGAAAAGCTAAACACACATCCACCGCACCCCGCTATACCACTCTTTGGCACATGCCCAAAAGACTGGACAGTCTATTCCACAGATACTTTCCACCATGTTCACTGATGCTCTGTTCATAACAGCCAGGAGATGGGAACAACTTAACCGTCCCACGGCTGGTAAACGGGTAATGAAAGTGCGGTGCATAGACACTCTGGAAAAAGGAACCACTAATGGGTGGAACTAGAAAAGCTCACTCTGGATGAGCTGGAACTGGAAAGACTCATGTCCCATGTTCTCTCTCGCTGAAGGTCCTCACTCCAAACCTTCAGATGTGAAGACATATTCTAGAATAACTTCCAAAACTGGGAAAGTGGAAAGGGGCCGTTGGCGAGTTGGGGGTGGCAATAGAGAGGGGAATTGCGGGGCACAGGGATTTGACGGGGCAATGGGGAAGGGCGGGCTGTAATTAGCAAGGGGAATTGCTAATTGCTAATTAGAAAAGGGAAGTAGAAGGCTAAAATAATGGTAAGGATGTCTGAACAGTCATAAGGAATCATAACATTAAGTATTTACCAAAAAACCCCACAAAATATGCACAAGTGTGTGCGTAGATGTACATATACAGTTTCAGCAAAATTTTCTCATCTGTGCTGACAATGTTCCCTCTAATAGCCACAGGCTATCTAACAAAACTTCCAATGCCAGGCCTGAGAAGCTGTCTTTTGAGTTGTTGATCAGGCTGGTCCAAGAGACCCCAGAAACATACAGCCTACTGCTATTGCCTTGGGCCGCCCTCCAGAGGTGAAAACTAAGTCTGCATTTCTGGAGATACCTTGTTCTTCAGACACAGGAACAGAGGTCCATGAGCTGCGATTGGACAGATGCGTCCTCACTGAAGACCAGCTTTCCTAGTGCCCGAAGTGACCATTCAAGCTTCCAAAGGAGGGAGGCACCAACAGTCTTTCAAGGCTGTGACACACGTGTACCACACCAACAAGCAGCGTGGCAGACAGCCCAAGTGTACAACAGTGGCACACACATTCCGGTAGCTCTGTAGTTAGACTTGAGGGAAATCATGCCCGACACTGAAACTCTACTTAACTACCCACAGCTGGTGAAGTCATGGGTGAACCAGGGTTATGCCTAACTACATTCTAAATGCTTGTCCGCTTATCCACGGGTAACTATAGTCCCCATCCTTCACGAAGGAAACCATTACAGAAAATCATGACCAACCAACGTGCAGAGTTGTGAATAACGCCCCACCTGAGGCTCAGGGAGCAATGTGAAAGGGGGACAAATGATTTCAAGGGCTGGAATGAACTCTGAAGAAACCTTCCAGACCCTGACCAAAGCCCCGTGTTGACACCGCAATCCCTTCCCCTCACTGCCATTGCCTAACTCAACCATCCACATCCTGACAGCAGGGCGAGGCAGTGTCTAAGGTACAAACGGCATCGTCTAGGTGAACAGGTCCGGGAGGGAGAAACTAGACTGGAATGTAGCTCCCCGAAGCTGCAGGAACTTTCCATCCCCCAAACTCCCTCTATAAACCCCAATTATCTCCTCCCCCTTTCGGCAGATACCCCTTTCCCACTGCGTCTGCCCCTCGCTGTTTGAAATAAGCAGTCCCATCTGTTGAGGCCAGACTCCAATACTGTTTCTGCCTGTCCAGGCTGCCTCAGAAATCTAACAGTGAGGTACAGCAGATCAGGGAAGGCACCGCAGTCCACACACAGTGCCTCAGACACAGAAGGAGTGTCGGTTGTCACCGGTGCTCTGCTTTGAGCCTCTGTCAGCTTAACCAGAGTCTCAAGCCAGGAACCAGCTGCTTTCCTGGGGCGTGAAGTATTGGCTTTGCAAATTCACCAACCCAAGAAAATCTCAGAGTACTGTGAGCAGAGCTGTTCGGGTCAAAGCCAGGGGCCCTGGAAGCCGTAAGAGGCATGGCCGAGCCAACTGTCTTCAATGTGCCAACAAAAGAGATGCGTAATGGTGAAAAGGGAAGAAAGATAGTTACCCAATGTGGCCACATCTAACTCAGTCTTCAGGACACTGACACGAGGCTTCTGCTTAAATGGAAGGCAGGTGGGTGCGCATAAGTAAGGAGCCCGAGTCCTGTGTGGCCCCGCCCATCCTTACTGCAGCATTGTCAGTCCCTGCCTGATGGCTACAGTGTTGTGGTCCAGCCCCTCTTCCCTATTCTATATCCCAAACAAGTGTCTGAATGAATGTACAGCATGAGCTGGGGTGGACTCTTCAGGGTGGGTCCGGAGGGACAGTGTGACAGCCCAGCACTGCCTCAGCTAAATTACGTGAGAAAAGTCTAGGCACAGCACCGCTCCTGTTGGAGAATACAGACCAGCCCAACCAACACACTCAGGGACTTTTAGGACCAGATTCACTTGCGGATCATACACTACCAGTAATTATCTGGAAATTGTTACCTAAAATTGCTTCAAATTTGCCCTAAATGAAGTGCAGATAATTGATGTAATTAGAAAGGGGACGCAGCCCGGGAAGGCTGCAGATAAAAGTGAAATGAAATAATGTTGGTTTTGAGTGTCAAAGACAGAGGCTGAGTTCAAACATAATCCTGGTGTTTGAGTGCCCCTCGGAAGATAAGGCATTAAAATACCCAGGTCACTAATTAAGCCATCTGCCTCACTCTGGCACTGGGAACTCATGTAGACACCCCTGCTCCCTGCATTAAGGTAAAACGTTCCTTAGGGGAAGGACATTTAGGAGAATGGGAAGTCACATCATTTATGCAGTTATGCTGACTGGACCTAGTCTTTGGAGTTCCAACTCCTTTAGGAACTCCACCTCCCATTTTTAAGGACCACTGTGTCATTTACTTGCTGAAGAAGCCTCAAAGCAGGCTGACATTTTCGTTAAAGGAACAAGAATAGATTATCATGCCTGTGGCATTTATTTAACAAACATAATTTTATGACCTTGCACTGTGAGGGTCCATGCCTAAGCCCCCTCCTACCCCTGTCTTCTGGAAATCTCAGGGGAAAAAAAGAAATACAATGACAAGAGAACATTAAACTCCAAAATGTAAAATCCTGTGCTGAGCTGGAGCTCAGTCTAGCCAGCACTGCACTTGCAAACACAGGAATCCTATTCCACTGGGTACCTGAGGCCCACCTGTAGCGTGTATGTTTCCACCAGCCCGCCCGCCACTGGTCTGGGCCCACAGCTGCGCCAGCCCCAAATAACACTCTGAGACTCTGTATTTGATACAATCCTGTTGGCCAGTTACCATTACTGTTTATGGGCTAGCTCTGTCTTAATTATTAACCCATTTCTACTTATCTAAGTATTTCCACGTGGTCATCTTATGGGGAGCTGCCGCCAGCATCTTCTTTCTCCATGCTCTACATCCTGACTCCTCCTCCCTGCGTCCTCTTTCCTCCTTGTCTCCTAGCCCCGCTTATCTTGCTTTCCTATTGGCCCAACAGTGCTTTATTTATTAACCAGTATGAGAAACATATTTACAGAATAACATTTCCCATCACCCACCTACAAAGAAGTCAAGCATGATGGAGCATGCTTGTAATCCCAGAACTAGGGAGGGAGAGGCAGGCAGATCCAGGGGACTTGATGGCTAGCCAACCCAGCTTACTTGGTAAGTTCCAGATGAATGGAGCAGTCTGTCCCAAAAAAGCAAAGTAGATGGCTCCTAAGGAGTGACAGCTGAGGCCATTGCTTAGGCATGAACACTCCCCAGTCTTTTACTCTGTGTGTATTAACCAGTTGTGGGTTTCTGTTCTGTCATCTATTGCTTCTCTGATGAGGGAGAAGAGATACACTAATCCACAGGCACAGCATAAGTCATGGAAGATGGTTTAATATTACATCCATTTAGTAGAATAGGAGTAGCATGTTCTCCTCTTAGAGCCCACAAGCTGCCTAGCCACAGGTCATTGATCCCATAACAGTCCCAGATACAGATTCTGTGCTGTGGATCAGGCCTTGAATTCACATGAAAGTGGTTGCTTACTCCCATGACACGCGTGCCACTACTGCATGAGTGGACAGTCATTATTGCTGTTAGCAGAGTTTACAACTTTTTTCCTTCAGTAGCATGTGTAACATCTTCCAGCACTGTGAAAGCTCGACAGCAGAGATGAAGCTTCTAGATCAGTACCCACTAGATTTCTCCAACTTCTGTAACTCAAGCATCTTCGTCAATAGGGCTTTATCGCCATGTTCTGGGAGGCAGGCAAGAGCAACGGAAACATCATATAATGTTTTGGGGTCTATGGGACCCTACTGTCTAATAATTCAAGAAGAGAAAAACCATTGCTGGCAATGGGCTATTTAATTGCTAACCTGTAATGTCTAGTACAGGCACTGTTGCCCTGCTACAGGGTAACTGTATTTAAACTTTTTATATATATATGCATGGATTGATTTTAAGAGGCTTATAAGGTATTAGGTTTCCATATCACTTTTTCTTTTCTTTTCTTTTTTTTCTTTTTTTGATTTTTCAAGACAGGCTTTCTTTGTAGCTTTGGATTCTGTCCTGAAACTCTCTCTGTAGACAAGTCTGGCCTCGAACTCACAGATATCTGCCTAACTCTGGCTCCTGAATACTGGGATTAAAAATGTTCATCACCAATGCCTGGCTCATACCACTTTTCCAAATGGCCTTTAGTGTTAGTTAGCCCTTACACTCTCGTCCACCCTGAGCTCCCATCTGGCCCAGCCTTCCTCTTCATATCACTGTATTTTATCATACATCTCTTGAAAGCCACCCCCAACACACACATGTGCACATGCGCGCGCACTCACACACACACACACACACACACACACACACACACACACACACACATATTGCTGCTCATTTTCTGACCTCCATATATATTTCAAATGAAACATGGTTATTTAAGAAACCAAATCTAGCATCCATGTGTGAGAAATGACAAGTGATGCTTGTTTTTCTGGGTCCAGGCTATCTAACTCAGGATGAATATTTCTAGATCTGTCCTTTATCTTCAAAGTTTATTATCTCATTTTTCTTAAACAGCTGAATAATATTTTATTGTGTAAATGACGGACTTCTAACCTATTATAAACGAGGAAACGGTGAACGGGTAAGTAAGATAGTAGGTTACATCTATATATTAAGATTTGGAGTCTTTGGGGCATATGCCGTAGAGCACTATAGCTGGTAGATACATTTCCAGCTTTTTGAGAAGCCTCTACACTGATTTCCGTTTTTCACTCCCACCACCAGGAAAGTGTTCCCCTCTCCACATCCTTTACTTCAGCCTTTCTGACTGGGGTAAGATAAAATCTCTAAGTAGTTTTGATTTGCATTTCCCTGGTGGCTATGGATGCTGAACATTTTTAAAAATGATTCACAAGTCATTTGCATATCATCTTTTGAGAACTCTCTGTTTAGTTTCTTGTCTTAGTTTTTAATTGTATTGTTTCTCTTTTTGAATTTAATTCTCTTGAGAATTCTGTGTAGAAGTATTTTCACCCCTCCTGCCCCTTCCAACTCTGTATGTATGCATATATCCTATGGAATCCATTTGCGTTGCTCTGACATATATATGTTTAATGCTGACTTGAGATTGGAACTTATCCCTGGGGGAAGCCACTTCTCTCTCTCTCTCTCTCTCTCTCTCTCTCTCTCTCTCTCTCTCTCTCTCTCTCTCTCTCTCTCTCTCTCTCTCAGCAGCCATTGATTGCCTATAGTTCTTCATCTCAGGGTAGGGCCCTGTGGGATTTTCCTCCATCTTTCCTCCATCTGTGTTGGCATGCTTCATTCTGGAGCAGATAGAGACCATTACAGAAACTCACAACTTATCAAAATGCAGAAAACAACAAACCAGAGATACTGACCTCTAATTTATACATCTATAACATAACCCCACACCTGAGGCTCAGGGAACACTGAAGATGACAGGCTGAGAGATTGTAAGAGTCAGAGGACCAGGATAGCTGCTGTAAGTAATGCCTTTTATATAGGACAAAGAGCTAAACTCATGAAATCTTGATAATATGTCTGCCTAAATAAGACCTTAACAATGACAACACAAGTTGCTTTCCTGATGTTTAGTTTCTAGGGTGTGTGTGTGTGTGTGTGTGTGTGTGTGTGTGTGTAGTTACTAATCCTTTTTCAGAAGTTTAGCTCATAAAGATTTGTTTCCATTTCTGTGGGTTTTATTCACCTGATTGGTGATCTCATCTGCTGTATATAAGCTTCTCATTTGCCAGTTGTTGGTCTTAATGTCTGTTTCCCACTCAGAAATGACCTTGAGCTTGAACTTGTAAGTTTAAGCATATTGCCCACTTTCTCACCTATGAGATCCAGGGTATCAGGTCCTCCGGTGAGGTCCCAGACCTATCTGGAGTAACTGTTTGCAGTGTGAAAGATACTACCTTCATTCTTCATCATGCAGCTTCCCAGTTTGCACAGCACCATTTGTCAAAGATGCTGTTTTCTCCAATGTGTATTTTTGGACTCTCTCAAAAATCAGTTGGCTCTAGGTGTAAGAACTTACGTCCAGATCCTCAATCATATTCCATTGATCATGTGTCTAGTTTCATGTCCCATGATGCTATTTTTATCACTGTCTCTGTAGTATAAGTAAAAGAGGATATAAAGCTACCTGTTTTCCTATCCCTAACTATATCATTTTTCATGATGGATAAGCACATAAAATATGTGAAAAAATAAAATCCAGTGTGAACTTCCACAGCTTCCATTCAAATGACTACATAACTGTTTAAAGTTCATTGAGTTACATAGTCTTGGGGTCTGGTTCATTTCAAGGAATGATGTTTTATTTATATGCAAATTTTTATGACAATGTCCTGAATCCCCATCAACCTGCTGTCAGCTCTTCTCCTAAACCTTGAGGTAGCAGACGTCTATCCTTTTCTCTGTCTCCCTGAGGGGATCCCCATGCTGCTGGGAAACCTCTGAGGTAAGAGGCTGCCTCTCTGACCTCAGCTGGATCCAACAGTCCCTAATCTCCCTGTGCAGCCTGGCTGTCACACTGACCATCTGACCATGTGGCACCTGCTGCTGGGTCCCCACACACCCTCTAGAGGGGTCTGGCTCCGGTGCAGCTGCAGGGCTCAGAGAGACATCCCCCCCTCCCCGTTGCTGCCTAGCACTCAATCCTCCCAAAGGACTGCAATGCATATGTTTATAATCCACGAGCTGATGAACACGGGCACAAACTGAAGTCTACGGTGTATATCCTCAAATATAAAAACACAGACAACCAGGCACTAGACACATGTTTCTATTAAAGTGGCCTGCAGAGCCAGGGCTGATGTCACTGATGGCTCTGCGGAAGAGTCCCAGCCCCTGCCCAGGGTTCTCTGGCCCCTTGCACTAACAGTGCTGAGTGTAAAGGGTCACAAACCAGCAGACATGTGGCTTGCCCCTATTCTTGGTGGCCTTGATAATAGTGACGGCCACTCTCTGAGTCTTCCATGTGGGAACTGAATATGGACAGATGTGTCTGTCTGTCTATGGGAAAGGTCCCTTCCCCTTTTCTAATACTCAGCCTTCTGGAGTCACCACTCCAGCAGCAAGGCCCAGTGTGGAAGGTTCCACTCACCTCTTAAAGGGTGCCTGTTACGAGTAATGTTTTCCCTGCCAGTCTGGTCCCACGGCCACGCCAGCCCCAATAAACACTCAGAGACTCTGTATTTGATGCAATGCTGTTGGCCAGGTACTAATTTCTTATTGGCTAGCTCTGTCTTAATTATTAACCTATTTCTATTAATCTAAGTATTTCCACGTGGTCTTATCTTACCGGGGAGAGAGAGACGGGCATACTACCCTGTAGGTCCTCCATCTTGGATCTCCCCCCTACTACTTCCTCTCTCCTCCTTGTCTCCTAGCCCCGCCTAACTTGCTTTCCTATTGGCCAACAGTGTTTTATTCATTAACCAATACGAGAAACATATTTACAGAATGACATCTCCCATCAGGTGTTTATAACCTAGATCACTCATCTCACCACCCCAGGAAGACCCTCTTCCTCTGTCCCTATCCGCAGTTGGTGGAGTTGCCCCACCCATCCAAGGGCCACCCTAAAAACACACACTGGCTCCTCATTAGTTCTCTGTCAGCCTGTGTCTGCTTATAGACAAAATCACAAACCTGAGTCTGGTGTGTGCCTCACACCATTCCCAATGTTTTGGAGATTGAAGTAGGAGGATCACCATGTGTTTGAGGCAAGGTTGGTCTACAGAAAGAGACTGTCTCCAAAAAAAAAAACAAAAACAAAAAAAAAAACAAAAAAACAAAAAAAAAAAAAGTGTGGGCTAGAGAGATGGCACGGGAGTTGAGAGTTCTTACTGCTCTTGCAAGAGACTCAAGCGTGATCCTTAGCACCCACCTCAGGCAGCGTACTATTCTAGCTCCCAGGGACCTTGTGCCCTCTCCTGGCCTCTGAAGCTGCCTGCACTCATACACATAAGCCCTCCACGCAGGCATGCACAGCCACCTGGAATTTAAAAATAAAAGCAAATGTTTGCAAACTCAGAAGCGATAGGCAGAGCCGCAGCAGCTGAGTTACTTAACTCCTTCAGCGAATCCACAACTTCCCACTCAAGACTGGAGACGGGAACAGAATAGTGTCCCTGCCGCCCACTCTGCTGTGCCCTCATGACTGCGTTTACCAGCAGCCACTTCTACTCCCTGGGCTGTTGACGCACGGCCCATGGCTTGTCTCCAGGGAGTCTTCTTCATCCGTAGAAATGAAACCCTGGTCTCACCTTTTCACCGGGTACTCTGTGACTGGGATCTTCCTTCTATCTCCCTAAGCATTTCTGGGGCTGCTGCACGCACAGGTGAGTTTATTTAATCCTGTCAGGCCCACAGAGCAGCTAAAATGTCTTAACCACTGTGTGACCTGCATTCAGACTTACTACATGGGTGTGCTCCTACAGAGAGAGAGAGAGAGAGAGAGAGAGAGAGAGAAGCCAGTGATTGACAACCTCAGGTGTGTTTCTCAGGCTCCACCCCCTTTCCCCACTGTCTCGACAGGGTCTCTCACGGTCTGGAGCTCACCAGGGACACTAACCAGGGGTCTGTCTGTCTCTGCTGTCATTGCAAGAGTGCACAGTCACACCTGGCTTTTCACGCAGGCTGTGGGGATTGAACTCATGTCCTTATGCTTGTCTGACAAGCCTTCCACTGACTGATCCATCTCTCCAGCCCCACACTCAGACTTTTGGTTACCGAAAAGCAACCTGCCACTAAGAACCCTTCTCTTGACACTGACTAACTGAAGGACCCATTGTTTCAAGGCATCAGGATATCCATGTGCTTGGTCATTAGAAGTCACAGAGTAAAGAAAAGGGTTTGAGCTAGCATTGTGCTTAGATATTTAATAAATCTTAATAAATCTACATTAGCTAGCAGGCTTCAGCTCTGGGCAAGCAGGCAGTAAGCGCAAGCAGAATTGCTGAGTGTCCAGGAGCAGTCATTGGAAATACAGGTCATGGCTCCCTCTCCAGGGTTCTTTTCTCTGTCCACCACAAAGACCCACCTTCTGCAGCACAGTGGATGCTACATTTTAGCTGTCACAGCGCAAGTCAGAGCCAAATTTCCTGAGAAGCTGAACATCTAGTCTGCCTGTAACTCACCAATAAGGTAATTTTGTTCTTTAACAGACCCTCATTCCACAGCAATGGAGAGAGGCTCACCCAGACAGGAGCACATGGGAAGGATAGAAACGTCTTCCCTGCTGATCTGCAAACTGGAATGTTCTGCCCTTCCTCCGCGAGCCCAGCTTCCTCTACCCAGTTGTGGTGAGTGCTCTGCTGCTGTGACCATGCCCACAGTGGCTCTTAGAGAGGACATTTGATTGGGGCTGGCTTATACCTTCAGAGGGTTAGTGCATGGGTCATCGTGGCAGGGAGCATGGCGGCATACAGCAGACATCATGGTGCTGGAGAAGTTGAGAATTGTAAATCTGGATTCAGAGGTAGCAAGAAAAGATACTGGGGTTGACTTGAGCTTTTGAAACCCCAAAGCCTCCCCTTCCTCCAACAAGGCCACACCTCCTAATCCCTCTCAAGCATCCAAATCTATGCGTCTATGGGGGCCATTCCTATCCAAACCACCACACCAGGATGTGTCAGTATGCCAGAATCTCACCCCCAACAGCCCATGACTGTCAGCCTCACATAGGGACAGATGACAGAGATGGCCCCACACCAGCTAAATGACCTCGATGACATCACACCCAGTCAACAGCCCATTCCAAATTGTGACAGGTGGCCTCTGGCCATAGTGGTCAGTAGTTGTGTGGACACAGGACGTTCATGAAGCTCTCAGATGGCAACGGTGGTTGTTTTCCATCCACGTGGGGTGTGTAGGAACCCCACACAAGAACCAAATGCTACAGTCGCGTCCTGTTAGGCTTTGTGGCCCTGCATTCAAACCTTACCTTGAAACCAAGTGCATACGCCCTGGGTACAGTGGAAAGGGCCTTCTGCTCCCCACAGCACCAAAACAGGAGCCTCTTCTGTTCTTACTCAGAGTTCAGGTCCCACAAGCAGCCTCTGCATGTCCACTCCTGCTGATCTTCTAGCTGTCTTACTGTTACATTACAGAAAAAGTACTAAAATTAAAAAAAAGAGAAAAAGTAAAAGGCCCGTCTGCCCTGCTGGGGTCGCTATTACCCTTCCATGTAAAGAATCAGTTGGGGTTTGTTTGATTGATTGATTGATTGGTTGGCTGGTTGGTTGGTTTTGGTGGGAAGTTTCCTTTACCACCTTTCCTGTACTTTTAGAAAAGGAATATGGTTTCAATGTGCAACCCTAAATGTGCCGTTGTGTCTGTGGGGATTGGAGTTATACAAAGAGATCCCAAAACTGAGGATTTTACATGCCAATTGCTCTCCATTCCTTGCCACTAACAGTAAGGTCTCGGTAGATGTGCATTTCTCTATGAAGTCGTTTCTGCAGGAGAGTTTTGGAATGTCATGGCTGATAATTTGAAGTCCTTTAGATGGAGTTACATCCGTCTTCCAAAAGACTGGGGTTTTGCGTTCTCTGACCACGAGTGTTTGAGTCTCTTTGTATCAGGGCCAATCCGATGCGTTTTAAGACTTTCGTGACTACTGGAGAGACTGAATCCCTGCACGTGTTCACATGTTCAGTAGCCACACAATTTTACTGCATGTAAGAGATGGATTAATGTTGGAAGCCTGGAAAGAAACACCCCTAAGGTACCATGAGGCAGTCTCTGCCCTGAGGAACTGTCTCCAACACTGTAAACACCCCGCCTCACAGATGCTGGCACCAGCATACTTCTCAGGGACTCCTGGGAGCAAGTGAGTCGTCAGAAACAGCAGCAGTCAATAGATGGGGATATGATGGCTGTCATCTTGACAGGACTTAGGATCATCCTGAAGACAAATCTCTGGACATGCCTGAGGTGGCGTTTGTAAATTAGATTAACTAAGGAGAAGACCATGGGTGGCATCATTGCACAGCTTGGAGCTCTGTGGCAGACACGAGGAGAAATGGAGTGAGCTCTAGGGCTGAGGATGCCATGTGACCAGCGGCTTCACCGCCCTCCCACATTGCAGAGGGACTGTGTCCTCAACCAGAAGCCAAAGTAAACCCTGAGTTGCTTCCTGTCAGATACAGTTATGAGAACAGTGATTAATGTAGCCAGCGAGGTCTCAGAGGTGCGGCTGTGGATCCCTGGTAACCAATGATTTAGACAGACTTTAAGTCAAAATAACCCCAATAATTATGGTTTTTTTTTTCTTTACAGGAAGTAAATATCTCTGACAATAAAATGCAATAGATGCCCAAATTGAAGAGAAATCACATTTAGAGTTTCAAAGACCTATGGGGCATAAAATGAAAACAAAGCTCATTTCGCAGTCCATTTATGAGCCGTCTCCCACAGGGTGTATGCACAGTGTACTGGCAGGTTAAAATTATTTTCTTGTTTACGTCCAACTCACAGGGAAAGAGCGCAATATGAAGCTGGGTCTGAAAGGAGACCTGAGCCTTCAATCAATCCTCCTAGGACCTTAGAGAAGTAACTCCCATTCAAGAAACTGTATGTGATCCTCCCTTGCACCTTAAAGCTAGGCATCTGGGCTGTGTAGAGCAGCCTGGCTGTGTACCAAGACCCTGCTCAAAAAATAAAAAGCAAGGCTGGAAGTCATCCCTGGTTTCAAAGTCATGTCAGAGAGTTACCTGATGCTGGCATTTTACTACAGCCCTAAGGGAGCAAACACTGGGTTATTGGCCTTAGACCAATTATATGTGTGTTTCTGAGTGTGCTTTCTACACAGCTAAGTCAAAAAGAACTGCAAAGACTATGTTTGCTGATTGGGAAAGATTCATTTCTGGTTTTAAAGCACCATTTTAATTATTTTGTCTTATTTTGTTTTCTATTACTGTGAACAACTTGAGGACAAAAGGATTCATTTCAGCTCATAGGCTATAGCCCAACATCCGGGAAGCAAGGGCAGGAGCCTGGAGGCAGAACCCTGGAGGCGGGGCCGGGGGTGGGGCCTGGGGGCGGGGCCTGGAGGCGGGGCCTGGGGCGGGGCCTGGGGCGGGGCCTGGAGGCAGGAATTTAGGCAGAGGCCGTGGAGGATGCTGGGTACTAGCTTGCTCTCCCTGGTCTTCTCAGCCTGAGTTTTTATACAGTAGGACCACCTGCCCAGCAGTGACACCACCCACATTGGGTTTGCCTCCCTACATCAATCACTAATCAAGAATGCCCCACAGATATGCCCACAAATTTTAGTTCCTCATTAAAAACCTACCTTAATAAAAGGCTCTATGAGAATTTTATTACTGTCATAAAAAATTCTGAGAAAAAAAAAAAGTTTTTTTCCCAAATAATGCAATCCACAAAACTGAGATTCTTTTGTTCTAATAATAATAATAACCGAAATGAATACTATGGTTTGAATCTGAAATGCTGCCCACGGACTCATGTGTTTGGCCAATCTGGTGGCATTGTTTCTGGTGATTATAAAACTTTTGAGGCAAGAGACACAATTTTCAGAGTGAGAACATCCCTACCTTCGGGTGAGAACATTGAGCCCATGAAAGTGTGTTAAGATTGTTGATTACAAAAAGAACTTGGTAATGATTTTTGAAGACAAAAATAACAAACAGGAAGCTTTCAAACCACAGGGCTGAGGAAAAGCATCAAGGGAAGGAGGATAGGGAGAAGCCAGAGACTGTTGTAACTGGGAACAGTCAGCCTGGCTTCCTTACATATATTGGCTCTTAGACTACAGGGACAAAAGCGTAAGGCAAACACGGCCCCTCAAAGGGGTCACAAATAAATGCTTCTCTATAATCCTTTGTTTTATTGTTTTTCAAGAAAGTTCTCTATATTGCTCTGGACGTCCTGGAACCCACTCTATAGACCAGGCTGACATTGGACTCGGAGATTTGCCTGCCCCCACCTCCCAAATGCTGGGATTAAAGGCATGGATCATCACACCTGGCTAATGCTTCTCTATCTTAGCATCAAGAGTAGACTGCAATAAAGAACAGCACCGGCCCACACCCCAGTTCACCCTGGGAAGATGAACCTGTGCAATTTTGAGAACACAGTGCAAAGGATGACACTCAACAGTTGGCCAAAGGCTTAGGATCCCATGGTGTGGTAGCAAGCATCAAGGTCGACAGAATTCCAGATGAAAAGGGAGATGCACCTGTCAAAGGGACATGCAGGTGGAGCACGTGCCCCAAACACACCCACTCTTATGGACACCTGTGATATCATCCTATGAGAGATGACTGGGGGAGGTGATGGGACCAAGGGTCTGAAACACAGGAGCCATGAAACCTGAGCCAGTTTTGTAGAAAGACCCGCAGGGGTTATTATTTCAAAATACAATGCTAACATTGTATTTCATAAATATTGGGTGTGGAGAAGTCATCCATATGTCAGAGTTAAAAGGTACTTGAATGGCAGGCAGGTGATGAATTCACTGAAAAGACCTGTCTTAGTCACCTTTCTATTGTGACAAGATGCCATTGCCAAGGTAACTTATGGAGGAAACAGTTACTGGAGCTTACAGTTTCGGAGTCCGTGGCCATCATGGCGGGGAGCATGTCAATAGGCAGGCGAGCAAGGTGCTGGAACAGAAGCTGAGCGTTCCCATCTTGACCCTCAGTAGAAAAGGATCGCTAACTGGGCATGGCATGGGCTTCTGAAACTGCAAAGCCCATCCCCAGTGACACACCTCCTCCAACGAGGCCATACCTCCTAACCCTTCCTGAAGAACTGGGGACCAGGCATTGAAAGGTATGAGCCTGGGGCAGCCATTCTCATTCAGATGACCACGAGACTTCAGTGGCTGCAAAGTGGGGAGGCTGACTTCAATTCTGTCTCTGAAGAACAGCCAGCCTGTGCACGAGTTGTAAACAAGGAACCACTTGCCTTGGCTGTCCCCAGGAGTGGCTCAGTACCCCAGAATTCCTGGGCTCCGTCTGGCCTCGCCTGCCTTTGTTCTCAATCCTAGAACTGCTGTCTTATAAACGATCCAATGCAATTAGCACTCTGCCAAGACAGCTTTGGCAAAAGCAGCTACAAGCAAGCAATTTACATTTCTATCAACACAGAAATGTTTCCAGCAGCTCAAAAATCTTAAATGCCTTCTGGTCACCTGTCTTCCCATTGATTATTTGGGGTTTTGTCTTGTGAAGTTTCAGCACGATAGCCAAAAGCTGATTGCCGATGTCACCAACAAACAAAGAACTTCCCCTACACTTTCACTCAGGGCTTTTGTGTGATATGAGGGTCCAGTTTTATTCTTGAACATAGGAAACCCAGGTTCCCCAAAACCATTTACTAAGGAGAATGTCCCTTCCTATCGAGTCTTCTTGGTGGTCTTGTCACAGATATTTTGGGCATGTGTACTATGTGAGCTTATTTCTGAGCTCTCCATTCTCTTCCACTAGCCTACCTGTTTTAATGCCAGTGCCAGGCTGTTCTCGTTACTGTTGTTTTGCAATATGCTTGAATCAGAGTTGTGGGAAATCCATCACTGCTTCTTTCTAAAGATGGGCGTGGCTATTTGGACTCTTTCCCAGTTTCCCATGAATTTTAGTTTAGGGAACATTGAGGTCATCTGTTCTGTGGGAGGAAAAAGTCCAGGTTGTAAAGACAATAGTCAATGCCACCACAGGATGCCTTGAAAGTCACCAGGGAAGACAGCAGAAGTGACAGACGGCTGTGATGCTTTGATGGACCGTCAATTTTTCACTCTGTGTCTGGGTGTCACACAGCATGTGAGGCATGCTTCCCCCAGTCTTACAAACCACTGTTCCCCACTCAAGATTCCCACCCCTATGGACTGAACATACAGAAAACACCAAATGCAATGAAGGTAGGGAGTCTGCGCCTGTGGACCAAAGCCTGCAGCGTTTCCGTGAAGATCCAAAGCGAGTGCAGAGGAATTGTCAGCACTCACACAAGCTGTCTCCCCAGACTGGTAACAACAGAAGAGACAAGGACCCCAACATAGCACTTCTGAGAATGTTCCTGTTGGCGGCCAGGCCTGCCAAAGAGAGTTCAACTCCTGGCTGCTTGTTGTATGTCACCCCTGCCTGGAAGCCATGTATGTGGATGTGACCAGAAGTGAGTAGAAGGGGTCACCTGGACGCCTGGTGATTGGACCAGGTGGGCTGACCAGCTCATATCTCCTTATCCATGCCTTTCCTGGGTCTCTGCTGTAAGTCTCCATGCCTTGCCCCCAGGTTTTGCTACGGGTCCCTTTTAAAGGCCCCCTGACTAGCAGCTTCACCCTATCTTCTTCCGGGGACCCACCCCTGCTCCGCAGCGACTTTCCCTTCTCCCTGTCTCTTAAGTGCCCGGCTATGAGTCTGCAACAGCTCATCCTCTGTGGCCCACACATTGAACTCTTTACATTCACGAGGTAAGAACCTGGTGGACACTAAGTATAAATCTTGTGTGACCGGGACCTTCGGGCACCCTAGGTCCTAAGCCGAAGCCCACTCAAGATCAGAGGAAGGCTGTAGCTTTCAAAGACATCCCAGTGTTTCCCAGAATAACCCGGGTGGTCTCGTTGCTGGGGGAAATCCAAAATAGGAGTGTGTGGAGGCTCCTGTAGCAGGGTGTGACACTGACCGTGTGACAACAGTGTCCCACGTGGGACCAGAAACACTGAAACCTATGGTGGTCATGTGTTAAAGTCTTCTTGGTTAGGGTTTCTCCCCCAAGCATTGGGAAGTGCCTCCGGTCCTTATGCCTGGCAGAGGCCGCTGGATCTGAGCCTCTCTCTGCTTCCCGTGTTGTCTGTGGGCGGCTCCTCTCCTCATGCTCTCCAATGATGGCTTCTCTAACACTCAGCAGGGTTACTGAGGATAAGGCTCGGAATTTTAATCATCATTTCTAATGCGCTATTCTCCGAACTGTCTTTGTCTCTTTAATTGCGGGCTCTATGCCACAAAGATTGTTTCCATAAAAACTGTTCTGCTTCCCCTGCCTATTCAAACTCAAGGTACTTGGGCAACGGGGCTGTTTTGTTTGTTTTGTTCAATTTAATGGCTAAGTATTTTCTATGGAAGATTTTTTTTTTTAACTGACAGCTTTCTCCAGGTGATGGAGGTTGCCACGTTCTTTCTGACGATTACCCATTGGTACCCATTGGCTTAGCTGTGAGTGGGTGACACCCTCACCTGCAGTGAATTGTTGTGACTAATGGAACCCCAATCATATGGTCTTCTCATGCCTATCTTCCCTTCGGAAAAAAAAAAAAAAAAAAAAACAGTACTTATTTATTAAAGTACGCTCTTTCTGGGCCACTTTTCCATTCCTGTGACCTGAGATATTCCCACTTGAGGTGAGGGGACCTTTCCTGCTGTGTCAGAAAGCCTCCTTTTTGATATGTCCCTCTTACTTCACTCTCCTGTGCTCATCCTCCTGGGTCAGCCCTGGAGACTGCCCTGGGCCCGCAGAAAGGCAGCCTGCAGTCAGGGTGCCACTCAATTGATCTGCTTTTATCTGGTCTCTGGGGAGGATTTTCAGCTCCTGCTCTTACCTACTGTTGCAGCCAATATATCTGTTCCACTTCACAGGGGGTGAGCTACAAGTCAAAGCTCAGTTAGCAAGGTAGTTCCTCCAACGTAGTCTCCAAATGTAGCTGCAGCAAGCAGCCCCTATGGCCTGAACCGTTTCCAATGAGCCTACGCTGCCCTGGCTCTCATTCTTGTGGTTTACTCTGTGCTGGTTCAAATGGCACCCTGCCAGTCTGTAGTCTGCATTGTCTAATTAAGGTCTGCTTTTCAGATGATGATGCTGCATGTGTGCTGAGATTGACCATCGGGTGCTGCCAGCAACAGACAGCCTTGCAGAAAAGCACGCATGGCAGCCGGTCTGCGGGACCTCACTAGAAAGCTTTGCCCAGGACCCAGGGTTGGAAGCCCTGTGCTCTTTCTGCTGGTGGGAGGGGTATAAGAGGGGGCAGGGGGGCTAGGGTGGTATGAGAGAGAGAGAGAGGGAGGGGGAGGGAGGAAGGGAGGGAGGGAGAGGGGAAGGGGGGCAGGGGCCTGGGGTGGTATGGAGAGAGAGAGAGAGAGAGAGAGAGAGAGAGAGAGAGAGAGAGAGAGAGAGAGAGAGAGAGAAAGGGAGGGAGGGAGGGAGGGAGGGAGGGAGGGAGGGAGGGAGGGAGGGAGGGAGGGAGGGAGGGACATCAGACTGGGACCTGCAAACTGAAGTAAGCTCTTTCCTCCCAAAGCTGCTTTGGACAGTATTTGTCACAAGGGCAGAAGAGGAGACAATGCATACCTACAAAAGGCAGAGGCAGGGGGATGAGGAATTCAAGGCCATCCTTAGCTACACAATGAGTTCAAGGCCAACCTAGGACACAAGAGGCCCTGTATTGTGCCAACACTTACTTACCAAGATGGGGTTACCTGATCATGGTCAGTGGGAATGAAATCCAGGCCCAGATGGAGATGGCATAGCAAGATAGAGCTTGAGACCATGTATTGCAAGCAACCAGACCTTTCAACCCTTATCAGAAAGACAGCACAATGGCAGTTTCCAGGAGACAATAACATTTGCAAACTCTTCAGGGTGTACAAGATTAATGTCTGAGACTAATTGTTCTGTCAAGCTTCTGTGTGCTTCGTTGACTTCTAGGGAACACAGAGAAGCATGAGTGGTCTGAGTGCTTTCACTGCCTGGGCTTCTCAGGAACTGAAAGGTGCGCACGGCAACCCAGGAGCCAAAGACTCCAACCAGAAGAGACCTACGACTGTGATGCAAGCCTCGCAAGGCAGCTAGACCAGGCCAACTCCAGGGTTCCCAGCACTGCATCAAAGAAAGAAGAATCAAAAACAGATTGGGGCTGAATCTCAGCAGGGTATGGCTACCTCGCTGCTAACAGCCCGCACCTGACGCAGGGTATGGCTACCTCGCTGCTAACAGCCAGCACCTGACGCAGGGTATGGCTACCTCGCTGCTAACAGCCAGCACCTGACCAGTGTTGATGAAGAACGATCACAGAAGGCCTCAAGAATGTGGACAAAGTGAGGAGCCCCGAACTCTCATGATGAGGCTTAAATGGGGGGGGGGAGAAGACATCTCCATTGATTCTTTACAGATTCAGGTATGTAACAAACTCAGAATAGGGGACCTACAACAAGCATTGTTCACACTCTTCTTAAATTAGCATATTACCTTGGGATGTGTCATAATCTCGTAGGAGTTTCATATTGCAAAATCTTCCTTTAAGGCAGGGGAGATGGCTCAGTAGATAAAGGGTATGGCATACAGGTGTGAGGACCAGAGTTCAAATCCCATCACCCAGATAAAAAAAGAGCCAGGTTGGCATGGTCACCTTCCTGTAATTCCAACATTTGGGAGGCAGGGACGAGGGCTCTTTAGGACAGCTACACTAGTGGAATCAGTGAAAGACCCCTATCTGGGAAAAATACCATTGACTTAATCCCACATGTGCATCCATACACATGCATACACAACACAGACACATACACATGCAAAACAAAACCTTCTTTGTTTCTCCAATCATTGAGAAAGGATATAAACAAACAAACAAAAGTAAATAAATAAGTAGATCCATTAGCCCCATGGGTGGAGATTAGGGTTTGGCCGCTTGACCCACGCTGTACTTCTCAATGTTTGGTAGGTGAGTTCAGCATAGGACTGAGGGTGCCACTTGTATTGAAGGCCAATTTCTGGTATCTGAGTTTGTGATACCAATGGCCACTTCTTAGCCTCAGCATTGCCTTAGCTCCTGAGACAGCTTTCTTTCTGAAACTCTGACCTCATGGTGCCACACACTGTATCTTGCGCCTCCTGTGTCCTCTACCCTCCACACTGTAGCTTGCACCCCTCTGATCAACCCCAGGTGTTGACTTTAAGTGCGCCTTCTCCTGGAGTCGGTGATGCCCATATTTGCCTCACTGGTCCAGTTTTCCTGTAGAACTGGATGCTTGTCTATTTCGGCCATCCATCCCCTTGCACCTGCGGGCTTACCATGTGCAGGGAGCAGCTTGTGTGTCTCAGCAGCCTCCACGCTACAGACACACCCAGCCTCAGCAGCTAGGATGAAACTGTTGTGTCAGCTACAGTTCCTCTTCCTCTCCTCCCACAGTGAAGCCCAGAGGCTTATACTACAAGTCACGGCTTTTGGTACCACTCATACCTCTTCCACAAGTCTCGCTGCTGCTCGTCCATCGTTCACCTAAAGACATGTTCTCCTGGGTTTCTATTCTCTCCGGCTGCCGGCATGGTCAGTTAGAAGATTACCAACACCCACTATCCATATCCTCTACCCATATTCTCAGTGTGCAATACCACAGTGGCCTAGCCTGCTCCCCTGGACACTATGGGTCCCACTATAATCCCTCCCGCAAGCAACTTCTCAATGCACAGCCGTCCTGAAGAAGCCTGTCCCGGCCTCTGAGCCCCTTTCTCTCTCTCTCCATTTGAATGGGGAAAATAAAAGCCCAGCTCTCACCCCCAAAGAGAGTTTGCTCAGACCACAGCCTGGAAACACTGATTTAGGTTACCCCAAACTCTTTGTCCCCGTGTGGTAACAGCTTGAAGTTTTTAATTTTTTCTTTTTCGGGGAAGAGCATAAATGTAGTCCTGCCACTGTCACAGATTATGCAGACGAATTTCCTGCGTTAGGAGAAGTCACAGTGTCAGCACATCCCGAGTGCAGCGCATGAGCCTCATCCTGGAAGAAAAACACCTGTGTCTCCTGTGACAGGTAGGCACTGCTGAAAAGTTTACAGAGCACAGTCATAAACCAAAGCACTTTTCAAATACATTCATGGAAACAGCACAGAGGCTGATTACAGGGCAGTAACTGGGAGAGATGTCTGCCAGAAGCCCCAGATGCCAGCAGCACTCTTGGACCTCTGGTTGGTTGGAATCAAGGGATCTTTTCCTGAACTCCAAGCGACTTGCACAGTGGTGGCAAAGATGCCGTGTAGCATAGAGGGGGCCATACATGGCTATCAAGGAGACTGGAGATGTTGAGAAATAACCTGACTCTGGCTCGTGACCCTCCAGCCCCTACATGTCAGCCTTGAAGAAGGGTAGGGGAAGGTGTGCTTCTCTTCGGGACTGTCCTATTTTATGGTATCTTTTTTTCTTGCTCTCCTCTATTCTTTCCCTGACTCAATCTTCCTGCTCCCTCAGAGCATCCGTATTTTTTATTATATACTTACTCATTGAAATTTTTCCTTGTGCCCCTAAGGCATATTCCTACCTGATTACTGTACGAAGAAAAAATAAATGAAAATGAAAATGGACTGTAGGCAAACTCCCATGGCTATGCTACTTTTTGTAATTGGGAATGTTTCATGTATTCCTTTTACAATTTAACTGTCCCTGGCTGCTTGGCACAAATATTATTTTTCTGAGTCTGAAATTCCCCCGTGTTTTACCTGCCAAGCTCTTCCGGGCAGTTCTGCGACAACCAGACAATGATCCAGATGAAACTCAATCACCAGAGGGTTTGTGGGTAGGCACCAACTTGTCTCAGAAGAGTCTAGGAGTGTTTTAATCTCCCTGCCTTCCTGATTGCCTGGGTCATTACAGCCTTTCTCTACTCCAGTGGCTTGTCACTGTTGGTCCCTCCTCTTCCTGAGAAGCATAGCAGGGCCCTTGGCTAGGTATGAGTGGTCCTGGTGTCTAGAAAAGGTAAAGAAGAGAGACAAAGGGCCATGATAGTCATGGCCATCCACCTGCCTCATCCTTCTCCCCCCGCCCCGTCATTCTCTGTTCTTATCGAAAAGTTGTATTAAAAATGTGTTTACACAATGCGGATGTCCATTTTACTTAATTATATATATATATATACATACATACATACATACATACATACATACATACATATATATATATACTAAGTTCTGCAGAACTTCGTGGCACACACCTGTAAGGCTAGCACTCAGCTCTCAGGAGACTGGGGCAGGATGCAGGATGCTTGAGGCCACCATGGGTTACTTGGTGAGTTTCAGGCTAGCCTAAGCTACTCTGTGAGATACTGTCTCAAAACTCCGTTCTCTGGGGGGGGGGGGAGGGTTTTGACATGCAAGGGCTGTGAAATCCAGGGAGACCAGAATGGTAACAAGGGCTTGTCTTGGAGCCTGTTTCTTCCTGGTAGCCCCTGAGTTAGTGGGGGCACTGTGAGGATCAAGTGTTTCTAGCGTCTTGGCATCACATTCAGAGACCTGGTGCCATGCACATAGATTGTAAAGTGACAAGGACACTTTATTCAGAAACAAACCAAAGGACAGTCCAGGAAGGCTACAAGAGAGTACCAGGCTGCTGGAGCTAGAGTACTCAAAGTCTGGTTACTGCCATGGGATACCTTTTGTGGGGCCGGGAGGAGGGGGAGTTGGTTGCTAAGCATTGTGAAGGTGGTCATATCCTCGGGATCTCTTCAAGGGATGTCTGGCATCCTCCAGTTTCTCCCATGCCCCTACCTACTGAGGATGACTTTACAGCTGTGCTCTCTGCTTCCCTCTGGGTCTGCCACAGCTCTCTGCACACGTCCTAGTCCAGTACCAGCTGCAGGGTGCATGCATACACATAAAAATAAAGCAGAGACCATGCTGAAGCCGCAATCCTGAAGTCTCTTTGGCCCGGGCCATGTTTTTCCCCA
Organism: Cricetiscus sungorus; assembly: GCA_030556225.1. Classification (NCBI taxonomy): domain Eukaryota; kingdom Metazoa; phylum Chordata; class Mammalia; order Rodentia; family Cricetidae; genus Cricetiscus; species Cricetiscus sungorus. The sequence goes on from JANBXA010000651.1 coordinate 154,788,578, forward strand.
CTTACTCAGTCACTTTACTTCATCAGGTCAGTGGGCTGCCCACGGCAAGCAGCAACTTCTGCGGCAGGTGGAGAGACACCATTTCTGTTCTGTGCTTCCACGAAGCCTTCCGTGAGACCCTGATGTCACTCGGGAAAGCAGTTCTTGCTTGAGAACAACCAGCAGCGTTGGGTTTTGTTAACAGCAAGGCTACATTATATGGCACGACTCAAGTATTTATGAAGAAAGTTGGTCCCTACTGAAGCCTGTTCCTCCCTGTTCCGTTGCACCTGCAGAGTTCCTGTTCTGGATTATATGTGTTTATAAAGGTTATTTTCCCGTCCTGGCCACAGACACTTGACAAAACAACTAAGAAGAATTTATATCGCCTCACAGTGTGAGGGAACCCCATCCATCATGGCAGGGAAACCGTGGCATGGTACCAGCCGGCTGCATGGTACAGAAAGAGCGTGGTTGGGGCTCCTCGCCCCTCCATGTCTTGGCAGAACAGGAAGCAGAGGTAAATGCTGGTGGCCCTGTTGGTTTCTTCCTTTTGCTTCTTTTTCATCAGGAGGGCCACCACTCACATATATGGTGGGTCCTCCCTCCTAAGTCAATCCTCTCCAGGAATGTCTTCAAAGAAACTCCCGGGAGAGTGTGTGTCCTGGTGCCTTTAAACCCAGTCATCCTGACAGTATGGCTTGACCGCTGCAAAGGCCCACGTTCCCACGCACGGTTCTGAGCATCTACTGTCATACGAACTCCCTGACGCTGAAGTCAGAAAGTCAGCAATCTTTCCTTATTACCTTAGAAACGGAACTAAAACACCACATCTTACATTGTGTCAGTGATGTCACTGAAGGAGAAAGTACTTTAAAATTTTTAAACACTTTTCCCCCAGTTAAAATGAAGAATGAAGTCTACTCTACATACACAAAGTGGGGGGGTAAAGAACAATATAAACTTTTTTTTGTTCTAACGTTGTACCTGGAATTACAGAATTTAATTGAACTTTTGTGTACACTGGACTAAAGAAGCATGTCTATCGTTCCTTTGGCTGAGAGACTATTGAAGCGATAGATTTGAGTTTCATTCTGTTGCTGGGATAAAAACCACTCCACCCAATAACAACATGGGGAGAAAGGGTTATTTTGAGGTCACAACGGTACTGGGTGGTTTTGTGTCAACTTGACACGCCAGAGTCATCAGAGGAAGGAGCCTCAGCTGAGGAAATGTCTCCATGAGGTCCAGCTGTAAGGCGTTTTCTCAATCAGTAATAAATGGGGGAGGGCCCAGCCCAGGGTGGATGCTGGGTTCTATAAATTCTATAAGATAGCAGGCTGAGCAAGTCATGGGAAGCAAGCCAGTAAGCAGCTCCCCACTTACAGCCTCTGCATCAGCTCCTGTCTCTGGGATCCTGTTTTGAGCTCCTGACTCCCTTCAGTGAAGAACAGCAATGCTGGAGTGTAAGCCTGATAACCCTTTCCTCCCCAACTTGCTCTTCCGTCATGGTGTTTCATCGTAGCCATAGGAAGCCTAACTAAGACAACGACCCATCATGTAGGGAGGTCAGCGTGGGAAGTCAGGACAGCATCTTGAAGCAAAGGCCATGGAGGAAAGCTTATTCCTCGGCTACCGTTCCTGTCCAGACTAGACCCACCCATCTCAGAGTGGTGCCACCCACAACGGACTGCACCCTCCCACATCAATCCTTCGCCAAGACGGTCCCTCGCAGACATGGCCATGAACCTCTCTGGTGTGGGCTACCACTCAGTTGATCTGCCCTCAAATGGTTCTAGGCCGAGTCAAGTTGAGAGATGAAGCTAATTAGGACACACGATCACCAAGAAATTGAAATTTCCTCAGGGATCTCGTAGTGGGAGAAGGGGACCAAAGCCTGATGCCAGCTAGAGGAGGAACTGGTCACTCAGTAGGGGAATTCACACATTCCTGCAACTTGTCACGCCACTTTGTGGGGGAGACTGGAACCCAGGCAATGGCCACACCTGGCAAGGATCGATAAGCTACGCAGGTGCCTTGCTCCTTACGCACCTAACCCTCCGTCTGGGTGCTGAAGCTGGGCTTGGGAGGAAGAAAGAGCCACTAAACTGCTTTGTCCCTCTTTCCAATTCGGCCACAACGAACCTTGCTTTTTACTAATTTGCTATTTTTTTAATCTTGCTTTTTACTATAATGTGTTAGTTTAGTAGCCTTATTGAGGGCGGGTGGCCAAATCTGCTCGTTAGAGGGCTCAGTTCTGGCCCTGACTCCAGTCAGAGCACCACACATGGGAGTCACATGGAGTATTTGAGGGGCAAGGGACACAACCTCAACCAGTTCCTGATGACTGAGTGTACTACCACAGAGCTCCCCCATGTCCTGCTGTCCCCATGTCCTGCTGTCCCCATGTCCTGCTGTCCCCATGTCCTGCGGACCCCATGTCCTGCTGTCCCCATGTCCTGCAGACTCCATGTCCTGCTGTCCCCATGTCCTGCTGTCCCCATGTCCTGCAGACCCCATGTCCTGCAGTCCCCATGCCCTGCCCTGCTGTCCCCATGTCCTGCTGTCCCCATGTCCTGCGGTCCCCATGTCCTGCAGTCCCCATGTCCTTCTGTCCCCATGTCCTGCTGTCCCCATGTCCTGCTGCCTACTTCCAGCACAGAGCCGTTGGTTTGCTGGATTGTTTTCATTCTGGACTCCCTGGAGGGCATTGATCTTAGAGTCATGTTCACACTTGCGGGCTCGGCACCTATCACTGTTTCTGGCACACACTGTATCCAAACTCAAGTGCTCAATGCATTGGTGGCCGCCGCACATTGGGAAAGGCTTTGCAAAGAACGACTTGGATCTTCAGGCAGGCCCATTTTTCATGTTTCCAAAGGAACAGGGCACCAGCTGGGATATTCTCCTGAGTGCAGAAAAGCCTTCTGCCCATGACACTGACAGATATATTAGCCAATTTGAGAGGTGCAGGTTTGACTGTGATGTTCCAATTATGCAAAAGTGACAACAAACAGAGATCAGGCAAATTATGCCACAGCCCTGTTTTTCCATGCCTACTGCTGCTGGGCCTCCTCTCTCAGGTGACAGGGGCAGCAGGAGGAAATGATAGGCGTGATTAAGTGTCTGGAGAGTTGGTGAAATGGAATGAAAACCTATGCGAAGTTAACTACCAATTAAAAGGATTTATACCAGAAGTGCAGCCCAGACAATAAATGATGTTGTAATCAGGGCAGAGCTGGGTGGGCTGAACTTTCAAGAATCAATCCCAAATCAAATAATTCACTGGGCTTCTCTTGCCCCCTGACTTAAGATGAGGAAGTATTCTTTCCACCATGTACAGATTTCTTCTAGTCCGCCATTCTCCAGGCAGCAGGAACACAGGACGTGTTGTGGGGGCAGAGCACAGCTATTCACTAAGTGGGCACCTGTTTGCACAGAATCAAGAGATTTTAACAAGTGAATGTTTCATTATAAACCATTCATACCATATTGTTCAAAAATAATGTTAGCACAATAACTTTTTAAAATGTAAAGTTACTTGATTACATCTTTTTTTATTAAACCAAGTGTACCCACAAACACTTAAATTGTGCATGCAAATCAACTAAAAAAACACAAAAGCCTTGGAGCAGAGTGCAGGTGAGTCTGATTGAGGGAAGACCTTCCATGGCAAAAGACAAAAGAACTTAGAGGAAAATATTTTAAAAATTCAGCGGTTTAAAATTGCCATCTTACTCAAAACTGCACCCAAATTAAATGTACGGCAAACTGTGCAAAGCAGTGTTGGAAAAATAAGGAAACATTCTGCCCTAGGATTCTCCAGCACCACTGCTCCGGTCTCTCCCACCCGACCACAGCAATCTCATCTGTGACTTCACAGCTCTGCTCACTTCCGCCGTGATGGTTTCAAGTGTTTCTGTACCTTCCTTAGAACAGGGAAGTGCTCAGTCTGAATCAGCCATCCCTGTGTCTGTCCTGATTCCTCCCTGGTATTCATCTTCCTTGACTTACTGTCTCCCAGAGCATTCCTCGATGGGTCCAAACTCCCCTAACTATAACAAGATCCCGACTTCCTCTTCGTTCTGAGGAACACACCCTGCTCTGTCCGTGGCTAACTTCTCCCTCTTTGGACTTCAGCCTCCAGGTGACTTTGAAGTGCCTTCCTTCAACATGCAATAGAAGACGGCCTTTCCCTACCATCTAAATGCCTCCATCGTGAGGTGCCTCCTTATGTTTAGCCCCTGCTTCCAGTCTGCCGAGACAGAGGCACGAGCTCTGGGTTTTGTTTGTTTGACACTCTGCCTACAATGTCAGGCTTCTTCTAATGTGTAGGGGACTCCCAGAGCTTCTCAATGAACACCGACAGAATGACGTCGTGAGTGTGTGATACATCATCATGACTGCTACGTGAAGAATATGTGTTGTCTCATCAGACCCTCCTGGGTTCTTACCAGTACAACACTGAGGTAATTACATTTTACAAGTGTTCAGTGACTCACTCTAGGCCACAGATAGTGGTAAGCCTACTGTAGATCAATGCAAATCTTAATCAATAAACATACTCTTAGCTGGCATATGTACCATATCTTTACATCTACAAAACATACACTAGGATTAACACCCATACATCTTTCTTTTAAGTATTTTCAAAATCTGCTTTTGTTCTGAGTGGCTCAGGGAGCTGTGTGCTAGAATTAGCTGCATCTGTCTGTCTGTGCACAGGGCACAGTGCCGGACACACAGGAAATGCTGAGTAGCACCCACAGGCATTCCTCCTGCCACTTTCTTAAATGAGGTTTCCCAAGGACAGACGGTGGGACATTCCTTTACACTGTTTAAATTACACTGTGGTTGGTTTAATAAAGAAGCTGACTGGCCAATAGATGGTCAGGATAAGGTTAGATGGGTAACAGACTAAAGACACTAGGAAAACAGACTAAGGACACTAGGAAGAAGATGGATAGAGGCAGAGGAGTCGCCAGCCAGAAGCAGGAGGAGCAAGATGAAGGAGAGGTAATGCCGTGTGTCATAAAGTAGAGTCACATAAATGGGTTAATTTGAGTTGTAAGAGCTAGTTAGTAATAAGCCTGAGCTATCGGCTGAATGTTTATAATTTATATTACGTCTCCGTGTCGTTTATTTGGGAACTGTCTGGCAGGAAAGAAAAGTCTACCTACAACAGATTCTGACCTGCAGATTAGCACACCCATGGTGTGTCAGGATGTCGGAAAGATGCCTGTAATGCATCCTTCATTGCCTAGGGACACTTGGAGAAACACAAGCTGTAATTCTGGATGGCAGAGAGATCTTGTCTATGGAATTCTGTAAGCAGTGTACACTCGGTGTCACAGACTCAACCCCATACCATTCAGAGTTGAACCCTTAACATCCATATTCAGAATACAGCTTAGGAAAATCATTAAGATTAAGTGAGTCAAAAAAAAAAAAACTGACAAATTTATGCAGTACGTTTAGTATCTTTGGAAACTAGTGTATTTCTCTCTCTCTCTCTTTATGGGTAGAGGAAATACTTCTTGATGACACAAGACAGCAGTCATTGGCAAGGAGAATTCTCAGTAGAAACCAGTCCTGGCACCAACTTGACTATGGCCTCTCCTGGTTTCAGAACCACAAAAGGGAAACTTCTTCACTCTAAGCACCTGTCCTGTGGAACTCTGACAGGCCAAGATGATTAAGATTCTTCAGTGGTTAGAGACTACTGGCAGTCAGCCTTGTGTGGTGAAGCTTCTGGAACCTTGTCTCTATCTTCCATGCAACCATCCAAGCAGAAACAGGACATTTTCGTGACTAAAATAAGCCTAGCTGTGTGAGTGATGGCATTCATGTTTTAATGTATAAAGTGTGTTGCATCTGAGCCACTGAATGATCCATGATCACACAGTCATCTGCATCCCCAAATCACTAAGCAGCAATCCTCAGACATCCCCAGGGTCTACCAGATGATGCTTCTAACATCCCCAGGGTCTACCAGATGGTGTCTCTAACGTGTTCCTGGAGGATACTGAACTGTGCCTCAGTGTGCAAATAGAATTCAAGTAACAGTAGTCAACCTACAGTGAGACTCCAAAACTTGCCGGGAACTGTCCTAGGAATTCTGTACACATTGTTCAAGTCTTCCCGAAGCCCCAAGACACCACTGCAATCTAACTTGGGAAAACAGCACACATCTGGGAAGGGGTGGGGAACCAGATGCAGGACACCTGATCCCAGAGCCAAGCTTCTCAGAGCTATGTACAAGCTGGAGGGGGGGGGAAGCAAAACAGATTTGCTCTTGTCCATGTGAACCCTCCACATTCCCAACAGGCTAGCTGTGCTCTGCCAACTGGTACATGCACCTTTTCTCTTTCAGCAAAACCATCGTGTCTGTCACCATCTACTCAGCAAACACAGGTTAGCAAGTGTGGCACTTGCCTTTTAAACCACACACACACACACACACTTGCCATCCCCTCCTCATGTTCATCTTTCCAGTTAACAGGGCACTTGGGTCAGCCTGCTGGGAAAGATTCTGGTAAAATAATCTTAGGGTTCAGGTTCAGTTCTTGGCCAGGCACAGTCTTTCCATGGCCTTAACTGAGGTGTTTTATCCTTCATCTCTGACTGAGAGGAGATTCCCAGTGATGCTGCCCAGACCTGGATGCTGTGGGCATTGCGTCATTAGGACACCAACACTCTTGGGCACTCTCCTCGTCTCAACTTGCCAAGACTTGCAATTGATATTCCTAATACCTGCCACAAGGAGAGAAATGTCTTTGAACCGGGAACTATGAAGAGGGAATGGCAGGGGTGGGTTAGGGAGAGAGTTCACAGCATACATTCTGTTACCCATGATGCTAACAGCAGGACTAAGATACCAAGTTTCAATAAACGCATTCACACCTAACCTTGGCAGCACAGCTCGCTTTGCCTGGTATATTTTCCATCTACTCCGTACACAACCCTATAGTACAGGTGTTAATTACCCTCACTGCCTGGAACAAAATCCAAGCTCAGAGAACTCACCAGACATAAGGGGAGCTCACGGATCCTAAAAGTTCTGATCCAGGATCCAAGCTCTTTTTAACAGACCTCAAGCCCTCTAAGATAGTATCTGGTTAACAGAGTCCAAAGTTCTCAGGGCTGAGGTGGACAAGGCAATCCTTAGGAAGGCATAAAGCCCAGGAATTTATGATTGATCTCACACACACACACACACACACACACACACACACACACACACACACACATACACACACACCACAATGTCGAACAAAAGAGCTGGGGTGAGCTCTATCCCAAGAACTCGCAAAGGCAACCCCATCTGTCTGTCCCTGAGCCTTCCCATCCACAGTGGGAGGGCTATGAAGAAAAGCTGAGCAAAGGTGAGATCGATGGCCTGTAAAATCCTACAAGTTCAAATGCAGCTATCGCTGACATTCTAGCCTGGACACCTAATGAGCCATGCGGAGCAGCCGTCTCAAAATAGAGTCATTGATTTTTTACACTCCTGGTCGCAGAGTAGACAGCACCCCAGTCGTGGTTGCTACACATTAGCGAAAATGTATGGGGTTTTCTATTTTAAAAAAAAGAAAACGAGACACCTGGCATTGAAAATGTCGTCAGACTGCAGATCACAAAGAAGAAGACACAGTAAGTGTGTAATGCTCATGAAATGACTAAGTGCTTGAAACTAAAATCTGACACAAGAAAGAATTATTTCTCAAACAATGGGGTCTTAACTTTTTAGCCATTTGCTAATAATAATAATAAGCTATGCCTAATAACATCTCAACATATTATCTTATTCCTTTGTGAATCTAAAAATAACTAACTTCATTTGATCATCAATAACCACTAAAATTACTCCCGCAAATGTCCATCATTTGCATATATAAATATTACATAACTTATAACTTCTACATATGATGCCAAAAAAGATACCATTTAACTTACATGTTACAAAGTAAGGACCTATCCAGTCACCACTGACCTTACTGCCTTCAGGGTGTCCTACAGGCTATGTCTATGTGAATGTCACATACTGCGTTTGCCACATGGTGGGTGAGGACAGCAAAAAGTCGTATCTCGTGTCCAAGCTCACACAGCTCCAGGGTACCCTTTGCAAAAGATTCATGTGCTAAACACTTCTCTATAGGAGTCCCCCTCATTGAGCATTGGATTTTTACCCACACGTCTGCAGCTGTCTGTACCTGACATTACTCAGCAGTTCAGCGAGCAGTAAGCACCCTCAAGGCATAATGCATTATGGTATATCCTATCACTGGTGTGATGGTGATATCACAGACCTTGATCTCCTGAGCTTGCCATTTGGTAAGCAACAAAAACAGCCGAGAAGCCATCAGCGAGTATGTGGGCTCAGAGACACCCCTAAATACACATAATATGACACTGTCCATCTCTGAGTCAGAACAGGCTTCCTGGCAAAGGGACATGGAAACTGAGACCTGGAAACTGAGACCTGGAAACTGTGAGGTAGCTTTCACCTATCAGTAGACGGGAATAAGAAAGATGGCTTCCAAAAAGGATGCAGTGGACACAAGTATGTGAAGGGGAGACATGGACTTGGGCAGAAGGCCTGGGCACCTGAGTCCTCATAGAACTGAAGACGTGTCTAGTGGCCAGAGCAGAGAATGTACAGGCAGAGAGAGCACTGAGAACACTGTGGATTGCACAGTGGGAAGGAGGGAGATGTCCAGGGATGCCTGAACACTGAGCATGGAAAAGCGGCGTCCCCGCCCCGCCCCGCCCCGCCCCACCCTGTTTCTCTCTGCAGAAGTGAGACAAGGAGAGAAGACTCCTTACTTCCATGGAGTCACAATCCATGTTGACTGTCACCTTGACAGGGTCTAGCGCCCCCTGGGATATGCGCCTCTGGGTATGCCTGAGGGCGGGAGGAGGTATCCTTAGTGCTTTAACTGAGGAGAAAGGGCCATCTACTGTGAATGGCATGTTTCCTGGACGGGGACAGTGGAGGACTCCCTTTGCTTCCTGTTTGTGGATGTCATGTGACCAGCTGCTTTCTGTTTCTGCTCCCCTGACTTTCCCAGAAAGATGGACTATACACCCTTGACCCGGGCGCCCTTTCTGCCCAAAGTTGCTTCACCACAGTGACGGGAAGAGAAATTAACATACAAGGCATGCCAGTGTTGAGAGCAGAGGCAGTGAGAGCAGTTACCATGTGACAGCACGTTTGAGCATCCTTTAGTTACCACAATCTTCCCCAGTTGTCCCAGGAACCCTTAAAGAACAGACTTACGGTTGCATTCCGTGGTGTGACAGTTTTGCTGCCTTGAATACGTAGCCATTGTGTTCACATTGAAATTCCTAAATTAATGGACACTGGAGGCTACCCTTGTCTCTGAGTCTTCAGTAACTACACAAGTATGAGATCTGACTCTTTGTTAATTGTAATAACCCTGTACCTACAGGATACATACTTAGAAATTTGAAGTCTTGCTATGGCCCAAATACATGGGATGTTTCTGATATTGTTCTTGGCAAAAACAGCTTTGGTTGGTTGGTTGGTTGGTTGGTTGGTTGGTTGGTTGGTTGGTTGGTTGGTTGGTTTTTCAAGACAAGATTTCTTTATAGGTTTGGAGTCTGTCCTGGAATTCTCTTTGAAGACCAGGCTGGCCTCGAACTCACAGAGACCCGCCTGCCTCTGCCTCCAGAGCGCTGGGAGTAAAGGTGTGTGCCACCACCCCCTGGCAAAACAGCTTTTTAAAATTTCTCAGAGCAAAATAAATGAACATAAACTAAACAAAGCAACAATTGGTCCTGGCTCTTCTTTGCTGAAGGAAACTAAGGATTTAAAAATTATTTTTTGTTTTTGTTTTTTTTTTTTTTTTCAGACAGAAAAGCATTCATCCTTAGCCAAACACCGGCTTTATGTGGTAGAAAACAATTTGCAAGTCTTCGCTCAAGGACAAAGGTCTCCCATGAAGGCGTTGGGCTGGGGTTGTTTTTTCATGTCTAACACTAGGCAAAAGTAATCAACCTCCAACACATACCTCTTTTGAACTCAGTGTCAAAGCGCTGCCTTCCTAGCTAGCCCTCCATGACAAAGGGAGATGGGTGGAGAACAGAGAGCTCTCTGGGTCGGCAAAGGTTTGATAAACCAAGGTCAGGTGCAGACTCAGCAGCTAATTCTAACAGCAATCTAGTTTTATCTCGAGTCTTTCTCTATAGCCTTTCATCTAGGTGTTTTTCTCGTCCTTTATGTTAGCCAGGACTAGGGAGATGGCTCAATGATTAGAGCCCGGGCCTTACAATCATGAAAACTAGAATTCGGATCCTAAAAACCCACACAAATGTGGAGGGAAGTGTGGCAGTCCACCTGTGATGCCAGGGGAAATAATGGGGAGATGGGAAATCCCCAGAGCAAGCTGGTGATCTGACTAACCAGAGTGATGGGGAAAATTCCCAACATTATCCTGGGTCCACACTTGCATGCACACACAGGGTATATGTACACCCACACAGCTGTGGGCCCGTATGTTTGGAAAAAAAAAAAAAAAAAAAAAAAAAACATGAGAAAAAATCTAGACCGGTCCCTTCAAGTCTTACAGGGTTTTCCTGCCAATGTCTCCAAGTGACACGTGTCCACAAACCCGCCAATCCCACAGCCCAGCCATCCCCCTGTCCCCCCACCGCACCCCCTCCCCCCCATCATTGTAGGCTGTGGCTTGCAAGTCTCAAAGATTTCACTCATTCTGCTCTTCCTGTTTCTTCGACTCCACCGTCAGAAGCATCTCTCCCTTATAATCTCTGTTTGCTTTCTTTATAATTCCTGTCACCCCCCCCCCCCCCAGCATTCTCTACTTCTTGAGATATTATCCATGCATTTGGTTCTTTGAAAACCACCTTTTCTAAATGTTTTAGATGGGCAGATATCAAGGCCTAGTCTAGGCTGTGGTGGTGTGAGCTTGTTGTCCTAACTGCTCAGGACACTGAGTCAGGGATTTTCACCTGAGCCAAGGAGCATGAGACCAACATAGGCAATACAGTGGGAAAAAAATGGCTTCTCTAAACAAAAATAAAAATAGCTTTAGTCTTAAACTTAAGTTGCCTACATAGACCCGCACCCACCCACAACAACAATCAGACTTGGAGGGTAGGACTCAAAAGAGCCTGGCCTTCCCTGAGAAGCCATGGCAAGTGGTGACTGAGGGGGAGGGAGCGGAGTGTGTGTTTTTATAACTGTGTGGCCCCAGGAAGATTGACCATGATGCAGGGGATGGCGTCACACCCATGAGTCTATGGGCATAGTGAGTCATACAAAAAGGACATGAAAGTGAGCGGAAGAAAGCCAGAGATAGATCTGGAAGGGGTCACAGGGAGGAGTGGGATGAACATAATTGAAATATACTGCATGCATTATGAAACCCTCAACAAATTATTAGACATATTAAAAATAACTTCCTTTCAGGGAGCCATATGCCCGGCCTTCATCAGGGATGATTTTGGAAGGATATTTTCCCGTACATAGCTCTTCAATGTTATTGCTTCTCTTACCTCATTTTCATTGAAAAGTAGACATTTTTAATAATAAGATGTGGCAACTCTAAAGATCAAATCTTCCCTCCAAAAGTTGGTAACGGACGTTAACTTTTATAGCTGTTTTTTCACTCAGTTTTCTAAGTTAATTTTATAAATAAATTTTACAGAGGCCTCAGACACTCAGGACTAATAGATCTCCCTTTTTTTTTTTTTTTTTTTTTTTTTTTGCGGAGGATTCAGTGACTGTCAGGTCACACTTCCGGTATTCAGCCAGGTAGTTTGTGGCTTCAGCCATCACTTCCTGCTCATTCAGAACATTGAGGTAAGCTGGAAGGAGAACTTCCCTGACACTCTTTGGTTGTCTTTTGAACTCTAGGCTCTTATTACAGCGACCGTCTCTGCACACAGCACTGCGCATAGGCATGGCCTCTAAAATCCCAGGTATCTGAGATTTTCAAGACATACATAAGCGTTTATACTAGTTCATTTTCCATTGTTGATACAACAAAAACACCCAGGGCTGGATAACTTATGGAGCAAATATATTTATTTAGCTTCTGCAGTACCAGCTCTATCTTCCGATTGTCACATTAGCAGCAAGAGCCACACCAAAGTAAGACAGGAAAGCCAGAGGACAGAGGGTGCCGAGCTCACTCTCTCCTAGCAATTCATAACAGTTTCATAACAGTTCATGCCTAGGACTAACCAGGCTCCCACCAGAACTGCCATATCCTTTCTGAAGGCGTGTCCCCATTGACCCATTCACCCTGCTCTTAATAGTCCCGTCAACTCTAACAAAACAAACCACACAAACCATAGCCGCATCTTATTCCTCAACTTCTCCTGAGTTGCCTCATGCAGCTACAACAGGAAAAAGTCTCCCAGGGAGCAGCACTCGGGACTGCAGTTTCACAGGACCTCTGAGGGCAAGCATCCGTGGTTCTTACATCTTAATCGTTGATTCAGTGTGAGTCGCTGCTTGAAATTCCTTGCGACTTGGTCACTGGTCTACTGCTGTGAAGAGACACCATGACCGTGGCAGCTTAGAAGAAGTTTTAATTGGAGGCTTACTTACAGTTGCAGGGGATGGGTCCAAGACCATCTTAGCATGGAACATGGCAGCCGGCAGGCGTGGCACTGGAGTAGGGAGTTCATACCTGATCCATAATTTGCAGGCAGAAAGCTCTAATTGGGAATGGCATGGGCTTTTGAAACCTCAAAGGCCATCCCCACTGATGGGTCTTCCAACAAGGTCAGGCCTCCTAACCCTTCCTAAGTAATTCACCACTAGGAGACCAAACATTCAAATACAGGAGCCCAGAGGACCAATCTCACTCAAACCACTCCACCCGCCATGCTGGAATGTATCTTGAACTTTGGAACAGAATAAACCCTCCTTCCTTGCTTGATTTTATCACAACAACAGGGAAAGAAGCAAACAGGGCTGTGAGATAGCTCTGCCCCTGCCCTCCTCCCTCTGTCCCCAGAATATGAGCTGTCATTTCTTCAAAGAGATGACTTGGTAAGGAAGCAGAGGGATCCATGTAACTAAATTCCATAAGTCTCTTCTAATTTGTCTCTTAAAATTCAGGGTTTTCTTTTATTTTTCTTCTTAATGACTCTCTCTAGATTTCTGCAAATCTTTGGTTAATTTTCTCAAGCAGAAAACAAAACAAAAAGCTGGTTTTGTTTATTAATTGTTGATCTCAGTGTCTGTGCTACTGGAATTATGTTTAGGAAGCGATCTCCTGTACCAATTAATTCAAGGGTACCTCCCATTTTCTCATCTAAGACGCTCAGTGTGGCTGGATTTATGTTGAGGTCTTTCATCCATTTGGACTTAAGTTTTGTGCATGGCGATAGATATGGATCTAATGAGACCTCCTGAAACTGAACAGCTTCTGTAAGGCAAAGGACACAGTCAACAAGGCAAAATGGCAGCCCACATAATGGGCAAAATCTTTACCAATCTTACATCTGACAGAGGGCTGATCTCCAATATATACAAAGAACTTAAGAAGCTAGTCACCAAAACACCACATAATTCAATTTAAAAGTGGGATGCAGAACTAAATAGAGAATGTTCAATAGAGGAATCTAAAATGGCTGAAAGACACTTAAGAAAGTGCTCAACATCCTTAGCCATCAGGGAAATGAAAATCAAAACAACTCTGCGATCCCATTTTACTCCTGTCAGAATGGCTAAAATCAAACACACCAAAGACAGTTTATGCTGGAGAGAATATGGCACATTTACACAATGGAATCTTGATATTTGAAGGCTAATTGATGAAATTAGGAGAAACCATGGTGAATGAAGTAACCAAGTCCATAAAAGACAAATATGCTATGTGCTCTCTCATATATGGACTTTAGACATAGAGCAAAGGATCGTCAGCCTACAATTCACACCGCCAGAGAAGGTAGGAAACAAAGAGGACCCTAAGAGAGATGTAGGTGGTCCCCTAAAGAAGGAGAAAAGGACAAGATCTCCTGAGTAAATTGGGAGCATGGGGGGGAGGGGAGAGAAAATTAGGAGAAAGAGAAGAGGAGAAGAGGAGGGGAGAGGAGGGCATGAAGGAACAGAAAGATTGAGTAAGGGGAGGAATAGAGGAGAGCAAGCAAAGAGATAGCATAATAGAGGGAACCATTATAGGTTTAAAGAGAAACCTGGCCCTAGGGAAATGCCCAGAGATCTACAAGGATGACTCCAACTAACAATCTAAGCAATAGTGGACAGGCTACCTTAAATGCCCTTCCCTGATAATGAGGTTAATGACTACCTTGTATGTTATCCTAGAGCCTTCATCCAGTAGCTAATGGAAACAGAAGCAGACACCCACAACTAAACACTGAGTCCCAGAATCAGTTACAGAGAGGGAGAAATGATGAGCAAAGGGGTCAAGACCAGGCTGGAGAAACCCACAGAGACAGCTGACCTGAACAAGGGGGAGCTCATGGACCCAAGACTAATGTCTGGGAATCCAACATAGGACCAACCCAGACCCCCTGAACGTAGGTGTCACTTGGGAGGCCTGTGCAGTCTATGGGCCTTTGGCAGTGAAACCAGGATGTATCCCTAATGCAGGAATGGACTTTGGGAGCACATTCCCCATGAAGGTGCACTCCCTTAGCCTAGAGACACAGGGTAAGGCTTAGGCCCTACCCCAAATGACTTGACAGGTTTTGATGATCCCTCATGGAAGGCCTCACCCTCCCTGGGGAGTGAATGGGGGATGGATAGGGAGTTGTGGGGAGGGGGTGGGAGGATGGGAGGGAGAAGGAACTGGGATTGATATGTAAAATAAATAAATAATAAAAAGTTGGTTTCCTATCGTTCTTGCCAAGGAGGTGGAGGTTTTTAGAACTTAGATCTAATGATTCATTCTGTCTTCTCCTTAGATCTAATGATTCATTCTGTCTTCTCCTTTTCTTTACTGATACCCTGAATCTCAATGGGCGCACATTTAGCGCCCTCCATTTAGCGCCCTCCATTTAGCGCCCTCCATTTAGCGCCCTCCATTTAGCGCCCTCCATTTAGCGCCCTCCATTTAGCGCCCTCCATTTAGCGCCCTCCATTTAGCGCCCTCCAGAATTCCCATAAGCCTCCAACACAGCACTGTCCACATTAACACAGCTGAATCTGCAGGCGCTGCTTCTGTTTTCTCAAGCTCTGTGAGGAGAGGCGGTACAGCACATTTGAGAAGTCATGTCTGCAGCCTTTCAAACCACAGGGCTTTGCCGCACACTTGCCTATTGGATTCATCTACTCCTTTGAAGACAAAGACCAACCATGGCCTCTGCCCCTGCTCATTACCCGTGACTTGGGCTGCCTGGATAACAATTATCCTCTTATCTGAGGTAGGAAGAGGTTCCATTAACTTTCTAAAAGTCAAATATGCTGAGGATGCTGCCAGCTAAATGCATCACAGTCAGCGTCCTTGAAACCACGCAGCCACATTCACTGGGGACAAGAACTGTGTATCATGTGCACAATGGCTCTGCTAGTGTTTGACATGGCACATGCTAATCTTCTTAAAATGTTCACAGATTGGCTGTGTGGACCAAGGATTCAGTTCCAGAAGCTGCTACATTTGTGTCACAAGTCACCAGACAATGTCAGCTTTGCCAAGTTGTATTTATCAAAATTACCTAATAAAAGGAAGGAAACTATAGGAAAATGTTTTATCCCAGATCCTGTATGTCAGTTCTGCAATCACTCAGATAACGAATCTTACGGTGTACACAGCTATCAATGTACTATATCCCATATTACAGTGTAACGAATGTAGGACCACACAGAAACAAATTCCAAGAGTCTCATTTGTGTTCTCCTCACTTAGGAGAAATACGTCATGGATTTCTTCTGGATAAGAAGCAATACAACACATCTCCCTGTTGATTTACACTCCAAAGGTTAGCAAACCACTTACACGTGTGTATGAAGACTTCTATTCCATGCTTCACTAGAACTTTCTCCTCTCAGTTATTTCTATAGGCCGAACATGTTCAAATCACATTTCATATAATAGCATAAAAGCTATGAGTACCTTTTAAGTATGACCATTTAGGCTTGCAAAATGAGAATGTTCTCCCCAAAAAGGGGGTAAGTACTCCTCAGAATAGCTCTATTCATATAAAAATAGTCACAGATATTTTTTTCTAAAGATAGCCTCTCTGATCTGAAACCACAGCAGGTGGCTGCAGTCCTGGTTGTCCATGAATACAACCCATCAAAAAACCTGGTGACTTCCTCAAGGATGCGACTGACACAGAGACATGTGTAAGGCAGAGAGCAGCAGGGGCCCTTGCAGGAAAGTGTGTCCCCAGTGGTCTGGGACAGAGACGTCAAGCCTTGATGCCTACAGCTTGATGACTGTCCTACAGATGGAATGCCAGCCCTTTTGTTCTCATGGTGAAAGACTTCAAAATGCCCTTCGAGTAACTTCCTGAAATGAATGAAAATATTCTGCGACATCTGTGCCTCTTCCCTTGGCTATCAAACTGAAAAGGAAGGTCTCCAAAGAATTGGGATTTCCACAGGAATCTCACACTGGGAGAAGGAAAAGGTTGGGACCAGCCAGAAGAGGAACTTGTCTCCCATGAAGAAATTTCACACAATTCTGACATCTTGTCAGACCATCTTTCAGAAGAAACTAGGATAGAAACAACGCTGGGCTCATGATGGGAAGGATCACACCTCTACCAGGACTGCTTACCATCATGCCTCTCGGGTTCTATTTAAGACTGAACCTAATGCCAGGATCCCAAAGATGGATGTGGGAGTCACTGGACATCTTTGTCTGTCTTCTCACTGTGGATGACTTTCCTGGATTATGGTGTCACTATCACTTGTCTGTTTAGTTCACCTATGGGGGGTGAGGGTGGGTGGTTGAAGGGGCTTCATGGAGCCACCAGCTCCCATAACACTAGGGACAGATCTTTTTTTCTCCAATACTAAAGGAAGGTAATTTTTAAACCTATTTTTATTTGTGTGTGTGTGTGTGTGTGTGTGTGTGTGTGTGTGTGTGTGTTAATATGTACATGTGGGTGCAGGTGCTTCTTAACCTCTGGAGTTAGAGCTATAGGGGGTGTAAGCCACACAACAACTCAGGCCCTCAGAGGAGCAGCAAGTGATCTTGAACACTAAGCTGTTTCTCCGGCCCCCACAGAAACATTTAAAAACTTCCTGAAGACATGGCTTTTCTCCTAACTTCCAAGTCTACTAAATTTTTAGATAAGTACTTTTCACTTAAAAGAATCACATACTATCTACTAATGCTACTTATTCCAAACATGCTTACAATGTTTTTAGTTTATGTTTTAATTGCTTTCATAGTATATAACAACACCCAAGGACCACAATCTTTTCTTATATAACTAAAGAGGAAAAGCCACAAAAACTGTGCATTATTCTAATGGATAATTGTGC
Organism: Cricetiscus sungorus; assembly: GCA_030556225.1. Lineage (NCBI taxonomy): Eukaryota > Metazoa > Chordata > Mammalia > Rodentia > Cricetidae > Cricetiscus > Cricetiscus sungorus. The sequence continues at coordinate 154,806,012 of JANBXA010000651.1, forward strand.
TGCAAGGAAGACACGACTCCGGGTAGATCTTCTTCATGTAGTTTTAAGTTTTAATCAGGATCCTTGAAACATGTTGCTTCTGGCCCACGAGAGAGACAGAGAGACAGAGAGACAGAGAGACAGAGACAGACAGACAGACAGACAGAGAGAGAGAGAGAGAGAGAGAGAGAGAGAGAGAGAGAGAGAGAGAGAGAGACCCCTGCACAGGCTTAAATCCCCTTGCTAACCAACCCCAGTGAGCCACGTGGACCCTGCAGATAGGCTACTCTAATGCGGAAGCAGACAGGCTGAACAGATTTAACCAATTAAGGGCTTGTTTACGCCAGAGAGCCTTCATCAACCAGAAGGTGTAAGGCGGAAGCCAGCGACACTTTAAAGCGTGGCACTTCCCGGCTCTCTACAGATAATATGGAATTTCTTCTCATTAAACAAGACAACAAATATGACAGGGAAATGGTTGATAGTGTGCAACCTGTTTCAGCATTACAGGCCTGGGGACAAGGACTTTCTGTAGAGCAGAAAGTGTTAAAAGCTTCATTGCTCTCAAGGTAGAGTTGGGGTCAGTGACCTTCAAACAACGATGGAGACAGTAGATATGGGGTCTCTGCTCTGACATTTCATGGCCACCTTCGAGGCTGCAAATAGCTCTTTTAATTTGAGAAAAGAGCTCTGATGTTTCCTGGTACATTTTAAGTAACATTCTGAATTAAAAAATGCATCTCACTGTTTATAAATGCCTGCGGTTGCAGTTTCATAAAGCGCAAACTGCCTGAAGGTGATTGATTCGCTGTAGTGTTCCCTGTCTGTTTTATATTCTATGTGTGTCCTATGTGTTGACCCATTACGGAACGACCTTGCTGAAATCATTTAGCCATTTCGGGAGTTTTCTTTGTGGGCTTCAAAGACTCCATATGCAATGCTGTCAGGTGCAAACACAGACACTTTTAATATATCTTGTCTTTTTCCTCGGATAGAGGGCAAAACCTCCAGCATTTTGTTAATGACAATGCCGAGAGCTACAGGGGTTTATGGGATGTAGTTGTTGTTGTTTGATGCCGTTTGTCAGGCGTTGCCTTTACTGTTAATTGGCTGAGTCTGCCATATGTGGATCTGACTCACATGTCTTCTATATTTATTATCGTGTTTTAGTAGAGTAATGATGCAGTAGACAACTAGAATGGCATTAAATGTTGGTCCAGTCTTGTATCTTAGAATGAACCTTACTTTGTCATGAAGTATAAATCCTTTTTGTTATAGTATACACTTAAGGGATGAAAGATGGTGTATTGATATTCATACATATGGTAAAATGGCAATAGTAGTTAAGCAAGTTGACATGTCTGTCATTTCACACAGTTGTCTTGTTTGATTTAAAAAAAAAAAAAAAAGCCTAAAATGTGCATCCTTTTGGGTATTGTCAAGTAAACATTGCTAGATAGAATCCATAATATTTTGTTGATTTTCATGAGAGATGTCAGTCAACATTTCCACGTATGAAATGGACAGTTAGTCCCAGGTGTAACTCTGGGGTTATTTATGTGAAAAAATGTCCTTATTTATTTTCAAAGGTTTGGAAACAGCCAGGCTCAATGATCACACATATCCATTTTAACTTTTATGGAATGTGACATATGAAGTCCCTCATAAAATTTAAAAGAGAGCTACCTACCATGTTAATCTTCAATGCCACACCTGGGTGTGGTGTGGTTGCAATATGAAATGCCCCCTATAGGCTCATGTGTATGAACATCTAATCCACAGTATCACTGTTTGGGAAACTCTGGAACCTTCAGGAGGTGGAGCCTAAGAGGAAGAAATGCATCGTGGGGGCCAGACTTTGAGGGCCGACAGCTTGGCCCCACCTGCCACCCTCATCCCCATTGCTAAGTAAAGATGCAGAGTAACCAGCCAGCTTCCTGCTTCTACAATGATAACCTCGCCTGCCTATTGATGTTTAATAAGGATCAGGAGAAACAAATAGGTCGAATAGATGTTTATTCAGGGAGAAATAGCTCACAACAGACAGATGAACACCAGCAGGTTCCTGGTCCCAAGGACGCCTCTGGATGCTCTCCTATCCCCATGCTGCAAGCAAGAGAGCTCTCCCTCCCAGCCCCCTCCTCAGCCTTAGTCTCCCAGGTCACGTCCAGCCCTGCCTCCACCCCCCAATGGGCGTGGTCTACGCCACAGGTGCCTGCGAGGTCAATATCTCACTATACCTGATGGTCCCCATTCCCTCCACATCACAAGTGACTCTAGCCCATAACCCAAAATAAACCCTTTCTCCCTGAAGTTGCATGGTTGTGTGAGAATGGCTCCCTCAGGTCACATGGTTGGATGCCTGGTCCCTAGTTAGTGCTGTGCTGCTTAGGGATGATTAGAAAATGTGGCCTTTTGGGAAGAGGTGTCCCACAGCATTCCCTGAAGCAGCTCTCTGCCTCCTGCTTGCATGAGCTCTCAACCACTACTGCTCCAGCATCATGCCTGCCTGCCTATCCCCACGCTCTCCACCATGATGGCCATGGACTCTCCGTCTGCGTCTCTAATGAAGTCTTTCTTCTATAAGTTGTCTCAGTAATGGAGTTTTGTCCGCAGAAATTGAAAAGTAACTGTAAGGATTCAGGCGTTACGCTGGCCGGCCCCTGTCACCTGGCAGAATGCTCTCAGGCAGTGCCCTGGTCAGCCCAGGGTTCCATGAGTGCTAGTCTGCAGGCAGGTGCAAAGGAGCCTTTAAAAGTCAGACCTGCCCACTTACGCTCTATTTTGCTCTCCCCCTCCCCCTCTCTCTCCTCCCCTTCCCCTTTCCCTCCCCCTCCGTCCCCCTCCCCTCCCCCCTCTGTCTCCTGCTTCTCTCCTCTCTTCTGCTCCCAGCGCCTCTATGTATCTTTCTCCTCCCCCTCACTCCCCTTTCTGAATAAACCCCTCACTCAAGCTCTGTCTGCCTCTGCCTGGTCACCCTCACCGGCTATGGAACCTGCTATGCTCTCTCTCTCACGTGGTCCCTTACCTTGGGACCCCCACGCCACACGGGACACCGCCCCACCCCTTCTCCAGCTCTATAAGTGTAACAAAAGAACAACATTAACTAAGCTAAGGGGGTTTTTTGGGTTTTGGTTTTGGTTTTTGGTTTTTGGTTTTTTTTGGGGGGGGGAGTTTGGTTTTTTTCACAGGAAAAAAATTATTGCAAAATAAAAAATGATAAATGTTCAAGAGGCAAATTACTTGGTGTCGTGACTGGATCTTTACACCATGCGTACATTCATAAAAACATCACAGTAAACCTCACGAATGTGTTCAGCCATCATCAATAAAAACATCCATAGGACCAGCGCCCTGACACATGAATCAATCAAAAAGCAGAATCTAACATATAAAGACTGCTGAGAGACAAGACGTCCAAAGTAAAAGAGAAAAAAGCCCACTGGTAAACAACCTGTCGGTTTGTGTCTTTGCACATAACTAAGGCCATAATGAGAAGCAGTCTTTCATAAAGCAGAAAAACAACCATCTCAATAAAAAATGAAGGCAGGAAGGACTGGAGAGAGCACTGGTTTTTTTGTAGTAATTTTTAAATTAAAATATAACATCATTCCTCTCCTCCCTTTCTCCCTACAACTCTTGAAATCATAGCCTCTTCTTCTTTAATTTGTATCGCTACATGTGTGTAACCTGATCAATCCATTTAGCGTTACCTGTATGCATATGATTTCAGGGATGACCACTATTTATTTCTGCATAGCTAATTAGGGGGTCCCATGAACACCTACATGCATGTGCTGGAGCATACACACACACACACACACACACACACACACACACACACACACACACCATACTTAAAAATTTGTCGGTACCCTTAAAGAGGGCTGCACCTCATATTGGCACAAAGACAGAGAGTTCAAAACTGTCCTTGGCAAGTCTTAAGACCTAAAGGTCAAGGGTGTGGCTACAGTGGGGTGTTGGGCTGTCTTATTTTAAATAACAACAGAACTGGTCTGAGGTGTGGCTACTCCTGACCCTCAAGGCTAGGAAACAACAAGCTGAATCTAAGGTTTGGTTACTGAGCTCTTAGAATAAGTGAGGAAGAAAAGTCTGGTTGTTTCGTATCCATGATTCCATGTTCCCCTTTTTGGTTAAGGTATATAAGAGTGGTGAAAAATAGACTCGTGGCATTTCAGTATTGACTGATCTGCTCTCCTGACCTTTATTCTGTGTCTCCGTCTTTTCTTTATCGTCTATGGGTAGCCTTTCCCTCAGCCACACACCCCCACTCAGGTATGAACTTGAGGCCACTGGGCTGGTTCCAATCGCAGCCCTACAAAGACAGCTTCCAACAAAAAATAAAAATAATAAAAACAGCTTTTAAAAGAACAAAACCAAAAGCAAAAATAAAGAAGATAGAATAATAAAGACAAAGGGGAAAGGAAGAAAATATTTGCAAACACGGGTGTCAACTTTACACCATTACGACTCACTATTTTACGAAGAGCATTCAGTACTAATGAATCCGACATGCTTCAACAACTTTTTATTGTGTTCGAAAACTTAAAAAAAAAAAAAAAAAAAAAAAAAGACACAATTTCAATCTAGTTGCAGTGGGGAAGTACACTCCAGTCAGGGCATTGCAAAGAACAAATTTTATTTTCACTTGAAGAATAATCAGTTCAAGTCACAAGGTGTAGGCTCCATGCAGAAAGAAAGTGAGGCTGGAAAGACCCCAAAAAGACTTATTCGGCTTGAGTGCAGGAATACGGACTCTGAATTTTTGGTGTTTTTGCTTTGTAAGATTAATGGCATTCATGCTAGAGCTGCCATTATGAGATACATTTGATTGACAGCTCCTTAAGGAACAAGGACAACAGCATCAGGCACCAGGCAACTCACGCCAGTGTTTAAATAGCAGCATTTAAGCGATACCATTAGTAAAAATCAATTTACAACGTACATAGATTCTTTACTTTTCCTACATGATTAACCAAAAGCTTTAACTATAGAGAACTGTTACAGCAGGTTTCCCCGCTGGCTGGCGCTGGTTCTGTCGCCATGGTCCCACAACCACGTGTGCCCCAAATAACATTCAGAGACTCTGTATTTGATACAATCCTGTTGGCCAGTTACCATTATTGTTTATGGGCTAGCTCTGCCTTAATAATTAACCCATTTCTACTTATCTATGTATTTCCACGTGGTCATCTTATCAGGGAGCCCCGCGGCAGGCGTCCTGCTCCTTCCCGGCTACATCTTGACTCCACCTACTACTTCCTCTTCCTCCTCCTAGTCTCCTAGCCCCACCTATCTAGTTTTCTATTGGCCACAGGGCTTTATTAACAGTATGAGAAACATATATACAGAATCACATCTCCCATCAGAGAACCACAGGCAATATTATATTTATCTCTTGGAGATAATAATATAGGCAAAAGCATGCACATATTTAATTAACAGTGAGTTAAAACAGTGATTCCAAGACTCACGTAACAATTGTGAACTCTGTTTTAAACTTTTGTGTTGGGGTGTGGGAGCGTGTTGAGGTGCTCTTGCCTTCCTTTGGGGAAGAACTGTCACAATCTCTGTAGTCCCCTTGCGTTTCCGGGGCTCCCTCAGTGCCAGTAACTGAATGGATGTGAAGAATCTGATTAATGGAAACAGTGGAAATTCACAGTGATTTAAACCCCATGTCAGCTCTTTTCCCCGAGAGCCATCAAGTTGAGCCATAGAGGCTCATCGGTCTTTGTGAGTAGTTCTGAACCACGGACACATGGAAGCCGTATACCACACACCCCAGATGCCCAGGTTCCCCCTTTACCCTCTGAACTGGGAGCCAGGTGGTGGCTCTTGACCAATGACCTCAGATCACCAGCATGGACACCACAGAAAACGTACGTACACTGTCCTTGCTGCCATCTACCCACAGGCCAAGGCTGCAGAGACACCCACACCCTGAGTTGCTCAGCTCTGCCATTAAACCTCAGGCCTCTGGTCCCAGAGAAGGGAAAACAGGGCTACCTGTACTTCCCAAACCACTCCAGACTTGAAACTTTCCCAGAACCTTCTTTTACAGACGAGGATATCTAACCAAGACCCCCGAGAATATCTTGCCGAAAGAATTTAGACCCAGAAGGAGTCCTCCCGACTATGTCCCTCCCTCCAGTGCTCATGGCTCTTGTGGCTCAGGCAGACAGAAATAGAGAAAAGCACAGAGCTGCTAAGAAAAAGGCAGAGTTGGATGCCCGCTCTTCCTGTCAGCTTTCCCTTCTCCCCATGAGATGAGGACACAAGATGAGACACTAGAAAATTGAAACATGGAAAGTAGCCTTGGCAAGTGTAGCCCCTGGATGTGCCTATGTTCTAATTAGGCTTTACTTCTGAAGTTGTTGCCTTTAATCTTTTGTCCATGCTAGCTTTTAAAATATCTCAAACCTGGGCTTTATTTGCTCCCCTCACACCTGTAAAGAACCGGTTCCTTGCTGGTTTCTAGCCGGGAAACTAAGAGACCCAGAGCACAGATACCTGAGAAGCCTGTGTGTAGCTGCCTGCCCTGAGCTTGCTCGTGGAAACTGGTTTCTTTGCTGCATCCGTATAAGCAGCATTCTCTAGAAACAAAGAAAGAAAAGAAAGAAGAAAAACTAACCGCCTGCTTTCAGTCACACAAACACTAGCATAGCCAACACTGGGTGGCTGTCCAAGTGTTAGTGTTGCCCAACGTTTCCCCATGTTGCTCGCAGAGATCCCTTCCATTCTAATTAGATGGGTCACCTCCTACTTCTACGTTCTTGAAGCTGTTTGTTAGTGGAGTCTTTGTTTCGCCAGGGACACCCAAGGTACAAGCTCAATAACAAGATCACCCTGATTCCTCGAGGTCACCAGGTATCCCCTGGGACCTGGGCATCTACGGCTCCTCTTGTCTTGTGGCATGCCATGAAGAACATGACAGGGGCTACGGGAACTCAGTCACCAGCTAGGATGCTCCGGTGGAGGTGGACCCAGAAAGGGCAGCGGATTCAGGACTTTCCAGAGCACAGAGTCTTCCCCAGGAGACTCTACTGACACTGGAGGTCAGCTCTAGAGTTGACATTCCTGTCATTCTGCTGGCACCTGTCCACCACTTGACGCAATTCAGAAGGAACAACACATCAGAAATAAGTTCCCAGAGGTGTGTCGCTCTCCAGGCGAAGATCCCCACGGGAGGTGCCATGTCAATCATGTCTGGTCTGCCCCTGTGCTGTCTAACCATGGGGAAGAATTGATGAGCCACGTTTGATCTGTTACAGAAACAGTTTGCTGCTGGAGCCTGCTTCAACACTCAGCTGTTTAAAAAGTAATTCTTCCTCCTCCGTTACCATGTGGCCGGGCAGCTTCAATACCCAAAACAAGCTAAGGGAGAGAAGGCTTTGCAGATCCACAGGCATCTGATGTTACATAAATGAGCCAGCCAAGTAGGGGTTATCACACTGACTCCCTCCCATACTCCAAGATGCTAGAGAGCATGCGTGGTGAGGACCAGATTCACTCTAAGTCTTTTCAATACTCTGACATCTCTGAGAATCCAAAGCTACATAGTACAGCCTACATTCTCCAGCAGAAGGATCAGGATTTCCACCCAAGGTGATGTCATAAGCCTGGGCCATAGGATGGACTCAGCCAGTCAACCCGCCAGAAAATCTAGGTGGTGTCATTTTCTACATGACAAGTAGAGGCAGAAAACTCACTCCCTTCCCCTCTCCTCACTCACTCACGTGGCCCACCATACTATCACTGTACCCAGAATAGGACTGAAAAGCCCGGGGTGCTCGCAGGACCAGCAAGGGGATTGACAGGACACAGCCGGCCACCAAGGCCATCCACAGGTAAATGTCTAGGGCTGCTAATGTTTCTGCAGGCCATCAGCACATAGACAGGATCACCTCAGACCCACAGAGCAGCTTCTGAGCCTGTCACATTAAGAAGAGAAGCCACCAGGTAGAGTCAGAGGCACAATGCACGCACAAGAAAACAACAGAACACCTTGACTACACGTTAGCCTCATGCAGAAGCGGCCTGCACTCGCATGGGAAGCCTTTTGAACCGTTCTTTATGCTCAACTTTTCCACTTAAGAGGGAGAATATTCAATTATGCTGTCAATTTAAGCCACATACAATTACCATTTGCAAGCCAATCAGCAATGATGAGGCCCGTTGGCCACCCGCTGTGTATGGTCACATCATAAACAAGGTGTTAACTAGACAGATTATTAACAGGACATCAAGAAGAAACCCAGCATGCCCTCTTCAATGGCCAAGGATCTGACTCACTTCCCTAGACAGCCACTTACAAATTGCCACCAGCACAGATGAGAACTGACTGGAATATTCTAGACAGCTGATTCCCCCCCAGGGAATCATCCCATTCATGCATTTCTCCAGTTCCCATGCTCTGCGATGGGTACACATGTATGTAGCAAACACTTAAAGCAAAGGGCATGATGCAGCCGCTCGCCCGTTCTTACTGTGCAAGGTGGTTTTATCGAAAGCATGGCCGTGCTCAAGGACTCTGTACCCCTGAATGGAAGGAAGCAGGTCCTTAGGCATTGGTCCTCTCCTATCCGAATCATCTGACCTGGAGTTTCAGGCAACACAGGGGAGCCTTCACCGCTGGACCTCGTGCACCGGAGAGGAGGGGGAAGGCAGTGACCCACCCCGTCCTGGTTCGAAGCTGACTCAGAAGCAGCTCCAGGCCCTGTATGACTCATGAACCCAGCAGCCAGCTCTCTCTCTCCTGACCTCTCATATCCGGGGGAGGTAACTGTGAAAACCATCAGGTAAGGGTTTCTGGAGAGGTAGGACGTTGAGAAAACAGGATAAAAGTACAAAAGATGGACAGAGGGGGACAGGAAATTGTTCTACTCCCAATGTGTAAAATAGAACCATTTAGTCAAAAGCAACAATAATTTGCCTAAAATATTCAAAAAAGGAGCCTCTGTCTCTTACACTGCTGAATACATACATACGTGGTTGGAATAGCACAGAACAAGTCTGTTACTGTTACTCTTGGGAATGTTGCTGACTATACTCCTAAATGGGAAACTAGAATAGTGTGCGTTCGTGTGTGTGGATGCGTTCGTGTGTGGATGCGTGCGTGCGTGCGTGCGTGCGTGCGTGCGTGCGTGCGTGTGTGTGTGTGTGTGTGTGTGTGTGTGTGTGTAGCAGCAAGCATTCCCACTATTTAAATATTCTCAAGTCCACCTCTCCAGGAAAGGCCCCACAAAACAACAGCTTCCTCAAAGCACTGAGGCCAAAAAACTTGCAGAGAAAACATCAATTTTCTGTGAAACACCCTGCAGCCACCTGACTACAAAGACCCACACATTTCCTCTTCCTCCTGGCTATAGGATGCATGCTTGTTGTATCAGGCAGGTTGTCAGCATCCAGTGTGGGATGGAGGAGGTCGCCAGCATCCAGTGTGGGATGGAGGAGGTCGCCAGCATCCAGTGTGGGATGGAGGAGGTCACCAGCATCCAGTGTGGGATGGAGGGAGGTCACCAGCATCCAGTGTGGGATGGAGGGAGGTCACCAGCATCCAGTGTGGGATGGAGGAGGTCACCAGCATCCAGTGTGGGATGGAGGAGGTCACCAGCATCCAGTGTGGGATGGAGGGAGGTCACCAGCATCCAGTGTGGGATGGAGGAGGTCACCAGCATCCAGTGTGGGATGGAGGGAGGTCACCAGCAACCAGTGTTTCTCCAAATTGATCTTGGTAACCACCAGGAAGAGCCACATTGGAAGAAGTTTGGCACATTAATGGGCTCTTCCTGTACCCAGTTGGGTGACTGATGTGGCCCACTTTGGGACACTTTCCAGAATACTCCACTTAGTCTCCTATCTTTGCAGGGAATAGGCTACAATCAGGATCCTGAGCTGTTTTAGAAATTCACTCAAGCTCAAGGCTAGGAGGAAATTAGAATGACAATCCACAGGAAACACCTCCAGTCGCAGAAGCAGTATAAATCAACATTCAGCAAATTTGGACTTTGTGGGTACAAGTTATCACGTTCTTGCTATAGCTCTGACCTTTAGCTGCTGCTATCTGGGGGTGGGGAGGGGGAGGGGGAGGGGAGGGAACAGCCATAGGTATGTGAACATATGCTGCCAGCACTCATCCCAACATGCCTTCTAAAAGAGCTATGCCTTAGCCACGCTGTCCTTAAACACTGGCATCAAAGACGCCTCTGGCCATGAGAGAGCGAGGGAGTCATTACAGCACAGAAAAACCTCTCTGGCACACAGGTTTGACCAAGACCCTCTGTGAACAGGGTGAGTGAAGTAGACATCCGACTCTACAGCAGCAGCTGTGCGGTCCATAACCACCACCTGAGGGATCTTTTCCAAGACAAAATACTTCTGTTCCAACATCCAAACAAACGAACAAAAAAAAGTCTAAGCAGAGGGCGTAAAATCCCCTTTAAAATGCCCACCTATGCCAGCATGCACGTTCCTCCCTGGCAACCACTGAAAACTCATCATTCCCCGTGATTTTTAACAGTTTTCCTTTTTCCGTCCAGAGAATGACTTAAGCCTTTGCAAATGTAAACACTGTTTATGAGGAGATAGACATGAAAGTAAATGGATGAGCTAGGAAAGTTAACAAACCAAAAGCTTACATGGCTTTTACAAAGCTTACATGTATTTTAACCTAAATTACATTCATCATAGGAAGTCATGATTTGGCACAGAAACAATGTCCTTTTTGGTTTAAAAAAAAAAAAAAAAAAAGCATTTTGCTTTTGTGTCTTACCTCCTAGAGTATATCAAAGCCTTAAATCTAATCATTATTCTTCTGTGATAGGGCGATTTAGTATTTTCAGAGCATTTTCCTACGGCAAGTATAAATAAATATGAAATTGTCATGAAATTATATTTGTGAGTCAAGTGGTGAAGATACTAACTCTAAATTAACATTACCCCGGGGAATAATATTTCAGGAAAATGAGCATTAAACATTTGTTGGGACAAGTTTTAGGAAAAAAGTATGTTGGTGCGAGACAGCATCCATACATGCTCCCATATGACTTTTTTCCTTAGTCACTCTAAATCACAAGTCTCCCGTGCTTCCTCCAAGCCGTGCGGCCATTACCCAGGGTCTAACCTAATTTTGTCCAGTTTTCAATCCCACAAAGGTATTGGATGACTGTTTTCATAGATTCTTGGGAGGCACAGCTGATGTGTTTGCCCACAGCACTCTTAAAGCTACGGGACTTAGTTTTCTCAGGACTCACCCTCTGGTGCCTCTGCCAGATCGGGGGTCCGTAGCAGAGTCCTGGGCATTGCTTAGTTTGCCCTACAGTTCCCTGTCCACCGGATTGTTTCAAAGCAGAGTCACTGCTGACCTCCTGAGGTGAACTTGATGGCCCTCGTGTCCCCAGACAGGTTTCTGGCTACCCATAAAAGCAGACTTTGAAAAGCCACCCCTCCCCCATGCAGAAGAGGTACGTGTCTATGAAGAGTCAATGGAATAAAATCCACTATTCTGTGCCACAGATGTATTTCAAAACATACAGCCTCCAATACTACCTCTCCTCCCAAATCTGAAGGAAGAAAAATATGTTTTTCCCTAAATTAACTGACTTCAAAATGTAGATTTCAAATATGTTTTAGAATGCTACTGGACTCTCACCCCTTGAGAGACATGAACTGTACAGAATTTCCTTTTCTTTCAGAAATACAATTATAAAATGGAACAAAGCAAGAAAATAATCTTCAGTGGGCCCGGGGGTTCCTAAACGATCAAGTACTTTAACAGATGTGGAATGCAGTTAGAATGGCATGAATCGTCATCAGGCGAACAAGCTGCCATGTTCCGTGAGAGCTCCCTGTGCCCTCCTCGCTCTAACCCGCACGCACGGGAGCTAGGACAAGAGTCCCGAGGGAGCCTTCACACATGAGTGCAGTTGGTGGACGGCGGGGTATCTATCCGGCCCTTGTTTTCCTTAGTATCACCGGGGAGCGACTCGTTGTGGATGTGACACTTGAACACTTGCTTGTACGCCTTCCGGAAGTTTTCTGAGAGGAAGGCGTATATGATGGGGTTCACTGAGGAGTTGCTGTATGCCAGGCAGTGGGCAGTGATCCTGAAGAAGAAGGAAGCTTGAGTCAGTGGGAAGGCTCCGAACTCGGCCCAGAGGTGGACAACGTGATGGGGCAACCAGGATATGCCGAAAACCACAACCACCACCAGGACGGTCTGTGCGGTCTGCAAGAGAGGAGTAATAGCAGAGGGTTGGCCAGGAGACAGGAGATGCATGAGCAACACACCAGTTACATCAGAAGAACACAGCACTGTAAAACATGCCCCAAAAGCATTCATATGGACTTGGATTGGGGTCAAATAAAAGTGTTAAATTTGACCTCTTGTAACACCTCTATTCATCGTCTTAAGACCCAGCTGTGGCCTGACACAGTCCTGGCTCCTAGGCACGGTGTGTGTGTGTGTGTGTGTGTGTGTGTGTGTGTGTGTGTGTGTGTGGCAAGCATGAGATTGGAAGAGGATGACGATTAAGGACTGTCACTCCAACCAGCAGAATTCTTCCAGCAGCCACAGATCCAGAGCAGGAGAATCCAGAGCTCTGAACCATATGACCTGTCTACAAGACTGCCAGCCCCTGCCAGCGCGCACACACATAGTTCCGTGGATGGCCTGCAGCTCAGACAAACACTGGCTGGCACAAACAAGTGGGAGATGTTGCTTTCTCCTCACTACTGAAGACGGGATAGAGATGGGGGGGGTCTAAATTCTCAGAGTCATTCTAAGTGTAGACCAACCAGGCCATTGCTTGCTAGCTTAACTTTGACCTTCCTCCTGTTTATCCTAGCTCAAAAACGCTCAGAAGTTTGGAGCGGGGTCTCCATGTCCCTAAATGATTCCCACTCAACCCCCATTGCCTTGTGATCTCAACACAGGGACCACATACTGACTGGGCCACATTCTGTGTGCATGGGCAAGGCCTCCCTATTGGCCACCAACCTAGAAAGCCACCAACACAAACCTCGGGAGACCTTTTGTCAAGGACGCTTCTGACAGGGATGTAGTTAGTACATGGCAAGGCTTCCTCTACTGCTCCTCATGAAAGGGCATCCTATTATTCTAGAATGTAAAGTCTGAAATATAGGACATGGTGACTGAGTCTTGGCAGCAAGTGGAAGTTATTCACTGAGGATGGCTGAGAACCAACAGACTTCTGGCGGAGAAGGCAGAGGCGGGGAAGCTGGGTTTCAGGTCAGGAATAGCAAACACTACGAGACATGGGGACAGGAGAGGCATCATGGATTTAGCAAGACTTACTGGCCAGACAACAGGTCTGTTCATTGTCTTCCAAAGATGACAAAACCCCATGACTTGATTTCCTCGTTAATGGAGGAAATTAACCAACAAAATGATTCCCAGATTGTGCCCGGACCATGTGAGCACTAAACCAGCTCGGCTATTAAAAACCCACAGGCAGGTGTTACAAAGTGAAAGCTTACCTATTAAGTCCTCTTACAGCCTGGGCCACAGAGCAAACGTAATTAGCTCACACATATTAAGGAAGTGTTTGCTATCAATCCTTTTGCCCATTAGTGTGTGAGAACTGCCATTCTCTGGTGATTTCATCAAACAATCTAGAAACGATTACATCCACCCCACATGAGTACATAGCCCCCTCCATCGAGATGATCAAGCTGTCTCTCTACAAAAGCACCTCCTCGCCAACATTCCGTGCCCCTGCTCCTTTTAGGAAACACGAGCTAAGTACAAAGCTAAGAGCAGATCTACATTTTGGCAGCTTTCAGGTAAGATTCATATCTTATCAAGATCTGAAATGCAAATGACTGTGTGCCCTGAGTATGCAATATTTTTCATGACAGATGTTTCTCTGAGCATCTGTAATTCGCCCAAATGTGACTCTAAACGTTTGCAATCCCTCTGCCTTCCTCAGAAACTTGCAAATGAGCCTGTGTCTTTCTCAAGGTCAATTGCCAGCTTTGAACACCTTATGATACAAATATTAGAAAAATTTATAGATGCGGATTCGTATGAACTATCACCCAGCGCCTATAAGAGCTGACTAGAATACTTCTGAGAACTCAACAGTCCAGCTGGGAAGTTCAGAGACAATACTCTCCCGTGCCTGTCTCCTTAAGCTCCAAGGTCATCTAAGTTAACGTTCTTAGCTGCCTCACGTCTGTGTCCTCCACACAAGCTCTGGGCCTTGGTCCCAGTCTGCCAGCGTGAAAAGCCAGATAGTCCCAAAAGTAATTATCATAGTCATCGCCTTCTTCTTCTCTTCTCCTCCTCCTTCTCCTTCTTCACTTTTTTTTCTCTTTCAACAGATGCTAGTGAAGCTGAAAAGAGCAGAATTTAGCAGTAGAAACTCTGCCCTGATTAAAAACTGTCCTTCTTGATGGATGATGGTTCCCCGAGTACATAACTAGAAAGCAATATGTCTAGAACACATCAGCTCAAAGTTGAAGGCCTATTCAGAATAATGCATGTGTTCTGATCCCCGTCCCAGCACCGTGGTAGACGAGTGTACCCATCATCCCCCCAGAGCACTCTAGGCCCTGACACTATGACTGATTCACTGTGACTGAATAGTTATTAGATAGTTAGTTACCTTGGAATCAGCCTCTTCACAAAGCTTGGGAGCCTTAGTGAGTCCCCATGAACTGCATAAAGGCCACAGTAAAACTGGGGTTGTCCCAGACCTTAAGTGTAAGCAATAAAGAGGTTTCTCTTGATCCTGACAGCTCCCATTGTAGAAGCATTTCCACTCACACACAAAGCAAGGGAAGCCGCCTCTGCTGCATGTATCCCTCTGAATATCAGAGTGCAGTGTGGACTCCCCTGTGTGGGAAGTGCTAGGCTTTACATGAGAAAGGGGCTTTTAATCTTCATGTCTAACATTGTGTCCCTGTTTCTTGTAAAACCATTTCTCCTTACCAGAGACATCACGGTACTTAGCATATTCGTGACTGACACAATTCCTGCATGGAGAGAATGCTCACTACCATGGACAGAGGGGCAGTATACACACTTGAGCTTGGTCCTTTATTAGCAGGGTTTACACTGGACCCATTTAAAAAGAATTGGGGGCTAGAGAGATGGCTCAGTGGTTAGGAGCACTGACTGCTCTTCCAGAGGACCCAGGTTCAATTCCCAGCACCCACATGGCATCTTACAACTGTCTGTAACTCCAAGATCTGCCCCCCCTTACACATGCAGGTAAAACACCAATGTACATAAAATAAGAATAAAGAAATTAAAAAAAAAAAAAAAAAGCTGGGCAGTGGGCCTTTAATCCCAGCACTCAGGCAAAAGCAGGCAGATTGCTATGTGTTCAAGGCCAGCAAGTTCCAGGACAAGCTCCAAAGCTATACAGAGAAATCCTGTCTTGAAAAACAAAACAAAACAAAAAGGAATTAGTCTCCCTAGAGCAGTGAGTTGCTCCCTTCAAACAATCTGAGACATCTGCCTTTTCTTCAAAGAGTTCGTTCCTGGTGTGTCTAACAGAACTCAGCTAGGAAGCAAAGAAGGAACACAGGGCTAAAACATAAAAAGCCCCACACAAGCCGTGTGAACATCAGCCAGAAAGCTCACTGGACAAGTCAGGAAACAGAAAACAGAGACGAAATGCGTTTGCTAAAAGAGTGTAGAAGGTCCTGAGACATTAGCAGGCCTTTGACCAGATTTCCCTCAGAATCTCTCACCCAGGGTGCCGCCTGGCCCATCCCACCACCCTCCCTGCTAAGGTTCCCGGCTCAGGACAGCCAGCATCAAGCCAGAAGCATCTCTTTCTGCCAGCAGTGCTTTAGCAAGACCCTTAATAGGTCATTAGGCTTTTAATCATTTCTGCGGGGCTGGAGTGATGGCTCAGTGGCTAAGAGCACCGTCTGCTCTTCCAGAGGACCTAAGATCAATTCTAGCACCTATATGGCAACTCATGACTCTCAGTCCAGTCCCAGGAGAGACAAAACTCTCTTCTGGCCTCCAAAGGCACTGGACATATATGCTGCACAGACATACATACAGGCCTGTACATAATACACACACATAACATAAAAACAAAACGTGGATTGTTTCTGAAAAGAAATCCAACCTTCTGCCCCTGCATTTTCTGCCACATTGTATCCATCACAAAGGGCGGGATTTGCCCTTCATAACCATGATAGACCTCACTCGGAAAGCTCTGCCTGGTGATGTGATTGTGTCTATCTATCCCCCACACTCATGGGTTGAAATCTGTTCACCAAGGTGACAGTATCTAGAGGTCAGGCCATTGGGAGAGGATGAGGAAGAACCAACCCTCCAGAGCGGGGTTGCTGTCCTTATAAAGCCCAGGGAGCTACCCAGTCCATTCGGCACGTGTGGACGCAGAGAGAATGCTGGGACCAGAACCCCACCAGCACCTGACCTTGCTCTACCAGCCTCCAGAACTGTAGGAAATAGATTTCTACTGTTTAGAAGCTACACATTGTGGGATATTTTGTTCTTGTCACATTGACAAATGGGTGCAGGGCATAGACAGAAAACTGCTTAGCCACCAAGCAGGCCCAGAAACAAATGGTGTCAGAATGAGCGAACAGTGACAATCTCTACTCCACTGACCCGTTCTCCGTCGGAAACTTATTTCCCATCTCTTGCTGTGGTTTGGACGTGCAATGTCCTCTAGCGAGGGTTCACAGGATTGGAACTTTGGCACCCAGTTGAGGTTGGGCCTTGAGGTGGGTCTAACTGCAAGAAGTCAGTTGCAGAGGGAAGAACCTGAGGTCTCCCAGCCCAGCCCCACGTCCTATCCCTCTCTGATTTCTGGTGATGATGTGACTGACCACCATGCCTTCTCTAGCATGTTGAACTACTCCGTCTGGAACCCTGAACCCAAGCAATCCTCCCTCCTTAAATAGCCTCTATTCGGGTATTTGATGACAGTAACAAGGTAAGTAACAGCCATTGGCCATGGAGATGTGTGTTGCATCCGTCTCCATCAGAGTAGCATGCCATCCCTTACACAGTAAGCACCGAGCATGTGTGCTGAGAACCGGACAGGGTCTCAGGGGCCAACCTTGACGGGGTGCTGAGGTCTGGGCTGCTCTCTGCCCGAAGGGCTCTTTTCCAGCTCAGTCTCTCTTAATGCTCCGCTGTCCTCCGTCTCCTCAACACCCTCTTTTCTTACCCCTCCCTGGTATCTCTTTTCTACCCACACACACCCCACCATCATGTGTATTTGCTCTATGCAAACAAGAAGGCAATTAAATCTATCAGACGAACTCCAACATCTGTTCAGCAGCCACGGGAGGGTAGAGTCTGAGAAGGGAGGAGAAACATCTCCCTTTACAACACTCAAACTTTCTTCCTCGGATAGTGGGGATGAGCAAAGGGGAAATTTTTGTATAAATAGGCATTCATTCTACACGTGTACGTGCTTACAAAATGACCATTGTGCCCTTCGTGATAAAATAGGTTTTCCTCTCACACACGTTGTTTCTTCTAGAACCTTTCCAGCTTCTCCCCAACAACTCTTCAAAGACCAAGATGAGATTCAGAATGTTTTTAAGGAGAACAGCTGCATCCTCTCCATCCCAATAAACTGGTTTTTGGTTTGCAGTCATAGGAATTAAACCTCGCTCCTCATGAATGCCCGGGATAGGCTCTACCAGGAAAATGCATCCCAGCCGCTTTCCATTCACCTTGTATTTTCAGACAAACTGTGTCTTGCTGAGTGGCTAACATTTACCTTGAGCTCCAAATTTGCTCAAGTACCTGAGATCAGAGGGTTTCACCACAGGCTGGGCTGCTGGCCAGGGAGCCCGGATGATCTGCCTGTCTGCCTCGCCAGTTCCGGGATTAGAAGGGCACATCACCAAATCCAACTATTCTTTTCTCTTCTTTTCCTTTCTGTTTTGTTTATTTTGTGTACATGAGCGCTCCATCTGCATGTATGTCTTTATGCCAGAAGAGGGCATCAGACCCCAGTATAGATGGTTGTGAGCCACCCTGTAGTTACTGGGAATTGAACTCAGGACCTCTACAAGAACAGCCACTGTTCTTTACTGCTGAGCCACATCTCCAGCCCTCTGCTTTAAAAAAAGAAAAGAAAACAAACAAACAAACAAACAAAAAAAAACCCCATGGATTCTGGAGACCAAACTCAGTTTCTCCTGCTTGTACAACAACCATTTTACTGACTGAGCTATCTCTCCAACTCCCTGAAGGATGTTAGCTCTCCAAACACTCATCCTACTGGACATCTTGGGACATCCATGTTTTTCTTGTGATGCAGAATCCCAAAGGAAGCCAATTCCTTTTAGAAACCAGGGTCAGCTTGTTCCTGCACAGTACCTACATGCTATGAAGAGGTGAGAAGTCGTGCTTGAAGGGGAACTAATAGATTAAGAGAACGTGGAAATCACCATTAATTGCAGAATTGATAGCAGAGGAGGAGAGCTCAGTATTCAGGGCTGACTCCTGGCATAGAACTCATACTTCATTGATTGTTATAAAGAAAGATCCACAGGCTTAGGACTAAACTCACCTAGTAACTGCTGGGAGCTAAGGGCGGTCCAGGGGCAGATGGCTGAGACAGTCATCAGTTCTTAGACAGCTTCCCCCAACCCTACCCACTCCCCATCCCCCCCCCCGCCCCCTATAAGGCCACCTGTGAATAGATGTGACGATAATTTAAAAACAAAAACAAGCTCAGCTCTCCAAAGTTGACAGCCACGGCATCCGTTTGCGAGTATTACCTTTTTCTTGGATGCTTCTGACTTTTTCGACATGTTCTTCAACTTTTTATGCAGATGGTTAAGGACCTGCCAAACGCAGACAGAGAAGACAGGTTTACCCCCATGCTTTACTTACACACTGTCTCTTCTTCAGGGGCAATTCTGGTGTTTACAAATCAATGACAATAGAAATGAATCTTAGATCAAAACAGCCCTGAGTCAACGCCGCCGATGGATAGAGGTATCCCTGCAAGACAGACAGCATCCAGACAAGACAGAGCCAAGGAGAATGCTAACAAGCTCTTCTTGGGGGAAGAGTCTCCCCCCGGGCAGGGGTGGGGCTTCCTGGTGCAGTCCTTCTCTCTGTCTGCCCTGGTTCTTTCTGCCCAAGAATCCACCTACTCGCCTAAAAGCACCAGGTCCTACGATACCTGAGGGCAGTGTCAGCTCAGAGACATAGTGAAAACTAGCGACGCAGGCTGTGGGAGTTCATGGTCCAGGGGACAAAACCAAGAGAATAAGGAAGATGCCATAGCCTGACAGCTGCTCCTTGAGACGGCCCCGGGCTGTTACAAATCTCTTGGAGCAAAGCACCAGCCAGCAAAGCGCCTTTGTCATGTAATACAAGCACTGTGTGGTCTTTAGACAGCCCCACCCCTTAGGAATTCAGCATCATTGCTGATTGCAAGGTGGTAAGGTAGCTTTAATACCTTGAGAAGCCACTCTGCCCTCTTGCCACTGTCATATTTAGGAGAAATGATATGAATGCTGCTGTTATTATTATATATGGGAATTCACAATCTGCACGTGCTCCACAATGCCTAGCCTGCAGAGCTGGCCCCAGGGTTATCTTCTCTATTGTGAACTGGGAGTAAATGGCACAGAGCTTGAAAAGGGCTGTGGATTTCTGAAGAGGCTCTCAGGACGTGGATGCATGTTCCAAGCACTTGGATGTTTCCCTCCAACACAGCAGCATGGAAATAACTTAATCCAATTGGCCTCACGGCCGAAGCCTTCTCCACTCTGCTAGAGGCAGCACCATCAGTCACGTCCTAATTGAGAAACCTCAGGATTCATTTACCAGCCTTCCCTACCCTCGCAGCCAGAGCAGACAAGGAAGCAGCCATCTCCAGGGAGTCTCTGCCTTCAGATTTCCTGCCCTACTGAGACACTTCTCGCTGCTGAAAACACATCAGTTTCTGTCCGTCCCACAAGCCTTTGCTTGCTATGGGAGCAAGTGGACACTCGCTGGTACATTGACAGTGAAGTATCTGTGCTCTGCCGACAGAAAAGTGCGTAGCAGCCAGTCACCGAGAAGTTTTCATCAGCAGCAATGAGGAAAACTTGTAAGAGGAAAGTGATCTGGAACCAGGAGCCTGCCGATGGAGTCAGGATTGACCAGCCAGCTGACAACAGCCAGCATGTTTGTAAATCCCCATTATATAACAGTAATAGCAACATTACAGCATTTCTCCCAAATATGGCAGTGGTAAGAGAACAGAGTGTCTTCTAAACAACTATTCTAGCTGGAAACATCTTTTGCATAGATGTCAATGTTTGCAAACTTATTAAAGCTAGGACAGGTATGCTAAATGCAAAACCTGCAAGATGGTCCTACATCACCAGTGATGCTGAATTCTTAGCAGAAGATATCTTAAGACCACAGATCACAATACTGTGTGTGGGTCACAGAGGGAAAGGGTACAGGACATGCCAAAAGAGTTCACTAAAGGGCATGAGTATGGGTGGCCTGCTTCTTGATGTTAACTGGGTTTACACGGTCAGGCCAACTAAGGTGGGTCCCAGTTCAGGAATCCTGCAGCACCTAAGAATATTGACTTTGCTGAACAGTCCACGGAGATGCTTCTATATGTGTTCTTCTTAGCCCTGCTTCCCTTCCACAGCTCAGCCTATGAGCACACAGTGGCACATTGTGACAGATCTTGAGGTCCTGCCATTGAGGAGGAGATTGTAGATATTGGGGCCACTTGTGATTTCATCTCTTGAGACAATGAACGTAGTGGGCGTGCCCTCGCTTAGACCTAGGAGGGCTCTAAGCAGAATGTATGCTGAGGGCAGAGAGAGAGGACCCATATTCAGGAACACAGGCTGCCCCAACTCACTGTGCTCTCCAGGGTCTTTTAGTTGCAAAGAGCTGTCTCACTAAATGAATCTGAGATCATCTCTGGAATGCAACTCGTTGCTTGACTTTTTAAAAGAAACATTTTAAGTACACAGTAATCTCAAGTGCTATTTTGGCCATCTGTGGTTCCTCACGTTGGCCATCAGCCCCAGTCCTTGGACATACACAGCCAGTTCAGAACCTGACACTCAAGTTCTAGAACTATTAACGAGATGGTACATACTTAGTGCCTGGCAGAAAATAGCAACTCCGGGTCACTTACCTCCAGCCCTCTAGGGCCTGGGATAGATGTGCAAGTATTAACATTGTCTCAAAGGATGTTTGCAGTTAGACTGCTTGCTGAGAAGCCAACTATTTCTGGATGAAAAAATAGGCAAATGTCCATCCATTCATTAATTCTTAGACTTTGCCTTCTGTGGAACTTTGGTAAACACTTTAATGCTAAACATTTTAATGACAGCCTGTTTAGTCCTAAAAGTTTACTTTTTCATTTCCACAAAGATGGAAATAACTTCCCCCCTGGGGACTTTGGAGGGGTGGGGGATGAAGAGAGCCTATGTTTCCTTTACAAAGCAGCAGCTAGGAATTTAAAAGACTAATATTTTAAGTGCAATCTAGTTCCCAGCCCCTGTCGTCCAGGGACTGATTGTCGCCTTCCTTCACCAGTCTCAGTGTCTGGTCAGCAGCTGCATGTCTCTGAAAGTCCTCTTTCTTATTAATAAAATAGCGATGTCCCACCCAGAGGCTCACAGAACAGCTCATGGGTGTGCCATGACACACAACTCACTGTGCATAGCATTTGCCTTGCATTTGAAAAGACCAGATAAATAAGCCGGCTACTTCCAGATAGCTGTAGTAGCAGCTTTGGAGCCCGTGCACCCTTTCAAAAGACACACTGATCACGTAGACGTGGAGAAGGTGGCTTCTTTTAGATGTATTTTTCTGGGGGATATGTACTTACAGTGGTAGGTAAGAAACCACTGCTTCCCTGGAAAGGAGGTTATTTATGGCCCAAAAGGTGGAGAGTCAATGAAGGATAAAGTAACATGGAAACTTTAGAATTTTCCCTGCAGGGATTTCCCCCGCTGCTGGTTCTCATAATACCCTAAAAGGAGATATGGCACTGAGGTTTTCCCAAGAACCTCGTCAAGTGGCCACTAAAAACACACTCTGAATGATAACAGCATCGAGTGGTAACTAAGAAGCCTTGGTTAACATAAGAACCCATTGCTCTGCAATTCCTTAGGAGTTGTGAGTCTCAGGTCCTTCTGAATACATGAAGACAAGATAATCGCATAGTTCCCCTAGCTGTCCCTCTCTAGGCTGAGCTCACAACCTGAATCCCTATCCCTGTCCCTGGGGACTTCAGTCAAGTATCTGTGCAGAAGTGGGGCCTCCCACTCGGATTTTAGAAAGCTAAACTAAATCCGAGCCCTGGCCTGCTGAGCAGAGGCTTGCAGGAAGGACTGCTCCAGGGCCGCACCAGCAGGACCTGCAAAGAGCTGGGGAGGAGGGGACAACTAGAGCCCTTGCGGGCTCTTAGAGGGAACCCAGGCTCTCTCTTTGTCCCACTGTTGTTAGTTTCTTGGGGTCCACGGATCTTATTTAAAGGCTGCTGAAACTGAGGAGGCTCTAACCTTTTGAGCAGCACATCGGGACACATAACTGCCTCTGTGCTCTGTGAGGCGACCTGAGGCAGAGAAGGCAGGGATGGAAGTCTCTCTAGATGGGAATGGCAAAGTCTCTCCAGCACCTCCCAAACTCTAACTTTCTTGTGTCTCAGATCATGAGGGAGCAAGCTGAGACAAAGTGAATGGAGGGAGAAAGAGGGCAAGCGGGGCAGGAGGGGCGCTAGAGGCTCCGTCAGGGGCAGGCAGCGCTCCCCACTCACCTTGGCATAGCAAAAGCAGATGAGCAGTAAGGGCAGGAGGTACCCAAAGACAAAAGTGCACACCACGTAAGCCTTCTTGTGGAGCTGGTTGGGCCAAAGCTCCCAGCAGAAGGTTTGGTTGCTGTCCCGATGGTAGAGGCGCTGGTGGTAGGCCACTGGCGAGGCCATGGCGATGGACAGCGCCCAGATGAAGCCCACGCCCAGCAGCGCGTTGCGGGACACCCTGAGGGAGGAGGAGCGCCGCGAGTGCACAATGGCCACGTAACGGTCCACAGACATCGCGGCCAAGGTGAAAATGCTCACGAGCATGGACACGGTGAAGAAGTAGTGTATGAACTTGCAGATGAAGGCGCCCAGCACCCAGGTGGGCAGTGCGTACACGGTGGCCTGGAAGGGGATGCAAAAGAGCAGGTAGGCCAGGTCTGCGATGCTCAGGTTGAGGATGAACAGGTTGGTGGTGCTGCGCGGCTTGCCGGGTTTGCTGCGCGCCAGCACAGTGATCACCAGGCTGTTGCCCAGCACGCCCATCGCGAATATCAGGCCGAACACCACCAGCGTGATGAAGTTCTCCACGCCGATGCCAAACAGCAGCCTGGACTCCACGGCGGCCGCGGCGGGAGGCTCTGGGTCACTCCCGTTCCCCTCGCTGAGGTTCAAGGCAGCCAGCTCCATCACTTACTGGCACACCCCCTTGGGTGTCTGTGCAAGGGAGTGCGCTGGGAAGGAGTGCCAGGCGGAGAAGGCGGGCTCTGGGGGTAGCGGAGGATCGCTGGGTGTCCCGACACAGCAAAGCGAGAGTGGGTGTCTCCAGCCAGAACCTCCAGCGACCGGCACGAGAGCAGGGGGCAGCGCCCCGGGCTGTGCCTGGTCCCACTGTCCTCTGTGCCCGGCCTGGTTAAAGAGGGGGCGGTGCTGCAAGAACCGAGTTGAACCTTCCCATGCGGGGGCGGCAGGCGCACCACGCCAGAGGTACGGGTCCTCTGGGCGACTCCGATTGCGAGCGGGGCGGGTGGGACTCGTCCGCGAGATCCGCAGGCGGAGAATCTTTTGCGCTTTACGGCTTCTAATCCCTTTCTGGCCGCGACCCCTCGCTCCCGCGGTGCCTTGGGGTCGCACCTGTTGCTCTGAGCTCCTTCTTCCAGCTGAGCTCCCGGAGCTCTGTGGTACACACCTTGGGTAGTGGAGAAGAGTTGCGGAGCTTCCCACACTAAGCCACCTCCCTGCAGCGCTGGTGCTCAGGCTCCCTCCTGCCTTCTCCCGGGTCCTCTGCAGGAGCGAACCTCTCTCTGGGGTTCTCAGAGGCAGGTGGAGTGTCTGCTGCCCAGGAGGGACAGTAAGGGCTCAACTGCGTCCCCTCTGTGCCTCCCGGGTCCCTCCTGAAAACTCACAGCTTGATCTCTGAGCCTGGGCGCCCTCACCCAGATGAGGGGGACAGCCCACCTCCTTTCTGGGGCGCTGCTCTCAGTACAGTTCTCCTGGTCCCTCAAAGACGACTTGGCACTGGTAGCCAAGCTGAGGGATCTGTGAGCCACTGGCTGAGGCGACAGGCTGCCCAGTCCTTCTGCCAAATGGTACCTTTGGTCTTTCCCGCTCCCAGCAAGAGCAGAAATAAACCCCACAAAAATCAAAGGTTGGTCCTGCTACCAGAGGCTCTGTGACAGTCGCCAGCTGCAGGAGGGAAGAGGCAGGATGAACGGAGCACCGCCGTGTGAGTTTTCATTAAGAGAGTGTCCTGCGCACACAGCCTCGGAGATCAATCATTTCCACCAGGCATTACTCATCTGAGTGACACGAACGTAAGCCTTGACAAGTGGTGTGTTTGTAAGGAAGTGCTGGACGTCCACCACTGCTGAAACCAGGGCAAAACCAACTAGACATGGCTGCCTACCTGGCAGTACACACCGAAATTAAAACCTGCCTTGTGCTCAGTGTAGACAGGGTAACTGCATCACTTTCAAATATGACAGTGTCCTCCAGTGTCTGAGTGACCACCACTGTTGGACACAAGGTCCAAGGAAGAGTAAGCACAGAGTGGCAGGGCAGGATCTGGAGAAGCTCTGTGCCCAGGACATTGGCTCGTAGCACAGTCCAGCACGTCAGGGAAATGTGCACAATGGTGAGGCAGGAGCGGCTATGCCATGGGGAGTCCAGGGACAGTACCACCTCATTTCTCCCCCTCACCAGCTCTCTTGGGACACTTTTACCATGCATTACATACCTGTTAGTTCTTTTCTCTTCTGCTTAATGCAGAGAGCTCTCTTACAAATGATGTTCTATTCATTTCACCAAGGGCAGAATTGTCAGCTGTTACTAGCATGCATCTAAGCATCCTAAGAACATCCTTGCCTGCCCTGGGAAGATGGAGCTGTTGCCTGGCCTTTCTCCCCAGAAAAACACTCTGTGGCCTTCAGCTTCACGGAGTTCCGTTGTGTCCCTAGCTCTGTAAAGGTCATATGTAATATGACTTGGGGGAGTGGCTTAGCCTTGGGGTTTCTACTTTGATTTGTTATGGTGTGTGTGTGTGTGTGTGTGTGTGTGTGTGTGTGTGTGAGAGAGAGAGAGAGAGAGAGAGAGAGAGAGAGAGAGAGAGATGGTTGAACCCAGGGCCTCAGGCATGTTGGGCAAACCACTCTACCAGTGATCAGTATGCCCAGCAAGAACTTATAGGATTTCGTTCTTGTTTGTGTTTTCATGTGTTGTAAACTTTTCTTTGAGTAATTACTGTTCTCTCTCTCTCTCTCTCTCTCTCTCTCTCGTGTGTGTGTGTGTGTGTGTGTGTGTGTGTGTGTGTGTGTGTGTGTGTGTGTTGGCACTTGTGGCAGTCAGAGCAAACCTTTTCAGAATTGCTTCCTTCCACCATGGGCTCTGGGGATACAACTTAGTGATCAGGGTCTCTTGGGACTTTACCCACTGAGCCATCTTCTTATCCCTCTATCAATTTTTTTTTTGACATGGCAGGCTTATAATGAGATCACCCACAAGCGTACCACCCGGCTTTCAATACTTAAAAACGTATCAATATCCTTGAAGTCATTTCATGTACCGATGGCAGCCTCCATCCACCACAGCCACCTGTGTGGCCCATTGCTCATTTCCGATGCATATGTGGTGTGTGCGTATGTCCTTCGATGGCGTTCTCTGGTGGGGATTTAGGGTTTCACTTTTCCTTTAGCAGCATGAGCTGTGGTTTGCAGTTTGATTTACAATTGGTCTTGGTTTGCCTTTGGCAGGTAATCCGTCTGTCCCTGTTTGGATGCACAGTGTCTTAGTGGCTTGCATCTGTCTCTTGTTAATTCCACTCTTCCCCTATCCTGTGATACCCTCAGAGCTGTACACAAACAAGAGACTCAAACCCAATGCCCATCTGTTTCCTAACTGGCGAGTTTGGTCCATTTCTCTGTGTTGCTGTCAGGGATCCAAGTGAATCGGTTTGTTGACATTGCCTGGACACTTGGCGTCTCTGTTCTGCTTCCTACAAGCTGCTCCCTCTGCTGTTCTTTCCCTGGAATGTCCTACAGCCTCCCCAGAGAGCTTTCTCCTGACTTGTGCAAGACTCTCCTCCAAGGCCAGCTTCTCACAGGTTCCCCTGGCCATCCTTTCGCCATTTTGCTTCCTAGCTGCTGTGTTTCACTGCCTTGCTTTCTTCCCCTTTCTCAGTCTTTGTCACACATCATATTACAGTGTTCTATTTTTTGAGAAGCCTTATCCACAAACAGATGGGATTAATAAGCACAAAGCTCTATGGGTTATTCTTGAAATAATGGGACACTCAGAGCTGGACACATAAGTCTAGAATGTCATAGCATCTCACGCCATTCATTAGCTCAGGTGACCTCAGGGCAACCTTTTCATATGCCTCTAATACAATAATTAGTCATTATAAGTTCCCTTCTTTATGATGAAGTGCGGGAAACCTAGGAGGGAGGAGGGACACACTGCACAGCTTTTCTGAAAGAGTGTGTCTTAGTCAAGTGTGTGGGGAACACACGCACACACACACTCACACACACACACATAGACACACACACGTGCACATGCACACACACACATAGACACACACACGCCCACACACACACACACTCACACACACACAGTACACAAATTGCACTTCTACAAAGTGTCCGTAAGGTCGTAACGGTTGTAACGGTCGATGAAAGCAGTACCTACACGTCACCTAAAACATCGACAGCTGCTTCACAAAGGGGACTTGGAATTCAAATCATGCACAGTGACACAAACATCTATCTAAGAGGCAGGAAGCAAGGCCTGTCCTGTCCGAACAGTGTGGCCTCCTGGGCAGCTCCCTTCACACTCTCGTCAAGCAAAAGGAAACACTTGTTTTAAGGTTGAGGACAGTTTTATTAAAATTTGGTTGTTTTAAGGTTTAAGGTTTAAAATTTGAGAGACCAAAGCCAAGACAGCCAGGCTGTAAAACATGACAGCTGCCTGAAAGACAGAAAGAAAACCGTGCCTTTGAAGTTCGGGGTCCCGGAAAGTCCGCTGGGCTTAGTGATGGAGCTTTGGCAAGCAGCGCGGGGCAGGAAAGGATAGAGGGTAAAGCTTCAGCTCGTGGGCAAGTGAAAAGGCCCAGGTGTCGGGGAACGCATGCCCCAGCTATGACTAGTATCAAATGAAAAGAGAGAAATGGTTTTCTGCATTAGGAGAAGCAGGCACACCATGCCTTAGTCATCCTTGCAAGTGGCCAAGCATCTGCGTGACATCATCTTAACAGGTGTGGTCTGCAGCGCCAGGTCCCCTCCTCCATGACATGAGTACAGGGGACTGGCAGGTGAATTCACCCACGTGGGTGATGTCCCCTGTAACACAGCACTGACTTCCAGCCAATGAAGACGATGAAACCGCTATCTTTCACTGACACACGTGGTAGTTTTATCTTCAGTGTTCTTTTGACTTTTGTATTTTTTTTCCTTTAAAGCCAATGTGAGTTCCAGGGTTTAAAGGGAACGGCAGCTCTCATCTGTGCAATTATCTTCATGAATTTATTCTGTCTCCTCTGTTACGTTCCCAGCCTTGCATTACAGTAATTGATGAGTGGGCTGTCAACTTTGACCCCAGGAAAAACACTGGAGAGAGACGAAACGCTCTCCTTGTTATCCCTGACAACCTGGTCCGTTTCTATCTGGAGAGTCCTAAGCTTCCAGTCTTGCCTGGCCTGGCCTGGCCCAGCCTCCCCCCCCTCCACTCCACACTCAGGTCCCTGAGCCATCAGGAGGGACAAGGGCTGAAGGTCATGTGCCCTGTTTGTTTCCAGTTATGGCAGCTGTGGCGACATCTCCTAGCAGCTAGGCTTTGGCCGACTCTGAATAGGGGAAGAAGGCAGGGAGAAGCCACAGCATCAGGCGAAGGCTCACATTTATCTCTACTGGGTCATCTTGCTGAGCCTCCGTCTCCTCAACTGGAAACCAGAGGGCACCATCTTGGGGTTGAAGTCAGCGAAATTGTTCTCTGCCTGTCATTGTATCAAGGTATGTGTCCATGGCAAGAGTCTATATTACCAAGTTTGTTTGGAATGAATGAAATCGTGTACAGGAGCTGGCTGGGTGGCTCAGTAAGGAAATGGCTTATGCCGCCCAGTCTGACAGCCTGAGTTCATCCCCAGGACCCACATGGTAAAAGGAGAGAGCCAGCTTTTAAAGTTGTCATTTGATCTTCCTACTCACACTGTGGCATGCACATGCTTGTGCACTGACACACACTCACACACACACACACAGTGTAATAAAAAAAATCTAAAGAGTTATTTATACAAAGTGACACAGTATATGAGATCCTAAAGTTAATACCTCTGTTTATTTCTGAATTTTTAAAACATTACAGAATTTATTTTCTTTTCTTGTTTACATGGTGTTCTATAAGCGTTTTGTGCCTATATGGGCATCGCGTTCTCCAGGTTTGAGAACTTGTACTGATGATATTCTCTATGCTGCCACCATGCTATTCTCCTTCTCTGCCTGTAATTTGGCAATTTGATCTTTTATGGGGTCCCAAAGCGCTCCCAAGTTCTGTTCATTTGTTTTTTTAATTTCCCATTGACCTTTACTGAGTGATCCAATTCCTCTACGCTGTCTTCCAAGCCTGACTCTGTTTGTAAAATGATCCATTCTATTGATGATGCTGTTTTTGTCAGTCTGGGTTTCCTCTTGCTGTGAGTACCTGAGCTCTGGCTTCTGGATACTCCCCTCCCTGCACGGCCCGGGATCATCAACCTGTGCTCTAGTGTCAGCCCAAGAAAGCCAGGCCAGTTCCTCCCCAAGGCTGGTTAAAAAAAGAAAGAAAGAAAGAAAGAAAGAAAAAGCCAGCCATCCCTCGCTACTGAAAAGGGGGAAGAATGGCAAGAAGGTAATGATGGAGTTCAAAATGAAAGAGGCTACTGCACAAGCCAGCGAGGGAAATCTGAAAGCAGAACTGAAATACAAAGCCCTCCTCCATCCAAAGAGGCCGGAACTGCTCGCCAAAGCCCTGACTTTGGAGCTGGAGAGATGACTTAGTCAGTGGTTAAGAGCAAATTCCCACCAACCACAGGATGGCTCCCAACCATCTGTAATGAGATCTGGCGTCCACCTCGGGTCTGTAAGCAGACACGCAGACAGAACACTGTATGCATAATGAATAATAAAAAAAAAATCCTTTTTAAAAAAACATCCTAGACTTTGGGTGACAACATGTGTCGACCATCCACGAGTGTCTGCACTGCTAGATACAAAATTAGCTCACAAAAATCAGCAGCCCTCCTATGTCCAAATCAGAGAAAGAAATCAGGGAAGCTTCGTCCCTCACAGTAGCCTCAAGATCGCGGCCATGGACTTGTACTCTGAGTTTAATCTCAACGTGGCATTTTTAACAGGATTTTGGTTACATGGATACTATGACAACACGCGCCATGGCACAGACCCAGTGCTCTAACTTGGGAGTGTGTGGTGGCATGTTTTCAGTGCAGCCAACTGGGCAAGAAGTTGGGCTGTCAGAGCCAGAAGTCAGTTTTGATGGTTGGGAGGACTCTGTGTCCTAAGTCTCGGGTACACAGTACAAGCTCTCAGATGTGACCGTGTGGAGCTTGGTGGATGAAGAGCTCAGTCTGCTCGGTGCCCTGCGTAAAGAATACTAATTTGGGAAGCTACCAGATAAATACACCTTTTTAAAGCTGTAAGATACAGCTAAAATTCAATGTCCCTTTCTCAGAGATGGCCATCTGATCAAACTCAAAGCTTCTTGATGTGCAGAACTTTATAATTGGAACCTTTTCATCAAAAGCCAAAATCTGTCTAGCTGGAAAGTATGGAAGTTCTTCACAGGTCATTGTTGAGTAAATATGCCATGCTGTACGTCAGGAATTTTATTTCATAAGGCACATAAAGATTTGCTTTAGAAATCCAAACTGTACGTTCATATCTAGGGTTGACTTCTTTTGATCATCTGTTTTTCTTTTCTTCTTTGAGTTGTTTGACCAGAGTTATGATCATTCCTTTGAATTCTGCCTGGAAAGTCTCCCAGTCCTTTGCATTAGGGGCCACTACTATGGGACTTATATGTTTTTGGAGGAGACGGTGTGTGTGTGTGTGTGTGTGTGTGTGTGTGTGTGTGTGTGTGTGTGTGTTTCTGCACTGGGATTTGCATACATGTGGTGGTTAGGCTAGTATCTGAGTTTTTCTTTCTTTTTTTGTTAAGTCCCTATCTTCTCTCAGCAGAGGTATATAAAATGTTCAGGGGGAGCTTGAGGACACACACTTGAGTCACAGAACATGGAGAAATCAGCTGACATTCCCCTGGAAGCTTCATCCCCCATTTCCATAGTGTTGGAAGGTGCTGGGAATAGTCCCAGAGGAGCAAAGCATCGCTAGTCCTTCCTAGCTTTGAACTCTGTGAGCTACAGTAATGGCTGACTTAGCAAGACGCTCCTGCTGGTGCAATAGCAGCATGGGTGTCATGGGAGTAACCAATGGTTTTTTGATTGTATTTTAAGTCCCACTCCACAAATTGAAAGCCATACTTGACTCTGTTATCAAGTGGCTAGACAGGTCATGGACCATAGGAGAGAAGCTGCTATATTACTCTGTGGAATGGTCCTAATATTAAATCAACTCCTATGACTTACTGTTATACCCATAGGCCAGTATGTCTCACAACCCTCATCAGAAAAGCTGCTTCTAGAGGTAGATGGTGATTGATGCATGGACACACAACTGGTCCAGGTGCAGATAATAAGAGACTAGAGAAGGCTCAGCCCTAACCGGGACAACCTCATCATGCCTCCACATCCTCTCAAGGCCCCGGAGATCTTTATGAAAGAGGCAGGGGCAGCAAATGACTGCAGGGAAACATCGTTTGCTGGACACGATGAGGCAGCTGCACGTATGATCTCACAGCGGTTATGACAGCACACACAAGACAGAATCCCTTACGTTATCCGCATTTTCTGTATTTATGACAGAATCCCTTACGTTGTCCTAGAACCCTCACATCCCTCCTGATAGTATTCTTCCATGTTTCCACATCCATGACCTGCTGGGTATCTGCTGATACAACGGCCGGTTGATACAAAATCACCTAAGTACAGGTAATTGAAAACATCTTTTCATTTTAGTTTACTTTTAGGAACAGACTCTCGGTATCTTGTATGGTCTTGGGGCTGATACACAGCCAAGGGTGACCCTGAACTCTGGCTCTTGCTGCTGTCACCACCCCAGTGCTATGAGCAGACGCCTGGTCTATGCGGCGCCTGGGGGTCAAACCCAGGACCTTCTACACGCCAAGCAAGCACTCGGCTGACTAAGCTACATCCCTAGACCCTGCATCTCAGAGCATCTTAGGACGTTAAATTTTACACCAGTTCACCATAATGTCACTGCAAATGTATTTCCTTACATTTATGTCAAAGTACATTTTTTCCCTAGACACACATCATCTTGATACAAGAAGTAGCCTGGGCACACAAAGAGAAAGGGATCTATACTAGCCCAGGTTAGACCAGGATGTTGGCGGGATGCTTTCAAGCTAAACAGATGAGGCTTGTTAGTGATTTTGAAACATCTGTCTCATCAAAGCCTTGACTCCAGTGACCCTAAATGGTTCTGAGTGACGTTCATCTTCTCTCTTCTCTATTTGCCTTCAGCTCTTCCTTTGTCTCTTTCTCGTGGGGTTTAACAAGCTGTAGATAGCAGGGGCCACGGGAACACCATCATTACAGAAGAGAGGCTGCTGTATCAGCTGAGATGAATAAATGTGGTTAATTTTGACATCGAGTCCTGCTGCTTTTAGTAAAGGACTAGAACTCTCGGTGGTAAGACACATTTCTCTCCCAAACTGCTGCAAATACCAAAACAAGAAGGAAGATTGGCTGTCCAAATAACACCTGAACCGCAAAGGAAGGAAAAATGGACAAAGGTGACCACAAATACTTCACTAAATCACCTCAAAACATGGGAGCAAACTAGGGGAAGGAACAAGGAAAAGGTGTCCACTGTCTTCACAAGTCCCAGCACGTCCTCGTGGAACAAACTAGAAATCCAGATGTTTCCCCGTTGCCTAAGAGCTGAGCAGCACCTCGCAAACGGCACCTGCCCTGCTCATCCCTTGCGCCCATCGAACTCCATCTGCCATCACCACTCACAGATGACGCCAAACATCTGGAAAAAAAATAAATCCAACAAAACTGACTAATGGGACAAAGTGGGCGGGAAGGAGGTGGCCCACGGCAGATGGTCATGAGATCTTGACCTTGACGCCTTATGGGGCCAGAGATCAGCATCATAGCAGCCCTAAACACTGTGGACCCCCCAGTGAGTAAAGAGAAAGCAACTATGTATCCAGTGGTGAGGGTAAGAAGCCAATACCCCTACAGTGTCAGTTCAGAATACTCAGCCCAGCGTACAAGGTCAAGTCATGAGATACATAGGTAACATGTCAGAGCGTAGAGATAAAAACTGGACCATGACCAAGCAGACCCAAGTCATTCTGTATCTGACTGAAAGCAGCCCTCAACAGGGAAGACTGCTACATTTCCGTGTAAACAGGAAGGGCTCACAAATGGCTGCAGAGAAAAGCACACACTCGGATGGAAGCAAACCACCCCATGCCTAGAATAACGTTTCTAAGGCTTTCCATCCAGAAAACACCAGGACTGCCCCAAGGTCAGCATCACCAGGACGAGTTAGCACCTTGGGGGTTACCAGTCAGAGGGAAGGCTGCAGTCAAGACTCCAGACCTGGGAATTTGCAGTTTGTTTTCCTTTCCTCCAAAGCTCACTGAGGGGGTAGCAGAAGGGCATCCCTCCTGTAAAAGATGCTGAGCGGCCGGCAGTGCGCACAGGATACTGGCACATTCCACAAGACGCTGGAGACTCATAGTTCTCTTGCAAGAAAAAGATACACAGGGGCTCGCAGGAGCGCATTAATTTGAGAGAATTTCAAGCCTGAGATGGGAAACATCCTTAAGGGAAGAAACTCATTTGGTGTCTGTACACTGCCCTGACCCAGCAGGGAGGAGCCATTGGCTCCCTACGGCCCCTTTGGCAGTCAGCAGGTGAGCACGATAGGCCTGTGCCTCTTGGCTGTCTCCATTCCCCAACCTAGATAAAGTCCCACGGGCTTGATCAACCCACTGCCTCTTCTCTGTGGAGAGGGTTAACAAGAGCGGCATCTCAATTGTAGCGCTGATCCCGCTACCACAACCCAAAAGAAGCAGTCTTGAAACCTGCTCCAGGGACTGAAGCAGAAGATGTATAATCAGGAACTAAACCCAGCCTTGCATAAAAATAATGATTCGCTCCACAATTTTGGCAAATGCATACTGGCTGATCATAATAATCCAATAACAGTTTAAGAAAAAGAAATTGCTGAATCTAATTTGTTATGTCAATAAAGATGATATAGTGGGCAATATTAAAATATATATGAAGAATAAGTCCCCACTTAATGATGATAGCAAAATATTCTGAGCAGAAGTTCCCATTTGTGATTTCTGATGTAAGCCCCAATTATTTTCCTTAATGTTGTTTTTTTTTTCTTAAGCTCATATCTAAGACCAAGCAACAACACCATACTGTAAGAGCGGACCTCACTGAAGACGTTCCCTAGAAATTGGGAAGGAAACAAAGGCACTTCCCACAGCCAATACCACAGAACATTGTTCACGAAGAAAAATAGCATAACACATCGTCCTTTAACAGAGCAGCCAGGAAAAAAAAAGAGCTGCATTTGTCTAGAAAATAAGGGTATAGAAGCTCATAAACCAGTGGGAGAGACAGATGAAACAGTAGTCCTGCAAGTCAAATGCAAAACATCCCAAAGCCTCGGGGTTAGTCCTATTGGACGCTGCTGCAATTGCAGCAGCTAATCCTAGGGGGAGTCAACCGTGTGAATAAAGATGCACCATTAAGGCTGTCTATCAAAAATCTGCTTGTTATGGAGAGATTTGCAAATTAGTGTACTGTGGCTGAGAGTTCTTCAACCATATAGCTTTGTAAGATAGAAGGAGGCATTGCCCTTTTAGAATCTGATTTTTTTTAACTATTACATTTTATTTAAATTAAAAACAATTATTATTTTACATACCAATCCCAGTTTCTTCTCCCTCCTGTCCTCCCATTCCCCCATCAGCCCCCCCATCCCACCCCCATCCCACCCCCATCCACTCCTCAGGGAGGGTGAGACCTCCCATGGGGGAATCATGGAAGCCTGTCGCATCATTTGGGGCAGGTGCTAGCCCCCCCCCCCCCCCCCCCCGGTCCCATGTACCTAGGCTGAGAGAGTATTCCTCCATAGGGAATGGGCTCCTAAAGCCCATTTGTGCATTAGGGATAACTGTCAGAGGCCCCATAGAAACTGAAATTCTTAATATTGTGCTTTAAAAAGAGAATGAGAAACAGAAGTTTATTGCTTACTTTTTTATTGCTGTGACTCTGAGTTGAAGTTAAAAACAAATAAGCAGATAACAAGTAAATGAATAAACAAGGGAAGACAGGCTCCTCGGCTCACAGGTCAGAGCAACACAGTCCATGGTGGAGGCCAAGGCATCGCAAGTTGGTCCATGGCACTGACCAGAAAACAAAAATAGGGACCTCTAGGAACCAGAGGGTCTTTTTCTTTTCCCCTTTTTACTACGTCTGTGCAAACGGTCCATGAAGCCACACTGTAAGAGTGGGAAGTCCCTTGTCAGTTAAATCTCTGGAAACACCTTCACAGACGAAAGCACAGCTGAACCGTTGGTACCTCAGGTGTTTCTCAACCTAATCAATCAAAATTAATCACCATAGACCATTGCAATGGCTAACCAGCAAATAAAAAGCCATGGAATTTTAAGGTGAAAAACTGAACTTGTGCTTTTGAAAAGGGTGAGGGAACACAATCCACTAATTTCTAGCCACTGCACTTAAAATTTTAATGCTGTTGGAAATCAACCCCCCACCCCACCCACCCCACCCCACCCACCCCACCCTCACCCCCACCCCCACCTCACCTTCACCTCACCCCCACCCCGCCCCCAGCCCCGTGTGTGCTCCCTTGAGATAAGCAAGCCAGGGTAAGAAGAGAGAAAAGAAAGGGTGGACGTGTCAGTCACTTGAGGAGCTCACCACTTCCTCTCCAATATAAATTTTGTAGACACTTTTCCCAATGCTTCTGCTTGGTAAGGGCCGGCAACAACATCTGGACAAGAGGGACCAGGAAGGCAGTGTCTCTGTGTCAGTGGGATGTGTGTGGCTGGACGTAAGGATAAATGAAAACAATGGAAGAGGGCAGGGTTTGTTTTGGATGATGGTTCAAAGAGGTAGAAGACTCTCTGATCTCGGTTGGGACCCCTTCCCCACATTTCCAGCTGTGCATTCGTATCTTTTAATTTCTCATTTTCATTCCAGCCAGGCTCACTTTCAGACATCTCAAACCTGCAGGTCATGGGGCACACGAATCTCAGAACAGCTACGACTGTAGCCCAACATTTGCAGATACGCCATTTTGAAATGTCAAAACATTGGATACCCCTACAGCAGAGACAGAAACACTAATAGCCACCACCTGACCATGGTGTGTCATCTGGTCACATTCATAACCGTCCGGCCTGCTAGCTTGTCACTCACCACATGCAGCTCTTCCCAGGCCATTGGCAATCACCGGCTTCCATCAGAGCAATCCATGCTGGGTACTCTCTGTGATGGGCTTGCAGTGCTCCCACCCCACCCCACCCCACCCCACTCCTACCCCACCCCCACCCCAACCCCACCCCACCCCTACCCCAGCCCTGCTCTTAGGCAGCTGAGGAGAATACACACTCATGTCAGGTGTCACCTAGCAGGTCAACACCTGCCAGGAAGAGAGCATCCACAAGAACCACGCATATCTGGACCTCAGTGATAAGTTAACAGGATCATGACATGCCCAGGACCGGTACCCGGCTGTGGGCACCCAGTTAGTAGACTGAGCCCTCATGTTCCTGCTTCTTGCAATGCTAGGATGCTGCTGGTTCCTCGACCACACCCAAGCAGTCAGGTTAGTCTGAGATAGGAAGAGTGCACTGAGCCAACGGGTCAGGTTAGGCCGAGATAATGGCAGCATGCCTCCCAATTAGAGCACTGGGTACTTCTCAGGCACTAGGAAAAATTATGCCTGGAGGGCACCTCCAGCCTGCTCTAGGGTGAGCCCCAACATGATCTGAAGCTGTTTCTCCCTCTAGCCAGTGAAGGCATGTTTCTCCAGTCTTTGCCCATGATTTAAATCAAGACACTCTGCCACTGGCCGTGTCGGCACGGAATCACGTGGTGACACGGGGTGCCCAGCCCCAGGCAGACCTCAGCACCCACCACTCCACAGACCCTGAGTGAGGATGCAGCCCTCAGCCCCACACACTGAAATCACATCTCAACTCTTGCAACAAATGGCCCACAATTGATGGATAAGGTTTTAATTGGTAGGAAAAAAATGCTGTGAAAACCATTTTAAGCGAGTTCATCATTTCTAAATACACCCTAAAGTTCATTTCTTGTTTCTGCTTTCTTTTCCTTTGTATGTGAGCTGCTCCACAGGCCAACAAAATCATCCTAAAAAAACATCAAACATTCTTTCACAGTGAACCCTCTCACTCTCTCATCCAAAGTCCCTAAAGAGAGTGTGAATTCCCTGCATATCTTCCCTCTGGACTGTTAGCAGCTTCTCATCAAATACACTACACACACACACACACACACACACACACACACACACACGCACGCACGCACGCACGCACGCACGCACGCACGCACGCACGCACACACACACACACACTTCCCTATTCCCTATCTGCTTTTGCTTTCAACGCATCACGTACTATTTTAGCTTGAATCGTTTGGTGAGTAGGTGGCTAGATGTCTAGAAGAGCAAGTGGAGGGATAGATGAGTAGATGAGTGGGTGGATGGCTGTTATTAGCAACCCTCAGTGAGGATTAGGACTCGAAGGAGTCAGAACAGCCACATGTTGCTGTTAATTTGGTGCCACCACTTTGGGAGGCTAATTTACATGTTAAACATATAATTTCCATATGACCCAACAACTCTACTCCTATACAAATTGAGAATTAAAAGCTTAGGCCCACACAAATCTTACACATCAATATTTATAGTAGTATTATTTAGAATACCTGTAATGGAAAACAGTGTCTATCAACCGTTGAAAAGATAAACAAAATATGACACACCCACAAAATGGAATACAGTTTGGCAGTTCAAAGCAGGGAAGACTGAATCTGACCACTAGGTGATAAATTGTGCAAGCTCTATTCCCTGAGTGAAGCCAAGCACAGAAAACCATAAACTGTGTGTTCCATGGATACAGAAAGGGGCCTAGTGACTGCCAGGGCCTGAGGGGGGAAAGGAGGGAATGTTCCATGTAGACTTTCTTCCCAGTGTGAGCGAGGGAGTGGCCATGTTTACAGACGGAGTAAACAAGAACTACTCAGCAGCCTTCTCCAAAAGTCTGACTTCACAGCACAGGAGTCTCAGCTAATGACATCTCAGTGATGGAGCGTGAGACAGGCGTGAATATTTTAAGTAGGCAAAGAAACGTGATCAAACATCCGGCTGGAAGGCCTACAAGAGTCCAATACCACCTGTCCATCAGAGAGCTGGAACATATTTTCTAACGCTGCAATTCTTTCACGTGGGTGTAGACATGTGATTTGGAGCTCAAGAACCTTCCACAAGAATAAAAAGCAGAAAGAGATCTAAGCTGTGCTTCCAATGACAACAGCTGAGGGGGGAGCCAGCATTTTTGCCCAAATGTCTATTTGTAGTTTTTGTTTTAGGGTTTCTTTGGTTGGTTGACTGCTTTGGGTTTTGGTGCTTTGTTGGTTGGTTGGTTGGTTGGTTGGTTGGTTGGTTGGTTGGTTGGTTGGTAGGTTGATTGGTAGGTAGGTTGGTTGGTTGGTTGGTTGGTTGGTTGGTAGGTAGGTTGGTTGGTTGGTTGGTTGGTTGGTTGGCTGGTAGGTTGGTTGGTTGGTTGGTTGGCTGGTAGGTTTGGCTTTTTGACTGTTTGACCTTGTTTTGCTTGAGATAGCATCTCATTTTGTAGCCAAGGTTGGCCTTATTCTCCCTAGAGCTCAGGGTGGCTTCAAACTCCCATCAACACTGAGGCCCTAGCCTCTTGAGTGTTGATATTCCAAGTCTGAGCAACCACATCAGCCTTACATAAAGCCTTTCTATATTACCATTTGGGGTATCATAAGGATATTTTTAAGCAAATATTTTATTTACAACAGAATGGAATGAAATTATTATAATGAATATATAGATTCCAAGAGATAATGGTTTTTGAAAAAAAATAATAAAAACTCAACTGCAGGAGGAAATTGGTTTAAATGAGGAAGAAGCTGGGAGGCATACAGCTGTAACCCCAGCATTTGAGAGATGCAGGCAGAGGGATCACATGACTCACAAATTGGAGCCCAGCCCAGGCTACATAGTGAGAGTGCATCTCAGAATAAGTAACAAAGGTAGAAAAGAAGACAGTCGTGTGTAAATGTTTGTGACATACAGTTATTAACCAGAACATTGGTGTCCTCAGGAGGACACGTCTTGCCTAGCAGGAAACAAGACGCCATGATCACCTGTGTGCGTCTCGGTTTTCCCGGTGTGATGCTCTGCGCCTTCATCACGCTAACCTTCTTGTGCACCTGAGGGGTGAACGTGAAAGTCCGTCATAGCAGAGAAGTTGAGGCCGCAGGAGCTCGTCATCATGTCCACAACCAGGAGCAGAAAGCAAATGGGAGTGTGTGTGCGGACTAATCAGCTCATTTCCCCACTCCTACACAATCAGGGCCAAACCCCAGGGCTGGCGCTGCCGGCAATGGACTGCCCCGCCCCACTTCCACACAAGCCCCACACACATGTGCCCACAGGCCAACCTCATCTCAGCAACGCCTCGCTGAGAAGCCTTTCCAAGTGATTCTAACTGTGTCACCGTGCTGGAGGGACGGCCCAGTGGCTAAGAGCTCATGTGGAAGAGCCGTGCTCTGCTCCTCAAACCCATGTCATGTGACTCATCACCTCCTGCTAACTCTAACGCCAGGAGGATCCAGCGCCTCAGCCGCTGTGGGCACCCGCACTCGAATACACCTGACCACACTACACTGCCTTGCACACTGCCCCTCCGGGCACATGGCCACACTGCCTTGTGAACTACACACTTCTAAGATGATAAAGTCTTTAAACCATCACTCGGGCCTGTGCACCTTTCTCCTGGTCGATCCTCATGATTGTCCCAAGATTCTATTTTATTTATTTTTGTATTAGTCAAACAAAACAAATTCTGAGGGATGGGACAAGAAAGGTGTCTTGGTATTGCTGTGATGAGACACCATGACCAAAAAATTAAGTCTGAGAGCAAAGGGTTGATTCAGCATACACCTCCACATTGCTATTCACCGCTGAGGGAAGTCAGGACAGGAACTCAAGCAGGGCACGATCCCAGAGGCAGGAGCCAATGCAGAGGCCATGAGGGTGCTGCTTACTGGCTTGCTTCCCCTGGCTTGCTCAGACTGCTTTCTTACAGAACCCAGGACCAGCAGCCCAGGGATGACCTAACTCAACATGGGCTGGGCCCTCCCCCATTAGTCACTAATTGAGAAAACGCCCTACAGCTGGATCTCAAGGAGGCGTTTCCTCAGCTGAGGCTCCTTCCTCTCTGATGACTCCAGCTTGTGTCAGGTTCACACATGACAACTGACCCTTGTCAACTTGACACACAAACACATCACTATTAAGCGACCTCCCTTCCTTTATTTTTTTTAAACTCACCCTCGAGATCTCGCATTAAAATAATTTTAAAAATCCCATAGTCTTTAGAAATTCGAACACATTAAAATTTTCAGTCTCTGTGAAACATTCAGTCTCTTTTCAAAGTTCAAGCACTTCATCTGTGGGTTCCTTTAAAAATACGTTCTTACTTCAAGAGATAAAAATCAGGACAGTCACAATCAAATCAAAGCAAAACCAAATTCCAGCTGTCAAATGGCTGGGGTCGCCTCTGCAGCTCTGTCCTCTGTAGCACACACAGCTCGTCTTCTCGGCCCCTGCTGGCTCCACTCCACTGCTGCTGCTCTTGGTGGTCATCTCGTGGCCCTGGCATCTCCAAACACTGGGGTCTCCTGCTGTAACTGGACTGCGCTTTTACCAACAGCCTCTCATAGTCCCTCTTCACGATGCCAAGCCTCAACTTCTTTGCATGACCCCTTCAGTCCTGGGCCTTCAGCTGCCACTCAGCTGCACCTTCACCAGTGGCCTCTCCTGCCCCTCACAGTGACAAGCTCAGCTGCTCTCCATGACCCCTTCATCCCTTCAAAACCAGTACCCCCTGCGTGACTCTCACACATTACCACGTCCTGCTGCCAGCACGAGGTACAACCTTGACCGCCTCGGGAACACAGCTTCTCTGTGCTCTCTGGAAAAGGTTCCCAGATTTCACCTGGGTGATGCTGGTCTCTTCTTAATCACCACCAATTTCTTAGCTCCAGCTGACCAGCATCAAGTATGCCAGCAAAGCAGTTCCACTTTAGGAGCTCTGATATCTTGTTAATCTCAGCTGATTTTTCAGACCCCGCCAACCAGAACTGCTGGATCCTAATTCAAAATAACAAATGGCCTTGGTAGAGTCTTTAATTTTCCCTCTGAAACTCCACAAGCCAGGCCTCCATCCTCTGCACTGTTCTTGACATCCTCATCTTCCAACTTCCCCACAGAACGTCCCACAGAGCTCTTAACACTCAATGGCTCTTCTAGACCAAACTTCCGAAGACCTTCAACAATCCTCTCCAAACCATGGCCAGGTCTGTCACAGCAAGACCCCACTGCAGTACCCCACCTGTCTTTGTTAGAGTTTCTATTGCTTTGATAAAACACCATGGCCAAAAGGCACGTTAGGGAGGAAAGGTTTGTTAGCTCACACTTCCAGATCATTGTCCATCACTGGAAAGAGTCAGGACAGGAACTCACACAGGGCAGAGTCCCAGAGGCAGGAGCTGATGCAGAGGCCATGAGGGGAGCTGCTTACTGGCTGCTTCCCATGGTTTGCTCAGCTCACGTTCTTATAGAACCCAGGACCACCAGCCCAGGGATGGCACCACCCACCACGGGCTGGGCCCTCCATTATAATAAATGAGACAGTGCCTTACATCTGGATCTCATGGACAGACACATTTCCTCGAGTGAGGCTCCTTCCTCTGCAATGACTCTAGCTTGTGCCAAGTTCACACACAAAATCAACCGGTGCAAAAGGCAACACAAAGGCTACAGAATGGGTGAAAACACCCAAAAGGAAAGAAGCACGGACCACAGAACTGAGTTCTAGGTGATGAGGGGAGGGCTCCTGACATGTTTCTACACAGCTCTTAAAAATGTGTTACATCTGATGTATTTGCTAACTTACTCATTTATTTTGCAAGGCATTTCATTATGTAACTCTGCTGGCCTAAAACCAGCAGAGATCTGCCTGCTTCTATTTATTTATTTGTGTGTGTGTGCATGTGTTGGGGACCAGGAAAGGGGCAATTCTCATGCGTTGGCACAAGTGTGCTCAGAGGCTCATTTGAGAGAATATGTTCCTTCCTTCAGCTATGTGCATCCAGGGACCAAACTCAGGTCATCAGGCCTAGCAGCAAGCACGTTTCCCACAGACTCATCTCACCAGCTCCAACTCATCTTTGTAAAGCTCGAAGAAGGCTTTCCCGCCGGAGAGTTTCACCACCGTCCTCAGACTGGCCTCACACTCACCATCCTCCTGCCTCAGCCCCACCCACCCCACCCCCCACCCCGATGGCTACAATTGCAGCTTTGAAACTTTGCAACCCACTGCTATTTGAGTTCTGACACTTCAAAGATGCAGCCAACACAGTTACTGTTTAAATTTTTAAATAAACATATTAATTGCCCACCAAAGGCCTTGGAAATGTGCTATGATTCCTAGTATACACCTCAGCAGAACCATTCAGATCTCCTAAGTCTTTTCCTGCCGTGTGAACACAGGAATGACAATGTGACTTCAACCCTTCCCGAAAGGGAACCATGCGGGCCCCCAAGAGGACCACTCAGTGAATCAAGACAGGCTTCATCAGAAAAGGCAAGGACAGGGAGGTTTCCGTGTCAGCCCCTGCTTCCTACAGGACCTGCCTTCTCGTCTGTCCCAGGAAGGAAGGAAGGAAGAAAACATTGCTGCCTCCAGAAACATTTTAATTTGTCTAGCTACAATAATCAGATCTTTATTCATGGGCATATGTAGCTAATCACAATGGCATGCAAGAATTGGGTTAAGGAGGTCTCTTTGAAATGTCATTTGTGGAGTTCACTTGTAATTTGTCATATTCCCCTGGCCCGACAATAATGAGATTTGGGGTCATCTAGTTATTAACTCTTCTCCCCTTCAATGCTCACTTGGAGCTGTGGTCCACGACACATGGCTGTGCCTTGGATTCACGGGAAGGCTCCAGAAACGCTGGAGAGTTGAACAGTGACAGAGTGGGTGTGAACCCTAGCCAGTCTGCAGGAGGTGAGGCCCCTAAGCAAAGGACATACTGCTTGCTCTTCTTCTTGGCGTTTTTCTTCTTATGTTGTGATACGAAGTATGGCTAAGGGAATATTATTGCACATTGTTCAAGATCACCCAGATGTGTACATTTTAAGATTAGGAAGGGAGGAGCAATAAACGCGATTAGTTATTAAATTTACACCTGAGGCTGGTGGGGTAGCTCAGAGGTAGAGCACCTTCGGGCGCTGTCAGTGGCCATGTCCTCTGGTCTTAGTGGGAGGTCCTAGGGCTCAGATTCTCACTTGTGGGTCGCAAGCACACAGGGAGTCCTAGCTGAAGGCCGGGAACGGGAGAGTAGTAAAAGTTTCTGTTTGCACAACAACCAACGCTAAGTAAAAGTCAGAGTCCACGGTGTTTCTGAGGTCTCATCTGGGTTGCATCCTGTGACTTTACCGTGGCCTCTGAACATGCAGCGTGAGCCCTGTGCACTGTGCACAACCTCCCTGCCTGGAACCCTTTCCCTCAGATTCAAGACTATTGTTTATTATGAATCACGATGGTTCTTAGCATCACATATGGCTTTCTGCTCTTACAAAAACGAAGTGTTTGACATACAGAGAAAGACTCATGCTGTTTCCCTGCCATCACATCTCAGCACACATCAAATCAGTATTTTTGAATTGCATTGGGTTGGAATGCTTGATTTTTAAAACTGCTAAGTGAAGGCTCAGGGTAGAGCTCAGTTGGAAAAACTGGCATGGGACCTGGGTTCAACTCCCAGAATACGGATAAAGAGTCAGGCATGATGGTGTGCGTTATAATCCAGTGCCGGGGAAGCAGAGGCAGGCAGATCCCTGCAGCTCTCTATCCAGCCAGCCTAACGTACTTGGTAACTTCCTAGCAAGTGAGAGACTCTGTCCCCAAGCAAACAGACAAACAACTAAACAAACCAGCAGCAGGCCAAGGCTGAGAATGACAGAAGCAATGCCCATGAGCGCTGGGTGATGCAGCTGAGACGCGCACTCTTGCGGTTTCTTTCATAATCCATAGCACGTAAGGACTTTCAAAAATTACAACACATCTGATGGGAGATGTGATTCTGTATATATGT
The DNA here is from genome assembly GCA_030556225.1 of Cricetiscus sungorus. NCBI lineage: Eukaryota > Metazoa > Chordata > Mammalia > Rodentia > Cricetidae > Cricetiscus > Cricetiscus sungorus. Next base: position 154,849,887 of record JANBXA010000651.1, read on the forward strand.
TTCTCATACTGTTAATAAAGCCCTGTGGCCAATAGAAAACTAGATAGGTGGGGCTAGGAGACTAGGAGGAGGAAGAGGAAGTAGTAGGTGGGTCGAGATGTAGCCCGGGGGAGGAGCAGGAAGCCTGCCACGCGGCTCCCCATAAGACGACCACGTGGAAATACTTAGATAAGTAAAAATGGGTTAATAATTAAGACAGAGCTAGCCCATAAACAATAATGGTAACTGGCCAACAGGATTGTATCAAATACAGAGTCTCTGAGTGTTATTTGGGGCACACGTGGTTATGGGACCATGGCGGCAGAACCAGCGGCAGCCGGCGGGGAAACCTGCTGTAACACACATCAGATAAGATGAATAGGCTAATAGATGGCAGGCTCCATAGAGCTGGCATCAATCTTGTTGCCAATCCACACTGTAAACAAGAGCTGTAGAGATTTCAGCGAGAGGAAGCACTTCAGCCATCAAGAGCATAAGCACTAGGCTGTGGCCTTGTAAAAAGTACCAGGACCCAGGCTGTCGTCATGGTTTCACTGAAAGCAACGGTCATTGGAAGGGATGAAGAGTTGGTATTCAAGCATCCGATTATGGGACCCAGGAACAAGGAGCTTCACAGACAGCATAAATGGAAGGTGATGACAAAATGTCATCTAAATCTTCAGACTCCGTAGGGTGGGCTCACAGGGAGCGCCCACAGCTGAGCAGACATATTCCAGAAAGAAACTGGCTCGGCTGTTCTCATTAGGAGCATGGACAAGCCGTGGGGAGCATTCTGGAAGCATGCTTTCCTATGTAGACACAACATGGCATTAGTACATATATCTCTCCCCAAACCACAGACATCCACAAGTCCCACACACTCCCAAACGTCCAGAACCATCTGTCTGTTACATCACTGCCCTCATACCCTTATACCCTCATTTTGTGTGTGTGTGTGTGTGTGTGTGTGTGTGTGTGTGTGTAGGTATGTGTATGTATATTTATGTGTATGTATATATATTTGTGTGTGTATGTGTGTATGTATATGTATTTGTGTGTATGTGTGTGTGTGTGTATGTATAGGTATGTATATGTATGTGTATGTATATATATTTGTATGTGTATGTGTGTGTGCATATATGTATTTGTGTGTATGTGTATGTGCACATACACATACACACAAATGCATGAACAGAGAGAGACTCATGCACACAGAAACATACCAGCACACGTGTACTTAAGCACACTGTTCAGCTGTCACTGATGCAGGCACCGGCAAACTCTGACCCATGGGTCACATCTGGCTGCTGCCTGATTTATGCAGTCTACCCCCTGATTGCATTTTGAAGGACTGGGGGAAGGGCAGAAAAGGGGCAGGGTGTTGCTGAGTAGGGCCAGTTCTCAGACGGCCAGGGTGTTGCTGCTTGGCCCCAGGCCTGACCAGTGGCACAGAGGTGCTTCTTCTGCTCATGCTACTTGTCCCTACTGGGAGGAGGAAAGCATGGAGCCTCGGGACGCCCACTGGCTGCAAACACGATGGCTGTGCCCAGGGCACCAGCAGGGCTGCTGGAGCCCAGCTCAGGGTGGTGTACAGAAGCCTGGAGCTTTCACGGGCCCTGTCCCCAGACTCTGAACAACAGCAAGATACCTGAGATGGAGAATGTTCCATTTTCTGGCTTAAGTGTCCTGGAAAGATTTCTGTGGTCCCGGCTGCCACTGGGGGCCGAGTTAATGACCGTGGTCCCTGTCGCTGCCAGAGACCAGGTTGATGTCTGTGTTCCATGCTGTCAACAGAGACCATGTTAATGTCCACGGTCCATTCTGCCACTGGAAAACATGTGGAAGTTTATGATCCATGCGGCCGCCGGCTGCTATGGGCAAGGAAGGTTCTTTTGCAATGGTGCCGATGACTGCAGACTCATAGCTGAGAATGAGAGACATTGAAGGCTCTGTGACAGCCCTACCCCTGCAAAAATGGGGGGATAAAAACAAAAAAAGAAAAAAAAAAGAAACAGTCCAGTAAGGAGTGTATTAAAGTGAGTCCTTAAAATTGTGATAAAGATGCTAAGTGTAGCTTTTTGCACTTGATGGCTTCTGGCAGGGAGGTAGGGAAGGACTCAGTTTTCTTTGAGGGCTGGCCACGGGAGTTTGACCATGCTCCAATGAGTACATGGTCAACACAAATTGGATTTGTTGGTGTAGGGCCCTGCACAGACCCCAGGGGCACCTTGAGCAAGCCTGAAGCTGGCACATCTTGTCCCCCCTCCCGAGTTGTCATTGGTACTCTTCCTGTTTTGCTAACACACATCTATCTGCTGGGGAGGAGCTAAGCCTGAAAACCCTGTTGTTTTCCACCGTGCTGTGAGTCAGTATGTAAGCCCACTCCTTCCCCTCAATAAATGGCATTCGGCATTCGGCATTCCTGCTGAACGAATGACCCGCTGTCTTGTCTCTTATTTCAATCTCTAGGCCGTCGCCGATTAGTGGAACAGATTGTAGTGCGGGTGCTACATGTTGGGTTTTTGTTTTGTTTTGTTTTGTTTTGTTTTGTTTTGGAGGGAGCAAAAGTGGGTGGGTAGACCTGAGAGAAATGGGAAGCAAGTGTGATCTAGGTGTATTGTGTAAAATTCCCAAATAATTAATAAAAATATTATATTGGGGAAATATTAAAAGCTAAATGACATTTTAAGGCACATAAAATCAAGGTGTTCTTATCTGAACACAGAGTTGTGTCACAGTCACACCTATTTGGTGACATACTGTCTCTGCAGCCTTCATGTCACAGTGGCTGGCATGTCCCAGCACCACCCGTCCAAGAGACATGGGATTGGCCCAATCGTAGCATTCCTGCAGGGGCCATTCTATAGTCTACGTCTCTGGGGTTCCGTTCTATAGTCTACGTCTCTAGGGTTCCATTCTATATTCTACGTCTCTGGGGTTCCATTCTATATTCTACGTCTCTGGGGTTCTGTTCTATAGTCTACGTCTCTGGGGCTCCATTCTATATTCTACGTCTCTGGGGTTACATTCTATAGTCTAGGTCTCTGGGGTTCCATTCTATAGTCTATGTTTCTGGGGCTCCATTCTATATTCTACGTCTCTGGGGTTCCATTCTATAGTCTACATCTCTGGGGTTCCATTCTATAGTCTACATCTCTGGGGTTCCGTTCTATAGTCTACGTCTCTGGGGTTCCGTTCTATAGTCTACGTCTCTGGGGTTCCATTCTATCGTCTACGTCTCTGGGGTTCCGTTCTATAGTCTACGTCTCTGGGGTTCCGTTCTATAGTCTACGTCTCTGGGGTTCCATTCTATCGTCTACGTCTCTGGGGTTCCGTTCTATAGTCTACGTCTCTGGGGTTCCGTTCTATAGTCTACGTCTCTGGGGTTCCATTCTATAGTCTACGTCTCTAGGGTTCCATTCTATAGTCTACGTCTCTGGGGTTCCGTTCTATAGTCTACGTCTCTGGGGTTCCGTTCTATAGTCTACGTCTCTGGGGTTCCGTTCTATAGTCTACGTCTCTGGGGTTCCGTTCTATAGTCTACGTCTCTGGGGTTCCGTTCTATAGTCTACGTCTCTGGGGTTCCGTTCTATAGTCTACGTCTCTGGGGTTCCGTTCTATAGTCTACGTCTCTGGGGTTCCATTCTATAGTCTACGTCTCTGGGGTTCCGTTCTATAGTCTACGTCTCTGGGGTTCCGTTCTATAGTCTACGTCTCTGGGGTTCCAGCGCAGACAGGGTTCTGTTATTCGCCTCAGGTCTGAAGCACTTCACTGTGCAAACCCACTAAAGGTCTGGCATTTTATGGGGACAGCTATAGGCCCAGAACTCAGGGGAGATGTAGAGGGAATATAATGTTTGGGTTGTGCTCCAGATGGGCCTCTGGGAAAGGCAAGCCACTGATCAGAATCACCACGAAGAGCCATAGAGTGAAGAGTCGGCAGCAGGGGCTACATACTCAGGCTGCACTCAGGTTTTCCCCACCGACCTCAGACCAAGGTACAGAGGAGCTCCAGGGTCTGTGATCCTGTGTCCCTGGGCAACAAGACCAAGAGAGTCCCATTCTTTACAAGTACCCCCAGCTCCCATGGAGGGGTGTTGGCCTCATTTGCTCATATAAATGCCCGTGGGTCTTTATGCTCAGGATGCTGCTGCAGGGGGACCATTAGCTTAACTTTAAAAGACATTTGAGTTCCGACTGGAACTAGTCAGATGGATTCAATCATGACAGTTGGCTCTCTGAACCCAGGCTCTCCCATTGTAAACAAACACCATTGCATGCCTGTCTAATTACAGAGACATATCATCGCTGTCACTAATATTACTAATATGGTCATTATTTCCATTAATTACACTCATTTTCCCTTGCAGATATGATTTATAATTACAGTACAGTTTATACACACTTAGAACTTAATATTTTCATTGTCTCATTAAATTACCACAAAACCCTATGATCTGAACACTTTTGTTAAGTTAAAAGATGTAAAGTGGGCCTCTTTTTTTTTCATGTGTGTGGGTATTTTGCCTACATGTATGTCTGTGCGCCGTGTGCATGCAATACCCACAAAGACCAAAAGAGGGTGTTAGACTCCCTAGGACTGAAGTTCCAGATGTGTTACCCTGGGGATGCTGGGAACCAGGCCTGTGTTCTTTGGAAGAGCAACTAGTGTTCTTAACCACTGCGCCACCTCTCTGCGTGGCCTGTTTTTAATTTAATTGGAATAAATATGTCACTGGGGTGGGATATGTTGATTTCCAAGACGGGCATGTGCGGGTAGAGTCCCTATGTAGCCGCTGCTCACTTCGTCTCTGGGTAAACATTCTATGTCCAAGTGGAGTCGCTATGGTAACAACTAGTGTCACCCTTGGAGAGCCAGCCTTGGAGACCTCCCATCCATCCCTGTACTACAGATGAGACCTTTGTGCCCACAAGTCCCGGGCCTGATGCTGCTCGGTGAGGTGCTTAATTGACTTGCTGTATCACAGACCATTTCCTGCTGAACTGTCTCTCCTCCTCCAGGATCTGGTCACCCCCTTGTCACACTCTATAATCCCCCTCAGAACGTCAGGGTTGAGAACAAAGCCTGGGGCTCTGCACGGAGTGACAGGACAGCCATAGCGTGTCCAAGAGTGACTTCACCCAGGGCATTGGCATCGCCTGAGGGACACAGTGCAAAGTCGGCAGGCCCATGAGTTCTGCAACTGTTAGATGAGGCACTGACACCTTATAGATGGGGACCAAGATGCTGCCACCTTCCTACCTACCATGTATAGACAGCCCCCTCCACAGAGGGGGATCCAGGAGGTCTGCCTGCCCTCTGGAGCTCCTGCCCCCGAAGCACCATTTAAGAAAGCCTTTCTCAACTCTGGAGGATCTGAAGGATCAAATGGTCCTTCCACAGGGGTCGCCTAAGACCACTGGAAAACAAAGGTATTTACATTATGACTCATAGCAGCAGCAAAATTACAGTTATGAAGTGGCAATGAAAATAATTTTATGGGTGTGTGGGGGTGTCGCCACACCATGAGGAACTGTAGTGAAGGGTCACAGCATGAGGAAGGTTGAGAACTGATGATCCGAGACATCCTCTCAGTGACTTCTGGGGGGGGATGGCTTTCAGAACACATCTTCAGGATTTTAAAACCCCATGTCCTGTTAGTCTGTAGTAATGCACTCCATAGCACAATTCCCTTTGCAGCAGAGATACTTGATCATTATATGGATGAAACAGGAGAGTATCATATTAAGTAAATATCATATTAAGACAAATATCACATTTCCTCTCATATATGGGTTTTATATTATATATGACACATATTTTACAGAGTCATATCTGAAGTCATATATATGCCATATGTTTGTAAGTAATCATAGCCATGTAGCATGGAAGTGGAAAGGAGACTACGCAGGAAAAGGAGGGGGACAAATAGAGGCAGAGGGAGGGCACGAGGCTGAATATGGCCAAAGGATTTGATGCACAGAAATGAACTGTCATTACGAAATGTGTACCAATAAAAAGAGGCAAGAAAAGAATAGGCCCCACGTGATATTCCCAAGCACATATTCATACAGTGCCTGGAAAAGCAGCTTGGCAGTGTGAGTACTTCTGCTGACAACAACATTGTAAGGTCATGGTCCAATGGTAAAGTGACATGTACGTGCCAGGGATAAAACCAGAAGTCATGCTAAAATAAAGCTGCCAATATTTCTACACAAAAAGTAGGAGCTTGGACTCCTAATATGACTTTTATTAATTAAAAACAATTCAAAACAGCTGTGGTCACTTGAATGAAAATGGCCCGCATAGGCTCATGGGGATGGCATTATTTGAAAGGATTATGATGCATGGCCTTGTCATCAGGGATGGGCTTTGGGGTTTCAAAAGCTCAAGCCAGGTCCAGTGGCTCTCTCCTCTCTCTCCTCTCCCTCCCTCCCTCCCTCCCTCCCTCCCTCCCTCCCTCCCTCTCTCTCATCTCTCCTCTCTCCCTCCCTCCCTCTGTCTCTCTCTCTCCCCTCTCTCTCTTCTCTCTCCTCTCTCTCCCCCTCCTCTCTCTCTCTCTCTCATCTCTCCTCTCTCTCCTCTCTCTCTCTCTCTCTCTCTCTCTCTCTCTCCTCTCTCTCTTTCTCTCTCTCTCCCCCCTCTCTCCTCTCTCTCTCCCTCCCTCCCTCCCTCCCTCCCTCCCTCCCTCCCTCCCTCTCTCTCTCTCATCTCTCCTCTCTCCCTCCCTCCCTCTGTCTCTCTCTCCCCTCTCTCTCTCTTCTCTCTCTCCTCTCTCTCCCCCTCCTCTCTCTCTCTCTCTCTCTCCCCCTCCTCTCTCTCTCTCTCTCTCTCTCTCTCTCTCTCTCTCTCTCTCTCTCTCTCTCTCCTCTCTCTCTCCCCCCCTCTCTCTGATGCCTGTAGAATTTTCAGTTACCTCTCCAGCATCATGTCTGTCTGAGTGTTGCTATGCTATGCACCATGATGATAATGAGCTAACCCTCTGAACTGTAAGCTGCCAGCTCCAATTAAACATTTTCCTTTGTAAGAGTTGCTGTGGTCGTGGTGTCTCTTCACAGCAATAGAAACCCTAAGTAAGACAGCAACCTAGACAGTTACCTATCATTGACACACGAAGAGTTAGACAACATCAAGGACCTCAATGGCCAAGAGTCCTTGCAGTGATGGGAATCAGAGCCCATCCTGCTTGACACTACTGACAACTGCGTGCTCAGTTTGAGATGAAGGGCGAGACGGGACTCTCTTCTGTGTTCTTAACACTGGAGAGACATCTCGGGGCTTTCCACATCCCTGGCAGGTTCAGCCTGCTGCCACCTGCTGGCCACTTGACTTTGCATTTCCTCCCATCAGAACTAAATGACTCCCTGACCGCCTGGGAAAGACACCGGATCCCACGGTGGTTGTTATCAATACCTTGCAAGCAGGAAAAATCTACCCGATTTTTTCATTTTCAAGGTCACGGGTGTGGTGGTAAGTGAGACAGAAGTCAGAAGACAAGGCCGGCGGTTTACAGAACACAAGACACCCCTCACCCCACCACCCCCACCCCCTCAATGCCCCCACCCCATCCCCTCTACTCCCCCTCCCCAGCAGCTTCCCTGACCCACGTGCTCCCTACAGAGCTGCCTGTACAGAGGAAGAGGTGGCATGTGGATGTCACCAAGCATGCCGGCTGGCAAGGAAAGACCCTCACAAGGGTCTGTCTCCCCGTCTTGGCCATAGTTATGCTTACTAAGGAATAAAGGTGTCACAAAGCCTGGAGCTTCCTCACCTTCCTAGTTGACGACGCTGACCAGGACAAGTTCTGCTGTGACGCTGCCAGGGATCCTGTCAAGGAGATTGCGTGTGAAGGAGAGTCCTGCCCTGGCCCTGTGGGCCACCCTTGCCAAGCAGACTCTTCTTGAAGCAGCTCCTCTATGCTTGGAGAACCTGGCGTGGGGGCTGAGAGAAAGCTACACTACTTACTCGAGGGTGCCCGCTCTCTGTGCTCAGTTTGATCCACAGGCGCCTACAGCTGTGGAATATCGCTGTCTATCCCTGAGGATAACAAGCATCTGGGAGAGAACCTCTGTCAGCCCTTTCCTCCGCGACACTCAGAAGTCCCCGCACAGATACAGTTGATTCAATTCTGAGCATTTGGGCGAAGAGACTGTCTACTTCATTATGCTGTGTGTGTGCATGTGCTGTAAGCAAGGACACCGTAAAGAGGCCACTGAAAGGGCCACTCGGTGAGTTGTAGGTAAGAGAGGCAACTGGGAGTGTCCAGACAACACAGAGAAAGTGGCAGACTGGCCCTGGCCATGGTTAGAGAAACGGGGTGTGGAAGAATCATGGGGGGGCATGGGGGTTAAAGAGGAAGAGTAGAGGGGAGGGAGGTTTATAAACTGGACCCACCTGGGCGTTTAGGACAGAGGAGGAGGCGAGGAAGGCCAGGATGGTGTATGGACTTTGAAATGCAAACAGTACATATGAATAGGGACCAAGGAGTCTGGAGGCTGGCACTGGCTTTAGTATACGATCCAGGTACAGCTAGGGACCGGCCATGGGCAGGCAGGTGTCCTTTCACGGGTCCCCGAGGAATGCTGCTCCTATAGACCAGCTTGAGATGAGCAAAGGCTGTTATCCTGGGATTATCCACTGCCTGGGGGGGGGGGAGGGGAATTGGGTTTCCCTTTGGACCTGACATGTGTATGCACATGTGTGTGTTTGTACAATGGCCATGTGTATGCAGGCACACGTATACATGTGTACATGGTGTGTGTGACGATAAGAAGGCAACCTTGGGTGTCTTTCCTCAGATGCTACCCACCTACTTTATTTATTTACTTATTACTTATTTATTTTTTGCACAAGGCTTCTCAGCACCCTGGGCCTCACCAAGTAGTCTAGCAGCCGGCCCACCTAACCCTAACCCTCACCCTTGGGTTTGCAAGCAGGTAACGCCACCTCTGGCTTTTTCCATTGGTTCTGGGGCTGGCATTCAGGTTCATGCCTGTACCAATTAGGCAGCTCCCTGGCCCTAATTCTTTATTTTTATAAAGTACCCAAGTCAGTCCTGCATGGGCCTGGGGTGTCTTTTCATATTAGGTGGACTCTTGGCTATCAGCTGGTCTGGTCCTACCATAGAAAGCACAGCCAGCACCGTACCTTGATACTGTCTGTCGCCAGACTGGAAAGGGCTGTAGGGAAGATGATGACACATATCCTCAATACCTTCTTCTCTTAACCCAACCCCAACATGGACCGTCCTGACCTCAGCATAAGTCCTGACCTCCCCCAGGCTTCCCTGGGGAACCGGGCAGATGTCACTGTCACTGGTCATCCCTCCAAGTGTCGGGTCATTGCTGAGGTCTCTGTCACGACAGGACTTCTCAGGCCCCTCCTGTTGTTCATTCTGCTGCTGAGGACCTTGGCGGCCCCTAGACGGCGAATGTGAGCAGACAAAGGGAAGCTCTTCAGAGCTGGCACCCCCAGCCCTTGGTGCCAAGGCTGGGTGGGCCGATAAGCGCCCTTCCAAGCCCTGAGAGCTGGAGGCTGCTGCTCCAGGCTTGATAAGATTCAGTTTTGGGGCTTTGAGCACGCAGAGAGGATGCACGTTGCTCTGAGCTTTAACCACCTGAGTCCTAGGTGCATAGACTGACATGCCCACTCCGAGGTGAGGCGGGGGGCGGGGGGGGGCGGGCATTGCAGTATGGAAGGAAGGAAGGACAGGCAGAGGCATCTGGGAGAGTCCAGAGCAGAGACAGAGAGTAGTAGACCTAACATGGCTAGCAGACTGCTCTTTGCCATGAGAAGAGGCTGGGCACAAGAGAAGAAGTCAGAGAGAGTGCAGGCAAAGCAGATCAGGAGAGAGGGGACTAAGAGGGAGCACATTGCCAAAATAGCAGGGTTATAGGGAATGAGAGCTTGGCCGAGGAAGCCAATGAGCTGGAGAACTTTAGGGTCGTGGGGGGGGGAGGACAGGATGCCAGCACGGACTCAGGCCCTCTCTCTGTCTGTTCCACATGGCAGGTCAGGAGAGAAGGGGCCTCTAGGGGTACACAACAGTCCCAGGATTGGTGTGTGCGCTTCCAGGCTTGGACGACCTGTCCCGTGTTGATCAGTTAACGAGTTGTTACGGCCTATAGTCCCTCCCAGGGCTGCTATGCTCTGCACATCACTGTTATACCACTTTTACCGTAAGTAAGGTACATCCAGAGCTAAGTTGATTTTGTGTGTGAACTTGACACAAGCTAGAGTCATTGGAGAGGAAGGAGCCTCACTCGAGGAAATGTGTCTGTCCATGAGATCCAGATGTAAGGCACTGTCTCATTTATTATAATGGAGGGCCCAGCCCGTGGTGGGTGGTGCCATCCCTGGGCTGGTGGTCCTGGGTTCTATAAGAACGTGAGCTGAGCAAACCATGGGAAGAGGCCAGTAAGCAGCTCCCCTCATGGCCTCTGCATCAGCTCCTGCCTCTGGGACTCTGCCCTGTGTGAGTTCCTCTCCTGACTCTTTCCAATGGTTCCTTGCCACGTGGAAAGTATCTGACGTCCTAGTGACTGGGAGGAGGACAAGATCAGGAAGTTTAGCACAGTTTGCTGAGTCAGAGGACATGGCTACCGATGCCAGGGCCTGGGTGAGGGTCTGGTCCCTCCAGCTGGGGAAGGACAGCACATGGGTGGGATGAAGCAAAAAGGAAAATTTTCACTGTAGGCCTCCGGCTATCTGATGGACTTTCAGCGTTTGGATTGATGGAAGCTAGACATTTGTTTGTACATTCCAGAAGACTCACCAGACACGGAAGTGAGAAGTGACTCAGAGGTGAGCAGTGAATGGCTACTTGGGAAAACAAGGATAGCCCAAGATAATTTGGCTCTAGACTTGCGACATCCCAACTCTTGAGAATCAGTGCTCTAATCAGTCAATCAGCTTGATGAAAAGTTTAATGCAGGAACAGCTTTTATCTTTCTGGGAACTTCAGTTAATATTATTTCATAAGGAGCCTTTGACGAGAAGGCTCAGTCTGCGACATTTAAATCTGTGTCTGAAAGGGGCCCATCCTGAAGAGGTGGCTCCTCCTCACAGAGCTGTAATTACCAGAGGGAAAGTAAGTGGTGATAGGCAGTCTGCCCGACTTAAACTGGGAATCTGACGCACACCAAAAACAAATGACTTCTGCAGGTGGCAAAGAGAGCTTTCCTAAAATACAGGACCTCTGAGAGGCCCTGGAGGAAGATCTGAGCATAAGGGGAAAAAAGTAGAAAGGGTGTTACATGAGCAGTAAGAGAAACACGAATAAAGCAGCATCATTGCACACAGCCACACACAGCCACACACAGCCTCACACAGCCTCACACAGCTACACACAGCCTCACACAGCTACACACAGCCTCACACAGCTACACACAGCCTCACACAGCCTCACACAGCTACACACAGCCACACACAGCCACACACAGCTACACACAGCTACACACAGCCGTACACAGCCGCACACAGCTACACACAGCTACACACAGCCTCACACAGCTACACACAGCTACACACAGCTACACACAGCTGCACACAGCCGCACACAGCTACAGCTACACACAGTCACACACAGCCTCACACAGCTACACACAGTCACACACAGCCACACACAGCCTCACAAAGCTACACACAGCCTCACACAGCTACACACAGTCACACACAGCCACACACAGCCTCACAAAGCTACACACAGATACACACAGCCACACACAGCCACACACAGCTACACACAGCTACACACAGCCGTACACAGCCGCACACAGCTACACACAGCCTCACACAGCTTCACACAGCTACAGCTACACACAGCCTCACACAGCCTCACATAGCCTCACACAGCTGCACACAGCCTCACATAGTCACACACAGCCACACACAGCCACACACAGCTACACACAGCCTCACACAGCTACAGCTACACACAGCTTCACACAGCTACACACAGCCTCACACAGCCTCACACAGCCTCACACAGCTACAGCTACACACAGCCTCACACAGCTACACACAGCTACACACAGCCTCACACAGCTACACACAGCCTCACACAGCCTCACACAGCCACATACAGCCTCACACAGCTACACACAGCCTCACACAGCTACACACAGCCTCACACAGCCACACACAGCCTCACACAGCTACACACAGCCTCACACAGCTACACACAGCCTCACACAGCCACACACAGCTACACACAGCCACACAGATGCACACAGTTGCACACACCATCCAACCCCCTCATTAAAGGGGGAGCTGTGCTCCTCAGCAACAGAGAAGTTCACCAGGGCACTCACACCTGGCTGCTGGCAACAAAAGGCACAGGCAGAGAAATCCCAGAGCAAAACACAGACGAGAACAGTTGTAGTCGAAGCTGCCCAGACTGCTTTAAACCAGGAGATGCAGGGAATGCAAGATATGTAATACCAAGAGACTCATAGGCGTGTGACAGTACAGAATCTTGCTAGGACAAGACGAAGTAATCATGAAAAGCAAAGGCAGCTGTACTCGGTATGGCCACATTAGAAAAGAGAGACACGGGATCTCCTCCCCACACCATTCCCCAAGTCCATCTTCAGGGCCCTAACAAGAGGTTTGGGTTTAAACAGGGACAAGAGGCTGTGTAGCCAAGTAGTCCAGGCCAAGGACTGGCCCTTCGCTGTCGAGGCTCCTGTCTCTCCTGCAAGCTAGTTGGAAAGGAGTCAGAACTTCATGAAATCCACGCTGAAGCCAAAGTCCTCCTCTGGCTGACTCCAAGCTTCAGGCCTTTTCTTCCTCCAGCAGGAGACTTCCGGGAAATTCCCATTCTTCAGAGACGATTGTCTCAACAGCTGTCAGCCAACTGGGGGGGCACAAGGGTCTCACAAGACTATCTCACAAGAGGACAAACGGGCATTCACCTTGCACGTGTGATTAAATGTGTGTGTGTGTGTGTGTGTGTGTGTGAGAGAGAGAGAGAGAGAGAGAGAGAGAGAGAGAGAGAGGGAGGGAGGGAGGGAGGGAGGGAGGGAGGGAGGGAGGGAGGGAGGGAGGGAGGGAGGGAGGAGGGAGGGAGGGAGGGAGGGAGGGAGGGAGGGAGGGAGGGAGAGAGAGAGAGAGAGAGAGAGAGAGAGAGAGAGAGAGAGAGAGGATATTCCTCATATGTGCAAGCACTACAGGGACCAAAAAGAGCGTCGGGTCCCCGAGCTGGAGCTGCTGGTGGTATACCCTGAGTAGCCAGATGTGGGTCCTTTTGAAGAGCAGAAAGTGCTTGTCACACAACATGGATGATGTCTTCCCACAGCCATGTAACTAGAAGCCCCCTCTCTAAATTAACCTCCCCCAGCTTCGTGTACTCTAGGACTGAGCCCCTAAGGCCATGAAGCATCTGGAATTCATAGGGCAGAACTGCATACAAAGGGACTGCAGGAGTGGCTGTGATTTACCTGAGGACCCAGACCTCATCCCATCCCTTCCAACCCCAACAGTCCCCAGGCCCAACAGTCCCCAGGCCCACTCAAGATGGCCTCCTACAGGATAAGAGCGGGTACTTGCTCAAAGGTGCTAGATCTTCACATCTCTCAGAGGAGACCTCAGTGACCTGAACTCCAGTGTCCCCTTCTCCAAGTCCATCAGCGTTTCCTACAACCCTCTCCCCAGCTCATCTAGGCCTCTGTTCATTGTTAACAGATCGACCAGACTTAAGCATCTGTCAGTGATACTAAACCAAGCTTTTACATTATGGGAGGCATTGGAGGACAGCCCATTCAAAAGCACAGAGGTTGGAAAGAGGTGTGCAGAGGTCCTGGTCCCACGTGCAGCCTGTCTCTGGGAGCACCCCACCAGAGCTTGCTGCCCTCATCTTCCTCCCACCATCCTGTGAATGGGGTTCAAGGGCAACCTGAAGTGCTTTCTCCACCATGGAAATGGCTAAAGAGCCTCCTCTACCCTGCCCCGGTGGCAAGAAAATTTCCCATGAATCTAGGGTTTCAGATAAAGTAATCATGTCCACCTGTAGAGTGTCCACCTGTAGCTGGGAGGAAACTGTTATTAGTCACAAGGTGTAGGAGGCAGAGACAAACCCCTCCAAGCTCAAACACTCTTCAGCCGTCTTCTAAGGCTGACTTCAGCTGCACCTTCTTGGCACGAAACCATCCATCACTCAGAGGAACAGGATGAGGTTTTCACGAGACTGGCTAAGATTGCAAATGCCAGGGTGGTTCTGCAGAGGCGAAAATCAACGGGCCATTGCATATGCATTCCCACCAGAGGCCAGAGAAGAATAAATAATTTTTGTAGAACGGCATCTGAAATTTAGCTCTTGTCCATATTTTTCATAATAGTTGGCAGAAAATGAATTACAACTCTGCCAGGAAAGGATAGTGTGGCATTTGAAGAAGCCCAGAGCACATTCTGGCACAGGGAGCTCATTAGGCCCCAAGAATCAGGTGGCTGAGCCTCAGAGCCCCGGCTTGGGCTTTGTCTCTGGGGCCCAGCAAATATTTTTTTTTTAAAGAGCATCCAAGTTTCTACCCAGAGGACAATTATTTCCTTAATGTTCATAAAGTGTTAGGGACAAAGGAAAAGTACATCTTAACATTCGCAAGTGCCTCCCCCAGCAAAAATGTTACAAGTCAATTGCACTGCGGCTTAAAGGCTGGGAGAAGGTGGTTCTGTATTTCACTTCAGCAGTTTGTATTAAATACCTGTTAGTCAAGGAAGTCTGTGCAAATGGTTAGCTCTCCTTAGGTAGTGTCGTCATCAATTCGTTCCGTGTTACGGATGAGTTTTACCGGCCAGTGTGCATGCCCTCCATCCGAGGAGCTCACCTGGCACCCATCCATTTGTGAAGGTGTCTGTAGACCTGATTGAGATTAACACCTACAGACAGGTGACTTTGAGGGAAGGGACAACCATGAGTGAGGTGTTATCCCCTGGCTGAGTGGTTAAGTTCACAGAGAAGAAGGGATTTCCCTTCAGACCAACTTACATTAGCACCCAGAGTTCCAGCCTGACAGACACATGGCCTGTAGGTTCTGTGCTCAGGGGGGCCCAAGTCACATGATCTCAACCCTTGAAACAGACGTCTTCATACATGCATAGATACACAGGTAGATAACTACACAGCTGCCTGTTTTAGGGTACTCCAGAGATGGAGGAGTGACTGTTTTTTTTAGGGTACTCCAGAGATGGAGGACGGATGAGCTGGATATGTACCACAAAAGGAGGTTAAGGAACCATTGCACCTTCTGAAATTCTTTCCATCCGTGACCGCTTTTCTCCTGAGAAAGTCTGGCACAATCCCAGACCTATAAGCAAATAAAACAGATATGCTTTCCAAATTTATAAGAAATTATAAAGTGACTCATATAGCAGGCAGAGAAAAGACTGTTGTCAACAAAATGTCAGTTATTCAATTTTACCGAAGAAGACTTGGGAGCCAGATGCTGGGGTGGAACCCTGCTAGCCTCCTCTTCAGATGACATCACAGAAAGACAGCCTGCTCCTACGCCATCTCAATCAAAACCCTCAAACTCAATGTCCCTCCCTTCTGCTTCTGGGCATCTCTCCATCTGTCCTCCTGACTTCTTCTTCCTCTATATAATTTTTCCCTGTCAACTTGTTGCTTGCTCGACCTCTAAACCTATGGTTGATTTCCTTTAATCCTGTTTACAATATCCAAACAGAAAGTTGTTGGATTAAAGGTGTGTGCCTGGGCTGAGCCATACCACAGCTGGAAACAGGTTTTTTTCCAGTAAATAACACAAGCTCGGCGCTCACGCATGGTCAGATATCCTGCAACGGAAGACCTTTTTTTTTTATTTTTCTTTCCTTGCTTATCAGACTTCTTAGAGCCATAGCCTCTGCATGTCCAGACAAAGTCTATGATCCATGGGGGCTCCTGTCCTGGACCAACTGTATGCTCACTCATCAGATAGCCACAATCTGCTCACTACCGAAAAGCCTGCCTCAGGAAAAAAATCTCTCTCTCTCTCTCTCTCTCTCTCTCTCTCTCTCTCTCTCTCTCTCTCTCTCTCTCTCTCTCTCTCTCTCTCTCTCTCTCTCTCTCTCTCTCTCTCTCTCTCTCTCTCTCCTCTTTGCTCTCTCCTCTCTCCTCTCTCCTCTCTGTCTCTGTCTCTCTCTCTCTCTCTCTCTCTCTCTCTCTCTCTCTTCTCTTCGCTCTCTCCTCTCTCCTCTCTCCTCTCTGTCTCTCTCTCCTCTCTCTCTCCTCTCTGTCTCTGTCTCTCTCTCTCTCTTACACACACACTGTATGTATGTATGTATGTATGTATGTATGTATGTATGTATGTATGTATGTTTACTGGCCTATAAACCCATGTACAGAGACTGAGGCAGAGGGTTGCCACATGATCGTGGGCAGTGTGGGCTACAGAATGAGACCACCATCTCATAATGAGAAGAGAACATGGGGTAGAGCAGCCATGAGAGGTGGCTTACTTGAAAGCACAGGGACCCATGATTGGTCCCCGGAATCTATGTAAAGGGACCAGTAATGGCCATACATGCTTGTGACCCAGAGAGGACACAGCTGGGCGCCTGGGGTCGCTGGACAGTCTTGTGTGCTTGGGAGTTCTAGGCAAGTGAAAAAACTTGTCCAGAAAAACAAAAAAGTAGTGGACGACCCTCCTGAGGAGTTGACATTATGTAGTGGCCCTCTGGCCTACACACATACATGTATACCCGTAAGTACATACAAAGTAAAAAGAGGGATGGGGAAATATTTAAATGGCAGAGTATTTGTCTGGCATACACAAGGCCCCGAGTATAATACCAGTCCTGAATTAAAAAAGAATTCCGGGGAAGCAATCACCATCAGAGAGGCTTCCTCCAGCACGGACTGCACAGCCAAACGTAAGGAGAGAGGACCCACCTGGAGGTCTCCTGATGTCAGGCTCCTTCCCCCGAGCTTAGGGAACCCACGGAAGATGCGGGGTCAGAGAAGATGAAGACAGCCGAGCTGACAACACAGGGCCCAGGATCGAGTTCCCCGGGCGCTCAGGGGCTCCCAGAGAATGGAGCACCACCAGGGATCCTGCATGAGTCTATGCTAGCTTCTCTGCAATGCGTTATGGTTACGTAGCTTGGTGCTCTTGTGGGACTCCTAACAGTGGGAGACGCGGCTGTCTCTGACTCTTTCGTCTGCTCTTGGGACCCTTTCCCTCCTACTGCGTTGCCTCACTCAACCACCCAGCCCTGATATGAGGATTTATGCCTAGGGTCATTGCAACTTGTCACACGGGGCTGGACTGGTTCCCTGGGAGGCCCGCTCTTTTGTGAAGGGAAATGAAGGAGGAGTGGGTCTGGGGAACAGGGTGGGGGAGTGGACGGAGGAGAGGGAGGGACAGCTGTGGTGGGGGGTATTGTGTTAGAGAAGAATGAAATACATATATATGAGAAAGGGAAAACTGTTCTTGCACAAACCCGACCACATTGCGTTACCATAGAGACAAGGTCAGTTACACCGTGTTGGGGCTCTTGCTATTTCTCACTTATTTTAGTGACTTTGTGGTCAGAGAGATAGAGTCCTTTTTCTTAACCCAAGGTGAATCTTTTGCTAGCCATATGAACAGTTTCATATATAAACCTCCCCCCCCCCCCCCCAGAAACAGGAATGACATGCGGATGAGCCAAATGACATCCAAGGTCCTTGTCTTACACCAGAGACTTTACGGGTGACACTCACATAGGAGCCAAAATAATCTCTAAGCCTTTGGCTTGAGGTATAGTTCAGTGGTAGGTGGAGCTCTTGCCTAGCACGTGTGAGGCCTACACTGCTTCCAACAGCGTGTGTGTGTGTGTGTGTGTGTGTGTGTGTGTGTGTGTGTGTGTCCTCACACACACTACTGGCTACCATCTGACTTGAATAATCTAGCTGTGTGTTTATAATGTGTTTTATAAAATGCACTCCAACGTGTACCCTGAAGACTAATGGTGTTTTCTGAATGTTATAGAACCTCATTCTTTTTCCCTTGGAGAATGGAGAAATAAGATTGATTGCTTGACCCAAGAAGATGTGTGCAAATGTGTGGACAGGGAGAAATCAACCTCATTCTCAGGTAGGTTTTGTTTTTGTTTGGTTGGTTTTAGTTTTGGTTTTTTTGTTTGTTTGTTTGTTTTGTTGTTGTTGTCCAATTGGTGAGTTGATAGGTTTTTTTGCCAATTTTGTGCTTCCAAGACCACAGAGACACATGAGACATACAGAAGAAAATGAATGAAAACCCTAAAGTCCCATCCAATGCTGGATGATCATCAGATTTTCCTGAGTGTCCTCTGCCCTGAATCCTGTCCTCCAAACTGCAAAAAAAAAAAAAAAAAAAAAAAAAAACCTGTTTTTTAGTATTTAAGTAACTTAAGTACTAAAGTAGCCTGAATTGACACACCTGTCCTCCAGAGGGCGCATGAGCCCCACAGACTGGGTTCCATGTGTCTATAACAAGCTGAACTTAGGTAATGTTCCCACTGCCAGCCCAGACTTCTGACGTTTGATCTGTTTGTAAGTGGCATGGGTAACTGCCAGGAAAATGAGCAAGCCTCAACACAACCTCGGAGTCAGTCGGCCTGGGCTGTGGAAAGAGACCAGCCACGTGGTAAGGAAGCAGCTGTCACGACACTGCTCATGGCGAGCCTGAGCTCAGAGAAACACAGGCCCTCCCCCACGGTCACACAGCCTGCAGCTTCCCTGGCATGGCTCACAGAGGTACCGCTGTCCCCCGATGCAGAGAGAATACAGGGACCTCAGCATTATGTCACACACACACACACCCCAATTTGCTTTAACCCTCTCGCCACCTCTTCCAGCCACCTCAATGCACAGCACACCCAAGCTTGATGGACTATAGCAACAACCATTGGATCGTGCTGACCTCGCGGCTTCTGTGGGCCAGGAGTTAGGAGTATCAGATGGCTTCTTTCTGCCCTGTGCTGTCAAAGCTCAGGGAGGAATCGCAAGGGGGTGACCCCAAGGCAGTCTTCCTGGAAGGTAGGATTTCACACAGCTGTCAGGCAGAGGCACACACGTGGCTGCCCCACGACTCTGTCCGGGCTTCCTCAAAGCAAACATGACAGCTCAACTGAGAAAGGGTAACCTTGGCAGCATTGCCGTGATCCGGCCTCCCAAGTGCAGAGCCTGTACACTGAGGATGTGGCTCAGCCGTAGGGCGTTTGCCTCGAGTTCGGAGAAAGGCATGTTGGGGGAAGAAATTACAAAGCTTCTCCAAGGTTCAAGAGGAGGAGATAGACACTGCACCCCCACAGCCAACGTCACTCAGGAAGAAGACAGAGGCTGGAGATGGTGTTGGGGAAACAAATTCCCATACCAACTCCAACTTAAAATGAGCACTTGTGAGTACAAAGAGACCCAGGGGGTTACAGAGGCGTCCTGAAAACCATCAAACACAGCTAGGTATCACTCTGGAAAATCCAGGGGGGGAAAAAAGGACTAGTACTTAAACAACCACGGTACAGCACCTGTGGAAAGCATAAGCGCATAGACTAGTCCATGGGTTCCTGTCGGTCATTGAGAGCCTTCAAGTCCCACAGACAACTAGATGCTTTTTTATTTTATCAATAAAATTGTGAAGCTCTAGTTGAATGAAAATATTTCATGCTTTACACTTTGTAAAAGTCTATAAAATGAATAATAACAAATCGATGGCCCCTGTCCTAATTTTACAGGAAGAGAAACAACAGTCAGGGAGGCCTGTGGCTTGGGTGCACAGCCCCCAGAGCTTAGCTTCTACCTATCAGGTTTCTCTTAGGCTGAACATTCGGCAAGTCACTCACCTAATTAATGTACCTGCTGTCTGTGAGCAAGGCAGATGGCACTTAGCCCAGGCCCAAGGCCTCAAGCAAACTACAAATCACAGACCAGAGGTGAGAATGAAATCTAGTCCTTTCATAATCGCAACGGAATTGTAAATACAATTCAAAAATGCAAAATTCGAAGTATGAGCATCGTGAGAAATATTTAGACCAGGCTTCTGTGTACATGTGTGGTGTCTAGATTTCTGTGAGCATGTTGATATTGCATATGTAGGTCAGAGGAGGACATCAGGTGTCTTCCTCTATTGCTGGCCACTTATTCCCTTGAGACCGAGGCACTGGTTGCACTGGAAACTCCATGTTTTAACTAAGCTGGCTGGCCGGAGAACTCTGAAGACCCACCACCATCTCTCCTTCTCCCCCACTGCTGAGACTACTGAGGTCACACCTCAATTTTACATGAGTGGGGAGGCCTCAGACTCAGGCCCTCAGCTTGCACAGAAAACTCACCGCAGTCCTAATTTGCATTTCACTTTACCTTGGTGCATTTGGAGTCTGACTCAGCAAGCATATGCTAAGGGCAGGTGAGAGGCTGACAAGGCCGTGCATTCTACCCTCTGGTGGCCTGAGGGTTAGTGACAGAAGGAGGCAACTACACTTTAGTGACAGAAGGAGGCAACTACACCATGTTTTCTTAAAAATGCCAAAGACGACAGGAGGCATTGTTGCCACTTGTCAAAAGGTTATTTTCCATCCCGCCCTAGGGGCTGAGCCTCAGCCATCTTGCTAAGGGCTACAGTCTTTGGGTAAGAGGTGACTCTACAGTGAGACCTGCTTCATGTCCCCTGGTCCTTGGGTCTTTCGTCATTTCCCTAGCCAGCAAGGCAGGAAGCTGCTAAACATGACCCTCAAATCCTGACCAATGAACTTATTCAGTAGCCTATTCCACACTCATGTCTTTCTTGAAAAGTCTTCATGGAGTTTGATGGTCTGACTGCCTATCTGCCACAGGCTTTCTTTTGGGCCACCAACCAGCTCCCAAATCATGACACAGACATATTATTAGTTGTGAACGCTCAGTATTATCTTATGCTTGTCCCACTAGCTCTTGTAACTTAACCCGTTTCTCTTCATCTATATTTGGCCTCAGGGACTTTTACCTTGCATTCTGTATGTCCTACTCCGGGTCTGGCTGGCTGGTGGCTGCCTGGCTGGCCGGCCCCAGGCGGTTCCCTTTTTTTCTCCCTCATTCTCTCCTCTCTCGGGCCTAGATTCCTCCACCTACTTACTCTTTCTGCCTACCAGTCCCGCCTACCCCCTTACCAGCTATTGGCCGTTCAATGTTTTATTAGAGCAATCAGATACCTTAGGTAGGCAAAGCAACATATGTTTGCATAGTTAAACAAATGCAACTTAAGCAAATGTAAGAAATCTTTACATAGTTAAAAAAATAACAGCATAAGTAAATAAACACAGTGTTACATAGTTAAACTAGTGCAGCATAAACAAATGTAACACATCTTTGCCTTTTTAAGGTTATATTCCACAGCACCTATTACACAAGCATTGTATCCCTACAAACATTGCAAGCAGCATATCACAAACCTTTTTCAAAGGGTTATGCCTGCCTACCACTGGAAAGGAAGCGTGTTATCCCTGGAAAGCCTTGGAGGACATGGGGCTGTTGATCCCATGGTTGCTAGGCTGCTCCCATATTCAGATTCATTAGCATCTTCAGGGCAGAGACTCTCGGACACATCAATCTGTCTTCTGGCTGCTGACACTGAGTTTTGATTCTTGGAATGGGACCCAAAGTTCCACCATTCTTTGATGTCCTGAGCACCTCGCTTGACCTGGCCAGCTGTGAGCACTAGGCATCCCTGTCTTCCTGGGTATCTGATCCTCTTGCTTCAAACAGGCCTAAGGTCACTCCATGGCTGGACCACGACTTCCCCCTTGCTTTTCTGTCCTTACCTCCAAATCCCAGGACCCACATCCTCCCCCACCCCCTCGAGTGTGCCATAGGCTCCTCGGAACACGGACCAGTTAGCTGTCTCTACACTACTGTGAAAATATTTACCTTAGGAAGACTGGCATTTGGAGGTAGTCACTAGGTCCCTCACCTTCCAGGAGGAGGTGAAACTCCTGGAAACTCCCTAGGAGCCAGCTCTGAGACTTCCTGTCCTCTGTTCTTTGCATGCATGGTGTGCGTCCCTAGGTTGTCTGATTGGTTCCCTCATCAGGTTTATCTCACGAAGACCTTGAGGCTTACTCAGTGTGGTCCCCATCCACTAGTTCCTCCCACCTACCCAGAGTCAGGCTGATGGACACAGCGGGATCCCGAGTGGCAGATAGGGGAAACTTTCTTGCTGGAGTCACCAGCCTCCTTCGTGATGTGACAACAGACATCCTGGGCCTTCTAACCGGCACCTGCAGGGTCTCAGTTCCAACTTCAGGCCCAGAAGACAAAAATCCACCTCGGGTCCTGCAGACCTCCTCATCTGGGACAGGTGCCCTCATGGTGTAGGGCTGGCGATGCCATCTAGACCTCCCTTGTGAGCTCCACTGTCCGGGTTTCTGAAGCAGGAAAGTTCAGAGAGCAGCCGTGGGGAGCGTAGGGCGGCGACGAGCAAAGCCCCGCCCCGCCGCTCGCAGGGCGGCCCTGCCTCTCGGTCCCCGCGTGTCCCCCGCCCTGCCAGTGGCGCGCGCTTACCTGCTTGCAGGCAGAGGGGGGCGGGGCGGGCGCGGGGTGCACGCCCGTCCCCGGAGCAGCCGCCGTCAGTCACCGCCGCCGAGCGCGGGCGAGGACGAGCCAGGCGGCCCGCGTCTCGCGACCCCGAAACGCCGAGCCCACGGCCCAGCAACCCCGAGCCCAACGTCAGGCCCCTCCTGCCGGGCTCCCGGGCGCCCATTGGCCTCCAAGCCGCAGGCAGCACTGGTAAGTGATCGTAATCAGGGACGCGCAGGGCGGCCCTGGAGCCTTTGTCTCTGCGCCCCTAAGAGCGGGAGACCCCAGCACCCAGCCTGACTCCCGGAGAGGCGAGGGGAAGGGAGCTCGGTGCCGGCGCCAGGACTGTGGTTCCTCCCCAGGCCAGGAGCGCCGGGGTCACACCTGATCAGAGAGAGGGGCAGGTGGCCCCGCAGGTAGCAGCCGGGCGACCTCTTGGACCGAAACCACGTTGGCAGCCAGGATCTTTCTTGGGAAGTGGTGGACGCGGGTGTAGGACTCAGGTCCACAGCCGGGGGACTGCAAGGCTGAGGGACATCCCGGAGTGGTCTCCAGGCCTGGGGCCCCCGGGGTCGCTGCAACTCGAGCGGCCTAATGGTGAGGGCAGGAGTTTGGGGGTGGGGGGACCTCGGTCTGGAGAGGCGGCCTTCAGCGTGCGGAGAGGGGTCCCGATGGGCCCCGAGGGTAACCAGGGGTCCATCTAAGCCTGCGTGCCCGCTAACCGCACACCTGCTGCCCCTCGTGCGATCCCGGCCCTGCCCTTCCCCACAGCGAGAAGCAGTTCCTCTTTGAGCAGAGGGCGGCGACAGGCACTTGTCCAGGCTTCCGCCTCCTCGGGGCCTCTCTGGGCTCCTAGGCCCTTTTGACGGGCGCGCACGCAGACCCCCACCCACCCTGCCCACCTCCTGGCCCGGCGCTGTGCGCAGCCTGGCCTCGCCTTCCCGCCGTGACTGGATCTCTTGGTCCCGCTGAAGCGCCGGGTCCCAGTAGCCCCCTGGGACAGTCTTCGTGGTCATGTTCTGCTTTGGTGTGTTGTAAACTCTTCTGGTTTTCAGGGGATGTGCGTACCCTGCTCGGGGATTTTGAGGTGTTCCTCTAGTTCCCTGATTTGGGAGGTGGATTTGTGGTTGTCCGAGGAATCAGTTCTGACTCCTCACGGCTTGCCAGCAGGACAGCTGCTAAGCCACAGAACGCACCAGCACCAGCGTGGATCTGTGCTGTTGGGGACAGTCTTGGAGCAGGGTGTGGGAGCCTGCAGGGGTGAGAGACGCCAGACATCAGGCAGGCATCGCCTCTGCCTGCGCGGGACACGGTGCA
Organism: Cricetiscus sungorus; assembly: GCA_030556225.1. Taxonomy (NCBI): domain Eukaryota; kingdom Metazoa; phylum Chordata; class Mammalia; order Rodentia; family Cricetidae; genus Cricetiscus; species Cricetiscus sungorus. Next base: position 154,873,688 of record JANBXA010000651.1, read on the forward strand.
CACAACTAGGGCTTTAGGATAAGGAAACCTTGGGTGTGTGTGTGGGGGGGTCTCATTTAAGACTCGTGGCTTTGGAGAGTATGCCTAGATAAGCCCAAAGGGCCACTCACTTGCTCCCCATGGCTCTCCCGCTGCCTGGCACCTCTGGGATGGGTGTGGGCACCTGTGTTAGAGGATGGGATTCTGGGAAGAGGCTACCCTGGGCCAGAGCGCGGGATAAACCTCAGCACCAGCAGGTGCATGGCCTCCCAGATTGGGTAGACACTCTTACATTCTCAGTGGGAAACCTAGGAGAGAAAATACAGTTTAAAATAACCGTGAATGTGAGATCCAACTCCTAAGAATTGTCCTGGAATGCCTACTTTTATTAACTTGAGGTTAAAAAAAAAAAACTAATGTGTTCAATTCCACTTTTAATGCCTATTTAGATATGGAGTGTTGGTTCTTGGTAAAAATGGTATGTGTGATTAAAAAAAAAAAAAAGATGTGTGAACACAGAAAAAGAACACAGCCCCATCTTTCAAGGATGTTCCAATTTAGCCTGGATTTTGGAGCGCCAGAGCTTATTTTGCTTGACTCTTGGTTTCTTCCTCAGGCTCTTTATGCTTCAATGTTTAGATTTATTTATTTATTTATTTATTTATTTATTTATTTATTTATTTATGGTTTATGTGTGGTGGTCAGAGGATAACTTGCTAGGAGTCAGCTCTTGCCTTCCATCACACCCAGGGTTCCAGGGATCAAACTTGGGTCATCAGCCCTGGGGACAAGTGCTTTCTCCCACTGAGTCATCCATCTCCCCAGACCCTCCCCAGGTTCTTTCCAGCTTCCTTTGCCTTCCCAATAGCAGGTGGCATTGACTGAGCACTCTCCAACACCAGGCTTGCTTCCGGAAACTAACTACTTTATAAGTAGTTAACATTTAAGTTTTAACTGTGGCGGGAGAACTTCATTCTCCACCATTACCCCACTAGTTGCCTCTCAGGGCACAGAGAGAGGAAGCAAGGTGCCTCTGCAAGATTGCCGCCTGGCCCCATTCGGAGTGGCCCCCTTCCTTTCTCTTAGATGCCCACCACTAGCGGCTGTCGAGACGAGCCGGGTTCGGTGATTGAAGACCCTCTCCTGCCCTTGTAGAGGTCCCTGGTTCGGTTCCCAGCACCCACACCAGTTGGCTCACCGCTGCTTGTAACTCCAGGTCCTGGGAATGCAGCACAGTCTTCTGAACTCTGGGGGCACCAGCTTTTATTTACAGCATGCACATACCCCTGCCCAGATATACGGTGACCAAAAGTAAACTTTTATGGCCACTACTAGTGAGTAACCATGCCTATTAAACATCCGGTTTCCATCCCCCAGGTGGCCTGACCGTAGAGACACCCATCCTTTCCTTAACTTCCTTTGCTGTTGATAAAGAAAAAAAGCAAGTGTCCCTGTGACCCAGCATCACAATAAACCACTGCTTGCAAAGACAGGTTCTTACTGGTCAGTCCCCAGAGCACACTACAGCAGTCTGGGAGGCCCTATGCTGCAAGGAAGAGGTAACACACCAGAAGTCCCTGTGCCTCCTAAGCAGAACCAAGAAGTGCTAGAACATTGTTCCAGGAAGGCTTTAACTGTGTCGAAATCTGTGGTGGGCAGACTTTAGCTAAGAAACAAGGTCGGTAGGAGATGCTCGCTAGTGATTCTGAAGCTACCAGGAGCCTCCACTCAGAAGGTGTGACTCTGAAAGTTCTTTTCTTCCGGCTTTTGTGAGCTCTAAGGGTGGAAAGAGAGGGCAAGGAGTGGATGGTTGGGATGTAGGACACTTGCTTAGCATGCCCAAGGCTAGAGTTCCATATCCAGCATCATATGGAATCCGGCAGCATGGTACATACCTGTCACCCTCTACTTGGGAGAGGAAGGCGGGACGACAAAAAATTCAAGGTCAGCCTCTGCCACATAGAGTTTTAGGCCAGCTGACAGCATGAGACCTGAAACACTGTCTCAAAATAAATAAATAAATAAATAAATAAATAAATAAATAAATAAATGTAGGAAAAATGGAATCATGTCAGTCTCTGGGACAGTAGGAGTTAAATGTGTGACTAAACACTTTAAGAGATGAATCCGAAATAGATTAATAAATAAGATATGAAAAGAATTTCAGACCACAGCTAATCAGTGAAAAGAATTAAAGCAACGATAAGATATTATTTCACATTCCTTATGCCAGTGAGAATTCTCCAATCCCGACTCTGCCAAGGACGAGGAGGTGGGGGGAGGAGAGCTCACTCTATTGAGTGGAGGTGTTAACAAGGAATAAACACTTTGCCTGAAGGACAGATAATATCCCTCCCCTATCCCCATACCCAACCCTACCCTAACCCTAATCCAAGGGAACTTCTGGATGATGCATATGACCATGGATGTTCACGGAAACAATCTGCAAGTTTCTGTTTGGGATGGTAGGAGCCTTATTGCAACTACACGATATCATGTACAGAGTGGGGGTAGGGTGGGTACACGGGTGTGATTACTTAGGAGGACGGGGAGTGTGGCCAACCTGGGCAGTGAGACTCTGTCAGGAGAAGGAGGGGAAGGGGAGAGGAAGGGAGGGAGGGGGGAGGGAGGGAGGGGAAGAGAGAGAGAGGGAGAGGAGGGAGGGAGGTCAGGAAGGAAGAGAAGGAGGGAGGAAGAGAGGGAGGGAGAGAGGGGGAGGGAGAGGGAGAAGGGGGAGGGAGGACAGGAAGGAAGGAGGGAGGGAGGGAGGAGGGAGAGGTAGAACAGGAAGGAGGGAGGGAGGGAAGGGGGGAGGGAAGGAAGACAGGAAGGAAGGAAAGAAGGGCAAAGAAAAACAGTAACACAGCGCTCACTCACACACCTAATCTCCCCAGTAGCATCTTCCAAACTACAACCCAGCATTGTAACCAGGAATTTAACCGCAATGCCAGCCACTAACCTTGACCAGATTACACACTTCACCAGTATCCATGGCGACATCCCTATGCCGGTCTCTGTGCATCTAGGTGTGTTTGTAAGCTTATCTGTGTGTGTCTCTGTGCGTGTGCGTGCGTGCGTGTGTGTGTGCGCGTGTGCGTGTGTGTCTCTGTGTGTGTCTGTGTGTCTCTGTGTGGCGTGTGTGCGTGTGTGTGTGTCTGTGTGTGCGCGTGTGCGTGTGTGTGTCTCTGTGTCTGTGTGTCTGTGTCTGTGTGTCTGTGTCTGTGTGTGGGGGTCTGTGTCTGTGTGTGGGGGTCTGTGTCTGTGTGTCTGTGTGTCTGTGTCTGTGTGTGTGGGTGTGTCTGTGTGTGTGTGTGCGTGTGTGTGTCTGTGTCTGTGTGTGTGGGTGTGTCTGTGTGTGTGTGTGCGTGTGTGTGCGTGTGTGTGTGTGTCTGTGTGTGTGTCTGTGTGTCTGTGTCTGTGTGTGTGTGTCTGTGTGTGTGTGTGTGTGTGTGTGTGTGTGTGTGTGTGTCTGTGTGTGTGTATCTGTGTGTCTACAGTTATGTGACACCATCGCTAGACTCACCTGGCTGCTGACACAATCAAGGATGAGCCACATTGCCATCTCACATGTCTCACGCTACGCTTCAAATCTGTAGCCAACCTCCTCCGTTTCCCTCCCTGGGTGCAGGCCAGGAGCATTCTGTTCCCCAGTCTCTCTGGTGCTGTCATATCCAGACTAACGCACCAGATGTGGCACCTCCTGTGCACAGCTGTTTTTCCCCTGTTCGGGTTCAAGTTCTGCCACCCACAGGTGGCTGAGTGTGCGTGCCGGGCTTGTTCTGTGCTGTTGGCCGTGGCTCCACCGCTTGCTCTCGCAGCCTCCTGGGAAGAGTGCTCGGGCCCTTTCAGAACGGAGCTGCTCCCAGCGTCCACCATCCCGTGTGAACGTAGCTTTCATAGCTCTGGGACGGACACCAAGAGTGCCGGTGCTGAAGGTCGCAGCAAGCACCTGTCTAACTTTGTAAGGTGCTGTGACACTCCGCCTTCCCCCCAGCACTGCCTGGGAGACCTGTGTGGCACTGGGCTTTGGGGACTGTCGATCACTGGGTTTGGTTTTGGTTTGCTGCTCTGACATAGCTTTGGGACTCTTCATGGTGGCTTTGATGGTGTGAAAGATTGCGTGTACTCATTAGCCTTCCGCAAGTTTCCCCAGAAAAAAAGGCTCTTGTCTCTTTCACTTTTGAATTGGATCAGTTGCTTTTACTAGCATTTATTTTTGTCCATTTTTCTGCTGCCTAGACCCCTGTCTTCTGGCCCCTTCCTCACAGCTTAGCCTGTGTTTTCATCTTCTCTATGGAATTGTTCAGAGAAAAAGTTGGTTTTGATGAATTGTTTTTGTGCATTTCAGTGTTTCCATTGTTTCTTTAATGGATTCTAGGTTTGGGTGTTTTGCTTGTTTGTTTTGGTTTGTTTGATTGCTTTCTTGTATTTGTTTGTTTGGTTGGTTTTTGCTGTTTTGTTTTGGTGTAAAGTCTTAAGAAGTATTCATCTAGCAGGGCATGGTACTGTACGCCTATACACAGGCAGATCTCTGTGTGTTCAAGGACAGCCTGGTTTACAAAGTGAATTCCAGGACAGCCAGACCTACATATAAGACCTTATCTCCAAACAACAAACAAAAGGGAAAAAGGAAAAGGGAGAAAATCCAAGAATCTTCACCTGAGGCGTCCTGAGGAGTTCTGCTGTCCTGCTTTTCTTTTCCGTTTTCTGACCACTTTTAGTTCTTCATTTCACACCGCAGCCTGTGGTCCATTTTTAGTAACTCTTGTGTAAAGTATGACGTTTAGACTGGGACTTTTGTTACAATGCTTTTGGGGTTTGATGAATGACTATTGAAAATAGTTTATGGGATTGCTTTGGCCACTGTCAAAAATCTTTCCCACCTGTTTTTTCTGTTGCTGTTTTTGGTTGTGTTTGTTCGTTTGTTTGGGTTTTGTTTGTTTGTTTCTGATGGTTCCGTCTGGGCTCCCTGCTCTGCGGCTGTACCTCCATCAGGACCAGGACGACGTCTCGATGGCTCACTGACCCAGTGTGAGTTTGAGCCTAGCAGAGACTCCTCTTCCTCCTTTTCTGGTCGCACCACCTCCGTTTCCTCCCTTCCTCCTTCTTTATGCCAAGCATAGGACGGGGAGAGTCCTGAGACACTGGCTCAGCAGCTGGAAGCATTGGTTCCTGTCTGGCAGGGGACCCAGGTCCAGTTTCCAGTGTCCACGTGATGACCGATCGACGTAGGCAACACACACACACACACACACACACACACACACACACTCAGAGACAGAGAAAGAGATAGAGAGAGGCAGAACACTCATATACACAAAATAAATACTAAAAAAAAAAAAAAAATAAGTAAACTCATGTTGAATATTCCAGATTCCCAGGTTCTCCAGATAAAATGTAGAATGTCTTCCTGGCACACACACTGCCCTGGTGGCATTTCACTGTCTGTAGGTACAGAAGAGTAAGTAATCTCACTGTGCTGAGACTATTGCGTGAGATCTGCCCACACAGGATTGTAGGTGGCCCCTGGTTCCACAGGCTATTTATTTCTTTTATTGGATTCCTAATCTGCAGCATTTTTTTTTACATTTACATTTTTATATTTACATTTAAATATTCGTTTTCCTTGTGGCATTTAGAAGCGGCATCATGTTTGGAACTCCGGTCTTGATCTTTATTTGATATGTAGAACTGTGGGTGATTTCCAGGTGTTAATCGTGTATCCTGAGGCTTTGCTGAAAGCTCTTGTTAGGTGTAAGATGTTTCCGTTGCTTTGCTTTCTGTGGTTTCATAGTTTTCTTGGGATATTCTACTAGAGTGTGTATCATCTGCAAGTGTGAGAATTTGATTCTTTCTTTCCAATCTAAATCATTAAGCCAGGCATGGTAGCCCATGACTTAAATCCCAGCACTCAAGCGGCAGAGACAGGAGGATCTCTCTGAGTTATAGGCAGCCTCTTCTATATAATCAAGTTGTAGGCTAGCCAGGGCTACACCATGAAATTTTCTCTCAAAAGAAAAGGAAAAGACATAGTGCAAGAATTGTTTGTTTGTTTGCTTGTTTATCTTGTCTTATGGCTTTGGCTAGACCCTTTGGTATTCTGTTGAATGAGAGTTGCAGGAGCTTGCTTTAATCCTGTCCTGAGAATAAAGCAGTCTGCTTCCTTCCATGTCTCATTGGTATAAACAGTGAAGTGTCCTCCTGGCTTAAGAAGGATGGGGCTTCTCAATGCTCTCATTCACACCCCACAAGCGTGTGCCAAGCCGCCGTCATCCTCCCAAAAGTGGGAGACAGGAAGCCTAAAGATAGCTTGGATCCACCACTTTCAGATCTCCTGTACTGACAGAAAACAGGAGAGACCCCTGTGGGATGTGTATCCCCACTGCTGTCTGTTCTGGAAACCTGAAGTCAACACACATACAATGCCTAGGTCAGCTTACCTTCTCTCTCTCTCTCTCTCTCTCTCTCTCTCTCTCTCTCTCTCTCTCTCTCTCTCTCTCTCTCTCTCTCTCTCTCTCTCTCTCTCTCTCTCTCTCTCTCTCTCTCTCTCTCTCTCTCTCTCTCTCTCTCTCCCTCTCTCTCTTTCTCTTTCTCTCTCTCTCACACACACACACCTCCCTGAAGCTCAGGAAGTCAACACACATACAAAGCCTGGGTCAGCTTACCTTCACACACACACACACACACACACACACACACACTCACACACACACACACACACACACACACACACCTCCCTAGCAGGGACGTTATTGTCATTCTCAACTCCAGCAAAGCCCTGTTCTAGTCCTTCAGCCCTGGCTTCTCAGGAGGAAGGGACCAAAGGCTGGCTTGCGTTTCTCTCCTTGGGTTGTCTGTAAGCACCTGCACTCCTTTTGCTAAAACTGCTTACTGACTGCATCATCCTTGGCCTTGTCCCTGGCACACCCTTGCACAGTCCTGGAGACCGGGCCAGGCATGCAATCTTTGGACTTCTGGCATAACTAAAAGAAAGAAGAGCCAGCTCTCCTCAGCTCATCTGAACTTTTGTAGAAAGAACTCCAGGAGTTGTTGATAAGGTTACGTTCACAACATATTTGCATTTTGGTTCCTCATGTCTAATTCTCTGTCCATACTTACTCATATGTCCATCTACCCATGCCCTGCTGTATCTCATGGAATGTACTGTGGATACTCAAACTTGCTAGCTAGAAATTACAGAGATCTACCATGGGTTTCTCCTGTACAGCAACGGCACAGTTCCTTCATGGACGTTCAGCTATCTTGTCGGCACCAGATACGGTGTGTTGTATCTCAGGCTACATCAAGTGGCTATGGTTTCCTTAGGAATTTTAGAAGCTCATGAATGAGTGTCCTAAGGCAAAGTATTTGCTAATGCTTCGTCACAGAGTTTCTGGAGCAGAGGACTTGCACATAGCAGCAGAAGAGACCGGACTGCCTGGTTCCTCAGTGCCTGGAATCCCGCGGCAGGCTGCAGGCTGAAGCCATAGTCCCAGCTGTCAGCAGACATTAGCTGATGATAAACCGCAGGTGTCCTTTGCTCCGCTCCTTCCGCTCTGCAGCTCTGTCAGCCACTCTCCTAGAGGCTCGCGTCCTCCCAGAGCTCCTCACAAGGCATGCTGGGAGTCCTCATTCATCCCTAGTGGAGATGTGGTCCCCTTCCCCTGTTGCTAGGCTGCACTAAAATGGAGGCTGTCAAGGTTGAGAATGTAGCTCAGTTGGGAGAGAGATTTCCTTACACACATGAGATTCTCTCCACAGCACCACATGCACTGTACTGTGCTACAGGTTTGTATCCCATCACTCAGCAGACGGATGCAGGGGGTCAGGAGTTCAAGATCATACTCTGCTACATGGCAGCTTCAAGGCCACCCTGGGGTACATGAGACACTGTCCCCAAGAGGAAGCCAGAACTGTAGCTGTCTACCACATACGCACCTTTTCGTTATGAAGGACACAAGCACCCCGTTCTGTGCTTACATTCTGGAATACTCAATATGTTTTAATCACTGCAATGGCTAGCACAGCAGAGTCCTAGCGTCTGGTGCATAAGCAAGTGGGCTTTGCTAGCAATGGATCTCATCCTGTGGTGGATGGCCCGCAAAACCCTGCACTGCAGAAACCAGGCATCTAACCCTACTTCCTGCCTCAGAAGCCAGACGAAGCGTTAGGGGGTTGGTTTGCTCAGTCTGAAGTGTTGCCTTAAAAGACCAGGCAAATTAAGTCAATAATAAAGAGCGCCAGTAACGTAGGAAACAAAAATGATTCTCACATATTTTAGGAATTAATTTCCTCTTTTGTTGTTGTTGTCCTCTTGCAGTTTTTGTGGTGGTGACAGTGTGTGTGTGTGTGTGTGTGTGTGTGTGTGTGTGTGTGTGTGTGTTTGAGATTGGCTCTCATGTAGCCCAGGCTGGCCTCAAAACCATTATGGAAGGCAGAATAGCCTTGACTTCCTGAATCTCCTACCTTCAACTCTCAAATGCTGGAATTATAAGCTGGTTACCACTAGGCTTCTCTTGTGTGCACATTTGCATTTGTGTGTGTCTGTGTGTGTACACGTGTGTGGTGGGTGGGGACAGCATGAAGGGGGTGTGCATTTCTGTGGGAGGGAAGGATGTGGAGGGTGTGCATGCATGTGTATGTGTGGGGTGTGCATTCAGGCATGTGTGTGGGGGGGTGTGCATTCGTGCATGTGTGTGTGTGGGGGTGTGCATTCATGCATGTGTGTGGGGGTGTGCATTCGTGCATGTGTGTGTGGGGGTGTGCATTCATGCGTGTGTGTGTGGGGGGTGTGCATTCATGCATGTGTGTGGGGGGTGTGCATTCATGAATGTGTTTGTGTGTGGGGGTGTGCATTCATGCGTGTGTGTGTGGGGGGTGTGCATTCATGCATGTGTGTGGGGTGTGCATTCATGCATGTGTTTGTGTGTGGGGGTGTGCATTCATGCATGTGTGTGGGGGTGTGTGCATTTGTGCATGTGTTTGTGGGGGGTGTGCTGTGCATTCATGCGTGTGTGGGGGGTGTGCATTCATGCATGTGTTTGTGTGTGGGAGGTGAGGGTGCATATTTTCAGGGGCAGACCACATGTGTTACCTGTCTTCATTCCTTATTACGGTTCCTTCAGCTGCCTGATGACATACAGCCTTGCAGTACCCTGAAGTGTGGTGTGAACACTAGCCAAAGTTGTTGTCCTAGAAACAGCAAGAACATACATCGTACTCACAGACAGGCATGGTGCATACGCCGAACCATATGTCACTGTACACTGACATGTTTGATAAGGGAGATGATGGTCCTAATCACATTACTATCGTCATGGGTCCAGACCGATTGCTGCTGAGAGGAACATTTAAAGCAGATGCTACAAGCCGGCCCTGTTTGCTTCCAGACTGGTGGTTGGGAATCGCTGTAGAAGGGGAGGTGGAACACAGAAAGGCAGAGATCAGTATAAGGCCCAATAGCAAATCATTGGATTAGATGGATAGATAGATGATGGATACATAGAAAGAGGGAAGGATGGATAGGTATTAGTAAAATTCACAGGAAGGTAGGTGGAAAGAAAAAGGGAAGGATGAGAAAAAGAAAGAAGATAAAATAGATTGATGACAGGGAGATGGATAAGAGATAGATATACATACATTCATAGTGGAACAGGGAGATGGATAAGTAGCTAGAAACAGATGACTGGTGAGTAATATAAAGAGAATGATAGATGACAGATAGATAGATGTTAGATGATAAAGAGAGATAAATAGAAAGATAGATAGAATGATAGATAGATAGATAGATGATAGATAGATAGAATGATAGATGATAGATAGATAGGATGATAGATGATAGATAGATAGATAGAGAGAGAGAGAGAGAGAGAGAGAGAGAGAGAGAGAGAGAGAGAGAGAGATAGGATGATGCATACACACACACACACACACACACACACACACACACACACACACTCACACTGGTACCTCCCCGAGCCCCAGTCTCCAGGCCTTCAGGGAATGGTCCTCCCCACAGAGGTAGTCTTCAAGACTTAACCTGCATTCCACGTTCAAAGGTTGACACCTGACCTCTTCCTATTGATGTAACTTGAGTATTGGGTGTCCAGATGGGGTGGGGGCCCTGAAGCGTGAAGGTCTGCCCTCCCAGCTCCCAGCCCCAGTGTCTACCGAGCCTCCTCTGTGGAGTTTCTTTCCAGGCGCTGCCTCTGGAGTTGTGCGCACGGTGTAGCTGGGAGACATTTAGGGATTAACTATACTGTTTCCTAACACGGAGCTCCTGCACTCGAGTGGGGTTACCTCCAGATAAACATAATGAAGCTGAAAATCCCTAAAGCTCATACAGTGTACGCCTCCAGATCGGCCAGGCCCGCCCTTACTCTGTAATAAGGTGGCAGATAGCTCGCAGAACTTACCTAAATTCTGCTGAGAGTGGAAAACAGGCCGGCCATGCGGGCGTGGGTTCCCCCATTCCGCAGCCAGACTGTACAGGGGACTCATCAGGAGGGGTGGCTGCTTGTACATGGCAGCTCCAGAGACAGAATCGGGGAGAATGAGCCTTCGACCAGCAGTGTGGGTAGGCTCCATGATAGAAAAACAAAACACCAAAAACCAGCACCCAGCTGAGGAGGCAGCTGCAGGCTGCACCTTGCCCCACATCACAGCCTGCCTCCTTGTGAAAGTGATCACATGTCCGCAGCACTGGTCACAGCTGCGCCAGATGCTCTGTGGACTGACCCAGTTTTGGATGCTTCTGCTTCAGCGAAGCCTGGCTGGAGTCTCGGGAGTGTGGTCCCTACACTGGGAGGGGAAAGTAATTCATTCACAGATGCATCCTTCCCCCTCAGCTGAGTGAATTAACATATGGTGACTGAGACACTGGGGCAATGACTTTGCTGAGTGCAGACATTGTGAATCACAAAGGATCCTTTTCAGAAGGCGCCCGCCATCGCCATCAGCGAGAATCTCCTGGCAGCCCTGTAAGCTGGAGTCTGTCTAATCCTGGCTGTGGCCACCGGTTAGCACACCTGAGGTGCCTCCTTCCTCCTCTGCGTCACTGGGGTCTGCCATTTAAGGCTGACAGCCCAATGTGAGGGAAGGCAGGTTCCTGAAACATGCCTCCTTGGTACTGTCACCTCTGTGACAAGTCCTGTTTCCCGAGGGGAGGGGAGGCTCCTCTAGGAAAAGGGTGCAAACTGAGGTGCACCCCCTTAGACGGAGGTCCCTGCAGCAGTCTCCAGCCCTCAGCGTCTGCTCTCCCCCGGGAGGTGTAAGGTTGCACGGATCGCAGCTGCCCCTCTAGTCCCCAGCCTTACAGCACTTGCCCCTGGTCCTCAGTGCCCAGACCTCAGTTGTCACAGCAGCAAACTCCAGGTCCTCTCACTCAGACTCCGGTCTCACACCTAACGCCTCCTGCCTACACATTGCTTAGGTCTAATGCCATGCCACAACCCAAGGAATAGTCTAAGACCCAAAGAACATGTAGCTACCCCCTCTCTGCCTCTCTGTCCGTGTGTGTGTGTGTGTGTGTGTGTGTGTGTGTGTGTGTGTGTGTGTGAGAGTGTGTGTGTGAGTGTCTGTGAGTGTGTGTGTGTGAGTATGTGTGTGTGTGAGTGTGTGTGTGTGTGTGTGAGAGAGAGAGAGTGTGTATTGTGACTGTGTACATGTGTGTGAGTGTGCATGTGTGTATGTGTGACTATGTATGTGTGTGAGTGTGCATGTGTGTGAGTATGCATGCATGTGTGACTGTGTATATGTATGTGTGTGAGTGTGTGTGTGTATGTATTGTTACTGTATACATGTGTGTGAATGTGCATGTGTGTATGTGTGGCTGTATATGTGTATGTATGTGAGTGTGCATGTGTGAGAGTGCGTGTGAGTGTGTATTGTGAATGTATATGTATGTGTGTGTGTATGTGTGTGTATGAGTGTACATGTGTGTGGCTGTATATGTATTTGTGTGTATGTGTGTAAGTGTGTGTGTACGTGTGTGTGTACATGTGTGAGAGTGTATGTGAGTGTGTGTATGTATGTGTATGAGTGTACATATGTGTGTGTGACTGTATATGTATGTGTGACTCTGTGTGTGTGACTCTGTGTGTGTGTGTGTGTGTGTGTTAGAACCCCCTCACCTATCTACTTTGCCTGCTGTCCCTGTCACTGATCACTTGGCGGACACTGTGACATTGAGTGTTGCTGTCTCTCACCTTGTGTTTGGCCTCCAGCCCCATGAATCATGGTGTCAGCATTGACACCATGCAGACAGCTTTGCTGGCACCTCCTCAGGAAATGCTGTGTTTCTAAAGATACCCTGTCCCTCCGCATTCTCGGCAAGTTCACACCTATCCCTACAGAAATCAGAGCGCTGTGTAGGCACTGGGTGCTGAGCCGCCCAAACCCAGCCCGGTGCGCTGGGAAGAAAATTGGACACACACATGAACACGCACACACACACACACACACACACACACACACACACACACACACACGAACCTCACTTGGATCCCAAGACTGGGGTCAAAGGGCATGTACAGATTTTGTAATTTGGAGAAGCACATGATCACAGTTTATGAAAGCCAGGGGACTGACAGTTCACCCTGCCAAGATGCTTGCATTTCTCAAAGGATTTCTGTTGCTGTGAAAGGCATTTCTTCATCATCTTGGTTTCATTAGAGCAATAATATCATAACTTCAATCTCCTGACATTCAGCTCAGCCTTCTAAAACGTCTTCACCTTTTAGGCCCACATATTATTTAAGCCTCACATGGCATACAGAAAACACTTGAGAAGCCTAGATTCATGGCACCAGGCACACATAGGGTATGCAAACATACATGTATACAAATGATCATGCACATAAAACCATTTTTAAAACAAAATGCTTCCTTCTTTGTTGACATCCTGTGGTCATTTTTCCTGTGTGGAAAAGCGTGCTATGAGTTGGTGTGAAATGCAGAAGGAGGCCCCTCAATTTGTCAGAGCTTAGTCAGTCCAAGATTCGAACCCTCTCTTTGTAACACCGAGTCATCTGGTCTGTCTGCGAACTTGCACAGAATCTCTGAAGGCCACTGCACGGGAGTCGGAGTGGGGCCCAGCTGGGCTGCACAACCCTGTACCCAGCTCTGCCTGTGATGAGTGGACATGTGCACTTGGGCCACTCAGTGTCACTAAACGTCACACACCCCATGGCTAAAAGTAGGTTGCATAAGAAAGCGCCTTTCAGGGAGTTCAGCCAGCCCAGCAGACAGTACGTGTGAGATCGAGGTGAGTTCCACCCAGAGTTCTCTGTTTCATATCTTACTGCCCCCTACTCTCCTTTAAATGCCACTGCCATTTGCTACACTTTGCGTGTGTGTGTGTGTGTGTGTGTGTGTGTGTGTGTGTGTGTGTGTGTGTGTGTGTGTATGTGTATGTATGTATGTGTGTGTGTATGTATGTATATATGTGTGTGTGTGTTTATGTGTGCATAGGTGTTTGTGTGTGTACATGTGCAGAGGCCCAGAGTCCATTGTGGAGCGCCTTCTCTGTCCGCCTCGTGTTTGGAGACACGGTGATCCCTGGTGGCGCACAGGTCTCACTGATTCAGCTAGCCAGTGAGCTGCACCTCAGCCTTCCCAGCACTGGCACTGTAGGTATGCAGTGCCACACCCAGCCTCTGAGTGGGTACGGGGGCTCCAGACCCAGCCCCTCATGAGTGTGCAGTCGGCCTCTGCCCGCTGAGCTGTCTCCCCAGCCCACTTGCCGCAGTGTGCCTGTCTTAGGAAGAATGGCTCACCATAGCACGCCTTTGTGGCTGACTCTCAGGAGGCGGGCTAAGCCATTTCTCCTCCAAGGTCACCATGGGGTTCGATCTCTGATTGTGATCTGAAAGCCTCTCTGGAAACTTCCAGAGGGTTCTGGAGAGAAGTCACTCAGTAAAATGCCACGTGCACTTTTAAAGACATGGCACCCATTAGGAGATGGGCTCCAGGCCAGATCTCCCTTGAGACTCTGGTGACGTCATGGTGTGGCATTCCTTCCTCTGATTAGAATCAGGAGATGTAGATAAACAACTCTGGGATGCAGTTGTCTTGTTTCAGGATAGACAAGTTTTAGTTCCTCAAGGCTCAGACTGTAGCTGCCCTGAGGTCACCTGTAAGCTGTGACCAGTGCATGGGCCAGCATACTGACGACCGCAAATGCTGACGTTGAGGAGGCTAGGCTAGAGGAGGGCTGAGGACACAAGCCCAGTTGTCTTGGCTGTGCCTGGTTCACTGTGCCCAGGGTGTATGCGGCCCCTGTAATTACCCTGCTGTGCCTCAATCATGCTGGACAAATGCCCATAGTCATAGCAATGGTGTGACTGCTCGCCATTTGCAGAGAGAGATGCCTGAAGATAAAGTTGGGGCTGGCATGGGAGGGAGAGTCTCTGTGCCTGCAAACATTACCAGCGCGACAAGGCACCACCAGGAAGCAGGGTGTGCTGTCTGGGCTTTTACAGATAAGGAGAAACAGGCTCTGAGTCCCCAGAGCAAGGCAGGAAGGTGGGAGCAAAGGGCACTGCCCTGGCATGTCTGTTCCTAGAGCCTCGGGTGCGTCCTCTCCAGCCCCTTCCCCACCCCCGGGTGGGGCAGCTGTGCCACACATGCCTGGGATGCAGAGCATACCTGTCACCCAGCCTCGAGGAAGCTGGCAGGGTGGGACAGCTCTTCCTCATGAGCAATTTAAGAACCACCAGAGTTGGCATGGGGCCAAAGAGGAAGGGAGCATGGATCAGACACCTGAGTGAGGCACCCTTTCCCAGTTCAGATAAGCAGGCCCCCAGGGGTGCTGTCCCAGCTCGTCTGGCCTCACAGACCTAGCAGCTTCCTGGCGGCCCTGTTATTTTCTCCTGGAGAGCTCCAGATCTTCCCATACAAGCTGCCGACGCGAAGCTGCAGCATCCGCTCTAACCACAGGCTGGTGGGTAGACAGGTACAGAAGTCTCAAGCTGGAGTCTGTGGAGGCGGCTCAGGGAATGAAGTGTCTGTCATTCAGTTGTGAAGTCCTGAATTCCATCTGCAGGAATGATGGTGCGTGTGTAATCCTTGTGCTGGATCCCTAGGCCTCGCTGAAGAGTCAGACCAGCCTCATCAGTGAGCTGCAGATCCTAGAGAGACCCAGTCTCTGAAAACAAGGCGGATAGTGCCCGAGAAGTGAGTCTGAAGTCCACCTCTGACCCCCCCCACACACACAGATGCATGAGTATGCACACACACGTGCACACTTACACACAGCCCTCAGGCTGACCCAGCCTGAGCAGGAGGGGGCTGCTGGGTGGTCTCTAATGAGCGGTGGAGAATGACCCCAGAGCAAGCCTCAGCTTCAGGACCAGAGTCCTGCCGCTTCACCATGGTGATGGGTCTCCAGAATCAGCTGATGCTCTTAAGCAGTAGGCTCAGAAAAGAAGTGAAGGCAGATGTTCAGCAGCTTGTACTTTTCCAAGTGGGGCTTTCCTCTGAAATGAACCTCATGGCCTTCAGACAGCGTTCTGTGCTGGAGATGTACTGAAACCTAACAGGTCTCAAAGATAAGCTAGGGATGAGCAGAGGTGGGATTAGCAGACACCGCTGCATCTAGAACCTGGAGGAGAAGCCATCCCTGAGACAGAACTCTGAGATGGGAGGGTTCAGGCCAAGGATGTCAGGGAGCCACATAGGAAGTGCCTTGGATCCATGCATGCAGAGAAAGGAGAGAGAGAGTACGTGTGTGTGTGTGTGTGTGTGTGTGTGTGTGTGTGTGTGTATAGTATATGTGTGACTGTATGTTTATCTGTGTGCGTATGTCTTTGTGTATGTGTATGTGTGAGTGTATGTATGTGCGTGTCTGTGTATTGCGTGCATGTATGAATGTACATCTGTGTGTATGTGTGTCTGAGTGTGTGACCACGTGTCTGTGTTTGTTTGTGTAATCTCTGTGTGGCCTGCACACAGTGGTGTTTAGCTGTCATTTAGGTGATGATGCTGTTAGTCATTTTCTATGTTCTAAGCACAGGGTGTTGGAGAATGTGGGTGATAGAGAATGATTTCATACGTGCTGATAAAGAACGTGAAGAGGAGGAAGGATGGAACACAGAGAGAGAGAGAGAGGCGAAGACAGAGTAAGACAGACTCCGAGAGGATGGGCACACTGAGCAGTAAGCAGTCCGTCGGCCTGTGTCCCCTCTGAGAGCTTTTATTTTATGTCCCCTGCTCTATTAGGGGTTCTTCCCCGTTTTTCTTTACAAGTCAAGCAAGCACACCCACTTGCATCCTCCGTGTTTGGCCTCTGTATCCACATTCTGGGCGGGGCTTATTTTATCTGCAGGAAGACAGGCAGGTCAAGGGAGGTGTCAGCTGGGAAGTTCCTAAACTGCCCCCCTTAGTTTAAGGCACAATGCCAGCCTCTGGCCCTGGGGCTTCTGGAGGGGAGATAGGAATCTCCAGGGTGTGAATCTGCTTAGCCTGGTCTCAGGGGGTGGGGGAGGGGGATGACACCTGCTGCAGGCTCTGGGAGGAAACCTCTTGTCCTGTAGCCATCCCTCCTGCAAAGGGACTTGATGCCTTTCTTCTGAAATGCTTCCTCTCTGCTGTGTATTTCCTTCCTGTTTCTGGGCCTCTCTTCCCAGGACTTCCTCCAAAGAAGCCTTCTGACCCATGCAGTCTACAGCAGCCTTCCCTTCCGGGGACTTCCTCCAGATCAGGGGTCCATTACCTCCCAAATACCACAGCATCACAGGAGCGTGCCACGGTTCCACAATTGGCGCTGGGCACTTTTAACCAGAGGATCCACACATTAGCCCTCCTGTCAAGCATGGATTCCTTCCATGCCCAGCAGAACAGTCTCTATGACCATGAGGGCCAGGGAAACAAAGCAGAGTTACTGTAGAGTACAGATACCATCAGATATCTAAACCTACAAGCCTGGCAACCAGCAGTGGGCAGTGATAAGTGCTTGGGCTGTTGAAAACATAGCTCCAGGGACTTGAACAGGCAAAGAAAGGTACCCCTGGAGAGGGTTTTTAAGCCTTTGCTAATCTTGACTCAGTCCCAATTAGAGAGATAAGGGATGGTTTAATAAAATCCAACTCACCTGGCGTGCCTTGTGAGAAAGCATCCTGTGTATGTCATAGTGTACAGATACAGAGAGAAGTGTTTGTGTGGTTACTAGTTGGGACCTAAACAGTACTTGATGAAAGCAGAAAGCCCCTTGCCTGGACATGATCTCAGGCAACTACAAGGATGCTGGGAAATGGTCTCCACTTGGGTTTCTGTGTTGGCAGATAACCACAGGTTCTTTGTCTCAAATAGTAAGAAAGGGGTAAGGGGCTGGGCAAAGGCCCCTTCCATGCGTGCACAGCAAAATCTAATACATGTTTACTATTTATTTATTGTGTGTGCGCATGCACACGCACGTGCGTACATTGTATGTAACATTGTATGTACGTACATGTGGGACTCCGGGACCCGTTCTCTCTTCTACAGTGTGGATCCCAGGGATGGAATTCAGATTCCCAAGCATGGTGGCCCGTGCCTTTTACCCACTGAGCTATCCTGGCAGTCCCAGGATCTGGGCTGTGAAAGCATCCACAAAAGCAGCTTTCTTGGGAAAGCATCACAGATGGGGAAACTCCTTTCCTTCATACTGGAAGTTTTTTAGGCCAGAGGTCTCCATTGCAACCTCTCTGCTCGGCCAGGCAGTTAGAGAGTGTGGAAGGCAGGCGAAGCAAAGACTCCAGCCAGGGAGATTGGGGATGTCAGATGCCTGAGTCATGGCTTGTTGACCCTTTATCTCCGGGGATTATCTACGGGAAGAAAGACAGGATTACTCAGGAATTTAGCTTAAATAAAATGAAATGGTGTGATGAATTAGACTTGCTAACCCTCAGACTGGCCGTCCACCTGCGGCTAGACACCTTCTGGACTATGCCACCTGCAGTGATACGCAAAACTCTCAAAAGTCACTGCAGGTTTGAGCCTGATGTGACTGGAAAGCTAGCCTGCGTGACTGCCTTCCTAAGTGTGACTTCCTCAGCCCTGGGAACAGAGCTGGCAGGGCTAGTGATGCAAGGTTTCCCAATTCCAAAGGTTTACAGGAATGTGAAGGATAAAGCATATCATGGCAAAAATAATCCCAATAGCTCCATGGAAACACCTATTTTAGGACTGCTTTTTTGAACATGAACTCAGAAAGAAAAACACATTGTGCAATCAACAGCAAGCATTCTTTAAAAAAAAAGCTAAAAACACTTGAAACATGTGAAATAATACAGCTGCTGATGTCTGGCAGTGCGTAGGACACCTATGTCCTACAGCATGTGTAAGTATGCTCTACAGAATCTTAACACACCTGACAGGCAACGGACACTGCACAATACACATGAGTAGCCCCTCACCATTGTACATTTGATATCTGGACAGGTGATGCCCGCCCCTTTCTTACACTGGAGCAGCTTTTGGGAGGACGGACGAGATGGTGTGGATGGTCAGTCTGCTGACCACCTGTCTAGAAATGATCCCACTTGGCTCATCTCCTATAATAAATCTGTTTCTGTGAGGTTCTCAGAGTGCCCCCTTTGCCAGGCGATTGTGCTAATCCCATGGGAGTGAGGAGAAAGACCGCCTACCCTAATCATGGCCAAATTAATTAGAGCAAGTAATGGATTGAAGCAACCGTCTGTATTCATCTATACAGGCTGTCTCTCCCTAAAGGTGGGGTCCAAGCGATGAGCACTGGACGTGCGTAAGATAAGGGTTTCATAGCTCAAGAGTAGGGACTTCCCAAGTAGGAGATTTGGCAGACGGACAGGCGGGATTACAGAAGCTGAACATGCGCATAACAGGTCGATTGTAACAAACCCTGAAACAGGGACTGGGTTGCAAGGTGGCTAGGACAAGGTGGCCAAAGCAAGACGGCTTTTGAAACAGAATCATTGTTTCCATTTCCTGGGACAGGCAGTGCAGAAAGAACCATTTGTAGCTAAGGTTACAGATGGGGCATAGCCCAATCCTTGAGAAACAGGGATTTAATCATCAATAGGAACAGACCTAGTTTGTCCTTGGTATAAGATGGCCTTCAAGCCCCAAACGAGGCGGGCTGGTTGGTCAGCTGCACTCATAGTTATTTCAGAAAGAGCCCTACACGCATTTGTGTGCGACCCACAGGAAGTTAGAGTCGTTCTTCCCATCTCTGGCCTCCCTGCTGCTCTTCCTTCGCTGTAGCAGTGGGGTTGCCTGAGCACGGAGACAGACAGGTACACTACCCCTCTTACGCCCTTACCCTAACTCCAGCCTGAGTACTGCCGCAGCTCCTCGGTTTTCCAGGGCAGGAAGGGAACATGGGTCACTTCAACTGGACAGGAAACGGAGGCTCAAAGGGGTGGAGCCCCACCCAAAGACACCCACTTGGAGGTTTAATCAAGACCGGGTCTCACCTGCCTTACTTGTCCTTCAGAAAGTTCAAGCCCCTTGCAAAACACAGGTGGGAAAATACTGAGGAGCCAGGTACCCGGTCATTAATGCCTCCTGTGACTAGCCTGGGACTCCCTCCTGCTGCTCCCCCAGGTAAGTTCAGACATGGAGCCGTTTGGGGAGCACATAACTAGAAAGAGAAACCACAGTTGAGGCGGGGCTGTCTCCTGCCGTACTGGGGTGACTGGCTGTCCACAAGGGTTTGCTTCAGTCTCTGCTTAGCACAGGAGACAATCTTAGTATAAGCACTATCCAAGACTGCCCAAAGTCCTGAGGATACGAGGGTAGAAGAATGCCACAGTCCCCATGGCATCTGAATGTGTGTCACAGTCCCCATGCCATCTGGATGTCTGTCACAGTCCCCATGCCATCTGGATGTGTGCCACAGTCCCCATGGCATCTGGATGTCTGTCACAGTCCCCATGGCATCTGGATGTGTGTCACAGTCCCCATGGCATCTGGATGTGTGTCACAGTCCCCATGGCATCTGGATGTGTGCCACAGTCCTCATGCCATCTGGATGTCTGTCACAGTCCCCATGCCATCTGGATGTGTGTCACAGTCCCCATGTCATCTGGATGTCTGTCACAGTCCCCATGCCATCTGCATGTGTGTCATAGTCCCCATGCCATCTGCATGTGTGCCACAGTCCCCATGCCATCTGCATGTGTGTCACAGTCCCCATGGCATCTGGATGTGTGTCACAGTCCCCATGGCATCTGGATGTGTGTCACAGTCCCCATGGCATCTGGATGTGTGTCACAGTCCCCATGGCATCTGGATGTCTGTCACAGTCCCCATGGCATCTGGATATATGTCACAGCCTCCATGGCGTCATCTGGATGTGTGCCACAGTCCCCATGCCATCTGGATGTCTGTCACAGTCCCCATGGCATCTGGATGTATGTCACAGTCTCCATGGCATCTGGATGTGTGTCACAGTCCCCATGGCATCATCTGGATGTCCTGTTCATCTTTGTCCTCTATGCAGAACATCCTTAGTCATCCAAGGGTAGTCAGAGCATCACCAGGCTTCCTGCAGAGTCTATGCTCTCACCATTTTTCTCTCTTCCTCCAATAATTACTTTCATTGCAAAACTAACCTAGAATAAGGCTGACTGCAGACAGCTGGCTCATCCCAGCGGCACTGTGGTGGCAGCAGCTGTTGGTTCGGGTTCCCAGTCCCAGTGAGGAGCCCACAGCAGCCTTTAGTAGCTAAGCAGCGCCTAAAGGCAGTCATGGGATTTAATCAGGCCATCAGTCATCCAGACAAGAAAACAAAGGGCCTGTAGGCTTCATTGTTACCACACTCTCAGCAAGGACACAAGCCCAGAGGCCTAGCCTCGTGGGCCATCAGGCACCTGTGGGCACTGTATCATGCATGGAAGGCTAGTGTAATCTAACCAGGTTCATTTACTACTGTTGTTGCTGTTGTTTTAAAGACAGGCTCTTACAATGTAACCCTGGCTATCCTGGAACTTACCATATAGCCTAGGCTGGCCTCGGGCTCTTAGAAGTCTCCCTCAGCCTCCCAAGAACGCCACCACTCCTGGCTATAATTAAGTGTACTTAAAGTCTGGTTTGTGATTTTGCTTTCTCGGTAGTGTTTGTGTCTGGCAGCTTTGGGATCTTGAAATATTGACCCCATCATCAACACTTCCAGGTGTCAGTGTCTCACTGTGAGCGAGCTTTGGCTTGGTGAGGCAGCAGCTAAGATAGCAGGGCCTGTGCCAAAGCACTTCTCCTTTGCCTAGAATATGTAGGCGGCTACACCCTTCCAGCTTGAGACAAGTCTTGGAGGCTTGCGTTTGGAAGAAGGAAGCGCCACGGTTACGTGGGGTCACTGGGGTCACGGTTAGCTGACCCCAGTGTATATGGGGGAGGGGGTTTGATGGAGTGAGAAAATGGGGATAGCTGAGGGACAGAGGCCAGGTGTGGAGGATCTCAGAGTGGTTTAAGATGAGGCTGCCTGCGATGGTCACGTGGGCTTGGTAGACAGACACAAGCTTGTCTGTACCTGGGTCAGCAGAGCAGAGCTGGCAATGCTAGGGAAGGTTGCTGTTATTTCTGAATAGACCCATCCTGGTCCCTAAGTCGGAAAGTAGATCCAGACATGTCTGTTGCACTGCTATTTATTATATGTTTTGACATTACTTTTTTTAAAATGCATGGGATTAGGTGTCAAAGTTCAGAATGACAGCATTGACAGTGCACAAATTTGCCTGGATCAAACCCTAGGAAAAAAATCTTTCATATTTTTCCTCTCCATCCACTTTAAGTGCCCCAAAGTCCCAAGCCTCAGAGCTCCATTTCCCAAAGAGAGGGCTGCCTCAGGGAACTTTCCCAGTTTAAATCAAGAATATTGTTAGACTAGACTGCTGAAATCACCTGCCGGGGCAGCCTTGCATTTTAGAGACCACACTCGCCAAATGCACAAGTCACCTGATTCTTCCTAATTGGTAATCATTCCCAAGACCACCACGGCTTTCACCTCTCCAGCACAGTGGCCACCTCCACGGAACGGACCCTCTAAAAGCTTACTCAGAGCCATCTGGAGCTGCTAACTTCCATATACACCAGTGGCTCCTAACCTTCCTAACGCTGTGATCCTTTCATACAGTCCCGCATGTTGTGGTGACCCCAACCTTAAAATTATCTCTGTTGCTACTTCGTACCTGTCATTTTGCTAGCTGTGAATTGTAATGTAAGCATCTGATATGCAGGATATCTGGTGCGACCCCTGTGAAAGGGTGACCCCTGCGGCCCCCGGGTTGAGGACCACTGACGGGTACCCTTTCCTGAGTGGCTTCTTTTCTGTACTTGGCTGTGTCCCCGCCACACCTGTGGGTCCTGTGCCCCAAGGTGCCTGCTGCCCTGCACACAGAATTGTAGCATAAGTTCTTACTGCTCTGTTCAGTTGTATGGATTAGAGTAAGTGTCCCGAGGGACCCAGAGGCGGGTGATAGGCTGGGAAGGGCAGGGACAGGACAGCCATGTTTTAGTTACGGTCCTGTAAGACAGTCAGGGAGCCGGACATCCCAGGCTGCCTGTGTTGTGTTTCCACAATGAGTAAAAGACTGGGGGATGCAGCACCCACCGTGAACCAAGTGAACGCGGCTGGGCTTGGGAATCTGCCCCATTATCTCTGCTTCCTCGGAGGTCAGACAGCAGCTCCCTTTAGGCTGGGACACTGGAACTCCAGCCTAGCGACTCCATCCCAGCCTAATCCAGGCTGTGGGGCCACTGAGGAGACACCTGTCCCCAGTCTGTGATGGCGTCCACATCCCTTCCTTTCTTCTTCTTCCTCTCCCTTCCCTCTTCCTCCCCCCTTTTTGTTTGTGGGGGCTCTGCATTTCTTTTGGGGGGAATTGTACAATTGAGGAAGGAATTCATATGACCCATGTGAACTTACAGCTGGCTTTGAACTAGCTTTAGCTCAGGATAGCCCTGAACTGCTGACACTCCTGCCTCCACATCCCAAGTGCCGAGACGACGTCTGTGTGCTGCCACTCACGGTTTAGACTTCTTTCGTTGACAAAGCGCTCCAGGTGTGGGGGAGATGGGAAGTCTGGAGCTGGGCCCCTCACCTTCATGAAAAGAGTGGGCTTTAAAGAGCAAATGTGCCTGCCTTCCACTCAGGCCGTGCTGCTAATGCTTCACTCCTACGATGACTGCTTTCGTCGCCCTCCCTGGGTTTGACAACGGAGCAAGCACTTGAGTGCTCATATCTTTAAATGACCCTTAACTGATTTCCTGGACCAATTGGGCCACAGACCAGATGAGTGGCACTCAGCCGGGGGTGGGGGGTACTCATGGGCAGAAATTGTGTTGTTGGAAATGGGTTTGACCAAATTCTTCGGCTCTGTGTATCCTTTGAAAAAGACTATGTCTTTATCCAACTTTATCTTCCCTGCAAACTCTGCACATTCTTTGGATACCCGTACAAGAAACAGCCTCGCTCTGCCTCTCCAGGAGGAAGTGTGAACGTCTGTCCATCACCTGCCATTTGGAAAAATTGTGCAGAGCGTTTTCTGACATCTCAGCTGACCTCCCCCCACCCAAGTGATCCCCCTCCCCCTCCCCCACTCCAAATTATACTCAAATGTGAGTTTGAGCTCTGGGTATGCATTTATGTTTGAATAATCAGCGGGGTCTCTTGAATGGGCAGACGTCTTTATAGATGATCACAGGGCAGAGTTGGCCAGTTGGTGCCATTTTGTTTTCTAGATCTTTCCATGAGGTCCCAAGAACAGCATCTGTTGACAACTTTGATGTGTCTCTTGAATTTTCAGCGACTGTTGTGGATCGTGGGGTTTTTCTCTGGTTAAAGAACGATGTGGGAAATCCAGAAGTGTTAACTCTCCAGGTGACTAACACCTTTTCTCTTCTTTTAGCTCTTGAGGATACCACCGGGTCGCTATGGGAAACCACGCTGGAAAGCGAGAGCTAACTGCTGAAAAGGCCAGTAAGGTAAGAGCAGCTGAGGCCAGCCCTCCTGCCCCGTGGCAGAGAAAGACAACGTGCAGTCTTAACAAGGAGAGCTCCCGAACGGCTGGGCGAAGGCTGGGCCCTTGCTGCTGTTATAGATGTTGTTAGTCACCTGTTCCTGAGCATTGCCTGTCTGTCTGTCCGTGGGTGTTCATCTATTCCAGAGCATTGTCTGTCCGTGTCCGTGGGTGTTCATCTATTCCTGAGCATTGTCTGTCTGTCCGTGGGTACACATCTATTCCTGAGCATTGTCTGTCTGTCCGTGGGTGTTCATCTATTCCTGAGCATTGTCTGTCTGTCCGTGTCCGTGGGTGTTCATCTATTCCTGAGCATTGTCTGTCTGTCCGTGGGTGTTCATCTATTCCTGAGCATTGTCTGTCTGTCTGTGTCCGTGGGTGTTCATCTATTCCTGAGCATTGTCTGTCTGTCCGTGGGTATACATCTATTCCTGAGCATTGTCTGTCTGTCCGTGTCCGTGGGTGTTCATCTATTCCTGAGCATTGTCTGTCTGTCCGTGTCCATGGGTGTTCATCTATTCCTGAGCATTGTCTGTCTGTCCGTGGGTATACATCTATTCCTGAGCATTGTCTGTCTGTCCGTGTCCGTGGGTGTTCATCTATTCCTGAGCATTGTCTGTCTGTCCGTGGGTATACATCTATTCTGGAGCATTGTCTGTCTGTCCGTGGGTATACATCTATTCCTGAGCATTGTCTGTCTGTCCGTGGGTATACATCTATTCCTGAGCATTGTCTGTCTGTCCGTGGGTACACATCTATTCTGGAGCATTGTCTGTCTGTCCGTGTCCATGGGTGTTCATCTATTCCTGAGCATTGTCTGTCTGTCCGTGGGTATACATCTATTCTGGAGCATTGTCTGTCTGTCCGTGGGTATACATCTATTCCTGAGCATTGTCTGTCTGTCCGTGGGTATACATCTATTCTGGAGCATTGTCTGTCTGTCCGTGGGTACACATCTATTCCTGAGCATTGTCTGTCTGTCCGTGGGTATACATCTATTCCTGAGCATTGTCTGTCTGTCCGTGGGTACACATCTATTCCTGAGCATTGTCTGTCTGTCCGTGGGTATACATCTATTCCTGAGCATTGTCTGTCTGTCCGTGGGTATACATCTATTCTGGAGCATTGTCTGTCTGTCCGTGGGTATACATCTATTCTGGAGCATTGTCTGTCTGTCCGTGGGTATTCATGTATTCCGGAGCATTGCCTGTCCGTGGGTCCATCGCGGCCTGGGAAGACGATGGAGGAGGAAAGGAATGCAATCTCACAGAAGGTGGGGGGGGGGAGAAAGCGAGAGGAAGATGGGAAGAGAACCCTGCACCTGGCAGCCATTGGGCTCACCCTAGGCTCAGATGTTTGCAGAACACAGGTTGTGGGTGTAATGGTATAGCGGGCCGCCGGCAGGTTGGAGCCAAGGGGCTCCCCAAAGTCGTATCATACAACAGACCTCACGTGGAGGTTTATTGGGGTGGTGCAGAGGTGAGGGAG
This sequence comes from Cricetiscus sungorus, assembly GCA_030556225.1. NCBI lineage: Eukaryota > Metazoa > Chordata > Mammalia > Rodentia > Cricetidae > Cricetiscus > Cricetiscus sungorus. The sequence continues at coordinate 154,899,127 of JANBXA010000651.1, forward strand.
AGCTGGAGGACAAGCCCTGGTGCGAAGGGCTTGCCTTTTATGCGGGGATCTAGTGCATGCACACAGGGAGTGCTCTTAGTGGCTGCAGCTGATGACCATGTCCTGTTAGGGCCCTGAGAGTAGGCCCGTGTAAACGCCTGACGGCTAACAGCGGGGTCTTTCTGGAAAAAGTGCCCGTGCCTTTCAATATTGCTTACTTGTCAGTGGTATTCCCAAATTCTCCTTAACCTCTATGTTGAAATCGTGAACCTTTAGAGCCACTCACAATCAGTAATGGACCCTCATTCCCCCTCTGAGTTAGTGTACACGGTGCCTGCTGTTCTGTAGAGCAAGGCCCCCACATTGGGTTGGGAAGCTCGAAGTAGTTGGGCTGTTGCCTCAGCCTGCAGCTGACCCAGACACCTGTTTTCTGAGTTCAGCTGTGGGAAATGTGGTGGACCCAGGGCCTTTCCCTGTGGGGTCAGCAGCGCCTCCCCCGTCCGTTCCCAAGGTCTTGCTGTGCCCTGGCTGTGCCTGACTGAGTCTCCCTGCAGTCCACACACACACACACACACACACACACACACACACACACACACACACACGCACACGCACACGCACACGCACGCGCACGCACACGCACACGCACGCACACGCACACACGCTCAGCTGTGACGTGCAAAGCCCTGCGTCCACCACGTACCCCACACTTGTATGACCCCAGAATTGGTGTTGTCCCTCTGCCTTCAGAAGTTCACACCGTCCGTGACACATCCGCAGCTGGCCGACCAGCCACAGGCGGTGGGACTGGTTTTCAGTTCTGTCTCTTCCCCGCACCTTCTACAGCCTGTTACAGAATGTTTGGAAAGCACAGATAAGCAAGACTGAGGGAAAAACCAAACAAACAAACAAAAAACCAACCAACCAACAAAACAAACAAACAAGCAAACAGAAACCATCCCCTTCCTCCAGCCAGGCAGAGTTAGTTGGGCACACCAACTTCCTCTCCCTGGTGGGGTCCCCGTCATGGTCTTTCCTGGTAGAGTTTGGCCAGCGCTGTCACTGGTACCTCTGAGTCCCTCCCGACTCTAGATCCTCACACAGACCCCAAGTGGTCACAGAGTACAATCGCCTAAGTTTCCCTCCATTCTTCACCCTTGAAGACTATTTCTGAGTCTGGGAAATACACTCTTAGTTACCTTTTTCTTGTTCTCATAAAAGATGACCAAGGCAACTTGCAGCAGGAAGGGATTATTTGGCTCACAGATGGAGAGGGTTAAGACTCCTCCATAGTGGGGAGGTGTGGGGGGGGGGAGAGGCATGTGAGCAGACTGGATTCTGGGAACTCACACAGAGCAGAAAATGAGCTGAAATGGTGTGGGTCTCCAAGCCCGCCTCCAGGGTCTCCCTCCTCCTGCAGGGCCTCAGCCCTAAACCTCCCCAAAGGGCAGCACCAATGGAGAATGTCCCCTGTGCCTTGGGGGACATTCTCACCAAAACTACTCCAAATGTCCACTCAACACAGCTTTCTGAACCCCCTCCCCTGACCCCCCCACCTAATTTTCACAGGGAGAGAAAAGCCACTCAAATTCATTTCCATCAACCCTGTGTCCAACATAAAAAAAAAAAAAAAAAATGTGACCTACCACTTGGGACAAAATCTGGTATGGCTGCCACACAGAAACTCTTTTTCAAATGCCCACCGCCCCTTTCCTGTAAACCCGAGCAGCATTTATTTATAACAGTAAATGGCAAGGCATCTCTGTCTGCCTCCTATTCAAATGGCATTTCCACGTCAGCCAAGGGGACAATCACACACGACCTTCTGAGCTTGCCCCCCCCCCCCAGAAAGGAGGTGAGAAGTTCTGTGCTTTCCCTGCTAGCACGTCACCTAAAACTTCCAAACAAGTTTCTGGAGCTTCTCCACCACTGGCGTATAAAAGTGTAAATGACTAGCCAATATTGAGTCAAGGAGACTCCTTACTATAACAGTTAACATGCCCCTGGGTGGTTCTGTGGCAGCCCTGGACGGTAATGCTGGACCCTGGCAGGTTTTAGGGACTCTCTTTGGCCAAGCCAGCTTAATTAGAATCTCCCCTCACTAAATGGAAAGTGGAAAGATAAGTGCTCACTCACACAGTCCCGGGTTGTCACAGCCTGAGATAGCCCCCCCACCAGCTTCAAGAAAACTCTGTATCTCTGTCCTGAAACAGCCCAGTGTGCCTTGAATTTGCCCGTCTGTCAAAGGGAGATGGCTGGGCCGGTGAGCTCTTCTTACAGGGTTCTTTTACAGCCCTTACTTGTAAAAGTTCTGATGACTTAAAAACCACAGAGCCTTAAAACTACGGCTCTCATGTGTATTTTCCTATGTAAGAGTTCTTTCTCAATTAAACTTGGGCTTTTGTCGCTCTTAGGAATCTGTGGGGACGGCCCTCTGCTTCAGGGTCCAGAGTTGTGCTCCCATGTAGGGAGAACCCTGCAGAGAGGACCCCCATCCTTCATCATCCACTCACTGGTCTGAAGCCATGAATGGGGCTCCAGACCCCTCTTTCCCTGAAGAATTCCCCTCCTCCCTCTGGCTCTCCACTGTGAAGACTCCCTGTGTCTCCGAGGCTTGAACACGTCATCAGTACAGCAAGCCCTCTAGTGTCTGGCAGAGAAAACCCTGTTTAGTGTCCCTCTGCTGCACAGAACCTCATCTCTTAGACCCTCCAGGGTCGATGGTCATGGGGAGGACAGCCAGGGTTCCCGTGTGTTCTCACCATTCACAGTACCCAAGCCCACCAGGCCAAGCTTTCCCAGAGGAAAACACAGCCTAGAAATGTCATCTCCGACTCCTCCTCCTGGGAGGTTGGGGCAAGGCCGAAAGTGCCATGCTGAGATATTGGCAAAGCCCTAGCTGACACTCTGTCATCCAGCTGTCGAGGAGGGTTCTGGAGTCCCGCAGGGGAACAGACACCACCAGTTGGGGGTTCTGGGGACTGAGTCATGACACAGTCTCACAGACTGGGTGTCGGTTCCTCCAAGTGTCATTCCTGCTTTCAGAAATGGGACATCCCCATCTTCAGAGTCTTCTGTCATAAACAACTGTCCCTCACTAATTTGCCAAGTTTTTACCAATCTGTCCTTTCTATGCCTAGTTTCCATCTATGCTATAGCAGCTTGGAAAAGCTGGGAAGGAGATGCCTCCAACGGCCCTGGGTAGTTTAGGGGATACACTCAGGGAGCAGTTAGGGAAACCACATTCCTGAAAGCTTCTGGGGGAGAGGGGACGGTCCCATGAGCTTAAAGCAGCCTCCTGCAGGGGTATCCTGCGCTCAGCCATCATGGGTATTGGAGAAGGCTAGCCCCTTGATATTCTTAGTCACAGGTCACAGGGCAGATGCCTGGGAGCCTCCAGTCCACAGTGTGAGTCTCCTGTTAGACCTTGCAGGTTTCACCTTCTCCGTGTGTTTTCCAGGTCCCCTGTATGTAGCTAGCTATGTCTTAACTTCCCCTCCTCATGTTGGAGCAGGGCCCATGCTGAGAGCTGAAGCTTAACTGGATTTCCTCTTTGACGGCCCATCTTTAAACAGTTATTTTCTGAGGTGCTGGGGTTAATATTGCAGCTGGTGGATTTGGAAGCAGAGAACTCAGCTCTCAAGATATGTACTATTTGCTAAGTCCTGGCGAGGACTGGGCATTGAGAGATTAGGAGAGCGAACTCTCTAGGTCTAGCTTGGCACTTGGTCTCGGCGTCTGAGCCTTCTCCCGGGAAGCTGTCAATACCTCCCGTTAGACAGATGCCACAGCACAGCCCAATCTATTATCCTGTCCCTCTCCCGAAAGACCCTATCTCAGTGCAGGCTCTGCCACGCAAGACACCTCAAGACCTGGCCTAATCCACAGGGCAGGCTTCTGAACTCTGTATCCTTACATCCTCTAGCCTGACAGGAACTTGTAATTCCTAAGTGGCTGCATTCCTTCAACACCAGCCTATGTCCTGGGGCGTTGCATTAGTTCATTCATGCATTCCGTCATGCGTTCACGGGTGTCTTCGTAAAAACCCAGTGTGTGCTCAACACTGCTGGGCTCTGATGAAAATCCCAGCTCATGTCACCAGCCTTTTAGGTGACACTGGGCTGCAGCTACATCAGGACCATGCAGGAAGCTATACTCTGAACAGTAGAACAGTGACACCGTGACACAAAACACACCTGACCCATCCTCAAAAGGACTCTGCCTGAGGGGGTCCGGTGAAATTTTGTCACTCTGCACTGGGAGGCATGTGGGGTATGCAGCTGCTGGCTAGCATAGTGCTGCTTAGCTGTCAAGCTGGCAGAATCACCATAGGATCACCGGGGAGGGGGGGGGAGGGACCACAAACCTCTCCCGAATGGGTTCTGTGACTCAACTGTATGACAGCTTCCTAGACAGGGACAGCCCATGTATTTAAAGAGCCAGGCTCTATTTGGTCATGGAGATACTTGTCATAGAGGCTGGGGTCCATTTTAAGGACTGCTGTTATTGAGAGGGAGGCTAGTTTCTTCACCACTCCCTCAGCACATGGGGGGGGGGGTGACTCTGCTGCTGAGAAGACAGTCTGAGTGACAGTCTGAGTGACATCCCAGACGTCAGCTGCCTTCTGAGGGTCACGGAGACATGGGTGCCGTTGTTCCTTACAGCATCGCCCAGATCGGCACCCTGTGGAGAAGAGTTGCCACCCTGTGAGGTGCTGAGAGCAGATTCATCACTAGGGACAGCCCTTAGATGGAGGAGGGTGGGAGCAAGAGGCTGTGGTCCAGGCAGGACAGCACGAGTCCCTTAGCGCGCCTCTGCCTTCAAGGGAGGACGTGGACACTTGGCCACACTGACCACAGCCCTTGGGGAGCCACCAGCACCAGCACCAGAGCTCTCCGGAGTTCACCGGCTTTGCTCCGCTGGGGAGGGGAAGGCACTGGAAGTTTTGGCCTTTAGAGGCCTTTGGGTCCTCCCTCAGCCTTCTCTGTGGCCCATTTTCCCACCCACGTGAACGACTGTTCTGGAACCTTCGTTGGGCATTAGAATTCTCTAAGGTTGACTTTTGGATGATGAGGATGAGGGGTTTGATCCTCCCCCTGGGGTAACGCCTTCTTTGCAAAAATCATGTGTGTGCTTAATCATTGCCCCAACCCAGTCTCTCTAAAGCGACATTCTGAGAAATGAGACACTTGTTTGTAAATACAGGCAGCCCCGTCCAAGCAACGCAAAGCTTGCCACAGAGATGAAAGCAGCATCATTTCTCCAGGGGGGGAAATCTGTTGCCATGGGAACGATGTCACCCCCAGCTGTGAGGTGAGCCCTGGCTGCTCCTCAAGGCCACTCTATACAGGGCTTCACGCCATGCCGTATGCACCCTCCAAGCAGTGTGTTGTCAGATCTGTAGCTTTCCAGAAAGTTCTGCTCCTTCCCTCATGCCTGCCTCGGGAATGAGAAGTCACCACTGCTCTGGAGTCTTCTCCTCCGCGCACACGTTCAGTCCAGGTGGAGCAGCCATGCTGGTCAGGCCTGCTGGTGCCCAGGCACAGCTCGCTGAACAGCTGGCTGCTCAAACACTAACTCACCAAGCTGTCTGGAGTGCTCCAGGAAATGCTGTGCCATGCCACTCACAGGCAGGTGGCAACAAGTGACATTCAAGACAGTGTGACAAGGGCAGGGGCTCTCCATCCTCAGCGCCCACGGGACACTGAAAGGGTCAGAAGCCTGACACTCCAGAGCAATGTTTTGTTTTGTTTCCTGTTCAACCTTCACTTTTCCATAGCCTATCACAAAATAGGAGCAGGAAGTGCCAAGCCCCGCCGCTTCCACTTCCCGAGGTGAGTGTAGTGAGAAGGTGGCAGCTGGTGGACACCAAACCTGCTGGTGAATTTTACCTTTCCGAATTGACTGCAGTGTGTGGGTGGGGGTTGACCCACTGCGTGGGCAGGATAGGTCCATCCGTGTGTAATCTCCACCTTTTGAGCAAGCCACTTAAACACGGTGTTTGGGGAACGCAGGCAGAATGTCTGCCTGAGAGCTTAAGGACTGGAGGGCTGGACTAGGACGACACACATGCAGAAGAACCAAGCCAGTGCCCAGAAAATCCTCGGTGGAAAAGTTAGTTCCTGGGTGTGTGGAGTCACAAGTCTTTTTCCTCTGTGTCGAATTCAGAGCAGTCTGTTCTCACATGTTCAAAGTATGACCACAGGGTTGACTCTGGCATTCAGGTCCGTGACAGGTGTTCCACTTATCTGAGAACTGGGGAACACGGACAGCTTTGTAAACCAAGGTTGGCCACAGGGCTCACCAAAGGGAATGTAATTATTAACAACCTGCTGTGTGATTAGCAAGCACAGCCCAGGCCTCCGCACCCCTAGTGAGAATGATGCCCCTGGTTATGAATTGGTCTCCAGCCCAGAGGAGTTGAAGCCTCAGCCCAATCACGTGGCCTGGCAACGCCCCGGGCTTTGCTTCTCTCAGATTCTGGACCCACCTGCAGCCGGGGCTCCAGCTGGCCGTTAGGGACCTCCATGGACTCCAGCTGGCTGTTACCGAGCTCTGAGCCTCTTCACAATTTCTCTCTGAGTTTACCCTGTGCACCCAGAGCCAGGTCTGTGAGTCCTGAGGCGATGTCAACATCCACAAGAGCCCTCAGCTCCACCACGACCCAGAAATGTTAGAGGGTTGAAGGCTGAGAGAGCCCTAGGCCACTCAGAGCCCAGGGGAGATAACATGCCTTCTTTCACCCACGTTGTAGGAATTTGGCTGGCTGGCTGGCTGGCTGTTTTGTTTAGTTGATAAATTGGTTGGTTTTGCTTGATTGCTTAGTTAGTTGGTTGGCTGGTTGGCTGGTTGGCTGGCTGCTTGGTTGGTTGGTTACATGGTTGATAAACTGGCTGGTTTTGTTAGTTAGTTGATTGATTTTGATTGCTGGTTGGTTACTTGGTTAATTAGCTGACTGGTTTTGGTTGGCTGACTTATTAGTTAGTCGGTTAGTTGTTGGTTGGTTGGTTTGTTCAGTTGATTGGTTAGTTGACTTCATATTTGTTTTTACTAGAAACGGTCACAGTACGTGTCTGTGACAGAACTTTCAGGGCATAAGAGTTGTTAAATACAAATGGTCAGTTTAGTCCTGGCTGTTAAATGTGAATGTCAGAAACACAAAAGCAGCATAGTGCATAAACAGATTTGGACACTGGTGGGGGGGGGGTCTTAGGTTACAAATGAAAGGGGATCAGATCCAAGAATCCAGAGCCCAAAGCTCTGAGGGCCCCCATGCTCACCTGCAGGAGGCCTGAGAAAAGGCAGGAACAGATGTCATCAGAGATAGGCTGCCCCACCCAGAGCAGGACGTCTGGTGCCTTCCCAACCAGGGTGATAGCATTTGTGAGGGACTTATGTAAAATCCTTTCCCATTCAAACCTCGGTCCCACGTGACTGACAGCGGCAGGAAGGCAACAAGGTAGAGCAGGTGTTCATTCAGTGTCCTTGGTGGCTTCCCCAAAAGTGCCACCGTGCCAGTTCAGGAGGGTAGGGCTTGCCTGTTGACCATGGGAGCGTTCACTGTCCCCTTCAGATGTCACCGGATGAGAGGGGTGCCGTTGACTGCAAGCTGCTTCCACGCCAACTGTCCTGCTCACCCGGCCCCTTGTGAGCCTTACTGGGCCACTACTTATTATCCCATGCCAGGGAAGTAAGGAGTGCCACTGGTAACTATTCCTTTGAGGGCATGTTTACTTCAGACTCGGGAAGTACAGAGCATGTCCTTCAGAAGGCACCTTCTCCCTCAGCAGCCTTGCTGGTGAAGCTTTACATTTGGAAACAGGAGGGACTTTTAAAGGTGATACTTACTGAGTGTGTATGCATGTGTGTGCACGTGAGTACAGGTGACACAGAGGGCAAAGGTCTTGGGTCCCCTTGGAGCTGAAATTACAGGCAGTTATGAGCCACCCGATGTGGGTGCTTGGGGTGACTGAACTTCGGTCTTCTACAAGGTCAGTGTTCTGTCTCAGCCCCTGAGCCATTATCTCTCCCGTCTCAGGAGCAAGAGATTTAATATGACAAAGGACACTCGTGAAAAAGCATCCGGTGTTTGTTACCGTGTACATGCGATGGGGGGGGGTGAGTGAGAGGTGGCCTGAATTATGTGCATATGTGACAGTATATGTCTGTGTATGCATATGGAACATGTCTGCCTGTGTGTGTATATGCTCATGCTCAGTACTGTATGTATATGTGTATATTTGTGATGATATATATATTATATATGTGCTTGTGTATAGCAAGAAAAAGACCCAGAGACTGATACTGGGGTTCAAACCTCAAGCTGAAGATCAGAAAAGCAAAGCAGCTGGTTACTAGCTCTTACTCCACTCCAGTCTGAAAGGGGGTCCTGGCTCCACCAAACCTCAAACTGTAACCTCTTCCTCAGCGTGGCTGGAGAATCCTGAGACTTCAATGTCTTCCTGTCTTCAACGTGGCTGGAGAATTAATGCCAGCCCTGAGACCCTGTTCCCATCTTATATACCTCTCCTGAGTCCTGGGATTAAAGGCCTGTGGTCCCAAGTGCTGACATCAAAGGCATGAGCTCTGGTACTCTTCACTCTTGTGTACGCCATGGTTGCTTGAACAGAGGTCTGAGCTTAAAGGTGTGTGCCACCACCGCCTGCTTCTATAGCTCGTAGCTGACTTTGCTTTCTTAATCCTCAGTCAAGCTTTAATAAATCATAAATAATATATCACCACACATGTGTGTGCAAGCACGAGTGTGTGCATATATACTATGTGTATATGTGTGTGCTATATGTCTGTGCGAGTGTTTGTGTGTATGTATGCTACGTGTGCATGTGTGTGTGTGCATGTGTGTTCTGTGTGTGTGCATGAGTGTTCTGTGTGTGTATGTGTGCTCTGTGTGTGTGTATGTGTGTGTGCATGTGTGTGCTGTGTGTGTGTGTGTGCGCGCGCATGTGTGTATGTGTGTGCGTGCCTGTGCATGTGTGTGCTCTGTATGTGCATTGTGCGTGTGTGCATGTGTGTGTGTGTGCACGCGTGTGTGTACATTGAGGGTATGATTGTTTAGCTCACCTGGCACGGCTCCCTCACAGACACCAGCCCTGAACTTCTAGCAGGAACAGCTTCTTAGTCTCAGTTTCCAGTTCTGCATCTGGATGGTTCAAACACACTTCCCTATTGCAACTTGATGCCTGCATTAATCTAAGAATCACACTTGCAAAACGTAATCACCAGGCAGTTATGGAGAAAGTTCAACTTTATGCTTCTGCCTCGGAGGCTTGGAACAGAGGAGTCCTCATTTGTTGATGCCTCCTAATTATACTCCATAAGTCCTAAGCAACCAAACACGCCTTAGTAAATAAAGCAAGGTGAGCTCCATCCATGCAAGCCTCCCATGGTGATATAGGATCCTTCCCTTCACCCTTACCAGTTCATAGCTGTACTGGGCACATGACAGGTGAGTGGGTGAGCAGTGTTAGCAAGTGTGGAGAGGACTCTGCCCTGGCAATCTCTATGAGGCAGGAAGGACAGTGTTGCCTCAACTCTGAGCTCCCTCTCCCTCATCCTCTGGAGCTGGGCTCTGGTCCAAAATGCTTATTGGTGTTATATGGCCTTTTAGCCTGTGCTGTGGGCCCTCTTTCCTCAGAGTAATGGCTCCCCAGCATATGGAATCCAGTGACCTCACTCCAGGTTCATCCCAGGATGGAGTAGCTCCTTCCCCACACCTGGTATAGACAGGTGTGGATTCCGCATCCCTTCCTCCTGTCCTTGGAGAAGTTCAGTGTCATGGTTTACATTGCACTTTAGCTCTGAGTCTTATATGCCTTCCCACTTACTTGCAGCAGCCATGGCTCCTTTTTTTTTTTTTTTTTTTAATTTAACAAACGGCCATACTGGTTGAGGTAGCATTTATATTTAATCTTTTCAAATAATACAAATTAAAACAATTGGAGGTGAAGTTTGGCTTTTTCAAACGATTATTTGGGATATTTCAAAAGGAAATATGACTGAGAGTTTAGAGACGATTTTGACAAGCCCTTCTTCAAGTGGGCTCTTTCTGATTCACTGCCGGGATCCACCAAACCTCGCCACCTGAGCAGGCACAGCCCAGCCTAAGCCTTGCTAGACACTTCAGCGTGATCAAGAAAGCCAGCCTTCTGCTTTTCGCTCCTGAGAACGCAGGACCTGGGGTTAAACCAATGATGGAGACCGAATAGTGTTTTAAAATCACAACTCTCTTAGCACTTAAAAGTCTCACTTCAGGACAAGCTCGGGAGGCCCGTGTGCAAGCTTCCTGGGTTGTCGTGTGACCTGTGTGGTCACATGAGTAGAAAGCTCTAGAAGATTTTTTTCATAAGGCCTTTACAACTCGGATCTTCTGGTAAGCACATTTGTGGTTTACCAAGAGGCATCTGAGGCACTGGGCTTCCTCTGAGTGCAGTTTTGCAAAGAACGCCCTGCTCGGATGGCCGCGAGTGAGGCTGGCCTTCGTGACCAGCAGCAGCTCCTTGCTGTGTGCAGAAAATTCTCCGTTCCTCTCCAAAGCTCAAGCGACTTTCTGTATCTTGGGTTGTATGGACGCGGTGCCAGCCTGGTGTGTTTCCTCAGCCCACAATTCACACTGAGGCCACAGGAGCACAGAGACAGCTTTGAAGGATGCTCCGCTGCTGAGGTAAAATGCAAAGTCAATTTCACAACCCGGGTGTGGTCCTTTGAGGCAAATTGACAATGACAAAGTCCAGAGAGTTTGTCTCTCCAGGTCTCTGCGTCTCTCTGTCCTTAATCCTGCTGCACGGATGCATTCAAACCCGTTTTTTCCTAAGCAGCTTGTATTTCCACCTTTCCAAAGATTTGGCTGTTCAAAGTCAGTGAGGAGGCTACAACCATGGACACCTGGCATTGACTGAACTAGGTTTGCCTACAGGAGCTTGCGAGGCGGAGGGCACACTGGGAGGTCCCATATATTGGAGATCAATGTATATTCAGAAAGACATCTGCACTCTATACACTGGTGTTATTGTTTAAGCAGAGATGGGCCTTACCTCCACGACAGGCCTTGACTTAAAACCATTCAATAAGGTACCGCTTAGGAGCATACAGTGCTATTGTAAAGGAAGTGAGCCAAGACAGTTTTGTATTTTCGTATTGCACAGCACTAAACCATTTGCCTTCAGAAAGAGATCAGAGGCTTCAATCACCTTAGGGGACTTTTAAACTAACTGAATGTCCTTCCATGAGTTATCTTTAAAACTGCCATTCTGCCTTATGCAAGGCCATTTTCATGCAAGAATCTAAAGCACTTTGAGCAAGTCCCTGCCGTGCCCCCTGCCCCCTGGTATCCCTCACCCCCATTCCCTTCCATCCCCTTAACACCCTAGACAGTCTTGCTTCTGTTTCATGGCATCTGTATAACTCTGCGTATCTGCGTAAAATCTAGGGCCCACAAAAGGGAGAGAGCATCTGGTGTTTGTCTTTCTAAGACTGACTTAAATCACTTAGTGATGAGCTCCTTTTACACTCACATCTGTCGTGAAATTCACCGAGCACCAAACCGCAGTCGACAGCACCGGGCTGAGCCGATATACACCCCTCTGTCTCCCGCCCTCCCCGTGGGAACATCCTTCCCATGCTCTGGGCCAGCTGAGGCAGCAGTAGCGAGCGCCCAGGAATAAACAACCAGGTATCTGTGCTCCTAAAATAGAAGCCAGTTTGTGTGGTTGCATAACAGACCTCAGTGAGCAGTCTCAGAGCAGCACTGAGTAATGCTTATCCTGCTGTGACTCCTCAAAGCCCGCCCTGCCCGCCCGCCCGCCCGCCCGTGCTTAGACAAAATCTCCAGCACGTTTCTTCGCATTCATTATTTAAAGATCTCCACACACTCTTAACCGTGTTCCAAAGTGATCATCGGACCGCTGTGCTTTAAGCTGAGATGTCTCAGGTCTCAGATGCGGCGTCTCTGCAGGACAGCGGCTTCAGAGCCGCGTGAAGCCAGGCTGCTTTACAGTGCGCCGGAGGGTTAAAGCGCTCGCTGCACACGGACCTGCAAACTGACCCTTTACAAGTGTGGGCCGTTTCCCCCCTATTCTTTTCCTTTCCCTTTCAGTGCGGGATGTGGGATCTGGGTCCTCTTTTGCTAGACAAATGCTCACCACTGAGTTGTGGCCCTGCCCTTTGGGGGTGTGCTGTGGGGGCGCGTGTATGTGTGTGGGGGTGTGCATGTGTGTTTAACGCCTTTGCTAAGATGTAGCTCGCACACGTACAGACTGAAAATGGTCAGTGCCGTTAATGTATTCACGGCTGTGTGTGTTGCTGCCACGGCATCCATCTTAGAACACTGACTCACACAAATCACATTTGCCCCTCAACTGTCACCCCACCCCATCCCTCAGAGGCCACTGGTCCCCTGTTTCTCTGTTTCCCTATTGTAGTAAATCACATGGATGGAATTATCTGGGTGGCTTTTGTGTGTGACTTCTAACCCAGAGCATTACATTGTAAAGGTTTGTCCATGCTATCCTCTCCCTCCGTCCCTCCTTCCCTCCCTCTCTCTCTCTCTCTTCCTCTCTCTCCCTCCTTCCCTCCCTTCCCCCTCCCTCCCTTGCTCCCTCCCTCCCCCCTCCCTCTCTCTCTCTCTTCCTCTCTCCCTCCCTCCCTCCCTCACTCTCTTCTTCCCTCCCTCCCTCCCTTTCTCCCTCTCTCTTTCTCTCTCTCTCTCTCTCTCTCTCTCTCTCTCTCTCTCTCTCTCTCTCTCTCTCTCCTGACTTCAGTTCAATTGTTGAGAAATCTTATTTTTATGTTTTAATTTCCTGTTCATGGGTTGCTGGGTTTATGCAATGTTTCTTTCTTCAATTTATTGCAGATAATGCTTCTGTAGATATTTACACATGTTTAGATAGATTTGTGTTTCATTTCTGGAAATACAGTTGCTAATTCATTGTTCACCTTGGTTTAACTTTTTGAGAAGCTGTAAAAATCTTTCCACAACCTCTACACCTTCTGATGTCCACACCAGATGAGTCTGAAGTCCACCATACCCACCCACAGATGAATCTGAGGTCCCATCTGACATGTCCATCAGCTAGGGCTGGGGGCACAGTTTCACCACACAACCACAGCCATCCTGCTGTGTGAGACAGAGTCTCACTGTGGCTTTGATATTAATCCTGCAGGGATAACTGTATTGAGCGTCTTTTCACAGTCTACTGGAAAGATACATTATCTTCTTTGAGAAAGCGGCCTCCACCATCATTGTAAATTAGACTTCTTTGTGTTGTTGACTTGTGGGAGTTTTGTACAATCTAGATGCTTGATCCACATTAGATAACAGATTTCCAAATATTCTCTCCCATCATATACATTGTCTTTCACTTTCGTGTGTGTGTGTATGTGTGTGTGTGTGTGTGCGTGTGTGTGTCTGTGTGTCTCTGTGTGTGTGTGTGTGTGTGTGTGTGTGAGGAGAGAGAGAGAGAGAGAGAGAGAGAGAGACAGAAGCAGAAGCCAGAGGTTAATTTTCAGGATGCAGGTCTCTCCCTTGATCCTGGGATTGAAGACTCAAACTCCTATTGTCTGAGCCGACTTGCCAGCCCTTAGCTGGTACCTTTGCTATTTATTTACCCTAACTCATTGTAGAGCCAGAGGGAAAACACAGTCTGCTTTAGAGAAACTGAGGTCTGGTGTGGTGGCAGAAGCTGGTAATCTTGGCGTTTTGTGGGTGTAGAAGCAGCAAGTATTGGAGGTCATCACCAGCTACATACAGCATCTGAGCCCAGCCTGGAAGGCGGGTCTCTGTATCCAGACAGAAGAAGCGAGGGGAGGCTGAACGATAAATTCAACCTTTTTTTTTTTTTTTTTTTAGAACTTTTGACTGTCACCCACAGGACGTTTCTTGCTCTTTACTTTAATGATTTCTGCCAGTTTGTCACCAGTACCCCAGCAGGCATGTATGTGCCACTCACGTTGGCTGTGGGAGGTGCTGCACCCCGTCTGGGTCATATGAGGCTCACATAGTAACTTCCTCATGGAGTCGAGAGCAGCTGAGGCCAGGAGGTGCCCCTGGGAGGCTTGAGTGGGAAGTTAGACTGTGCCATGTGACGAGGAAGACAGGCAAGAAAAAGACGCCCTCCCCTGGACCTCCATGTGTCCTGGGAGGGAGGGGCGGCTCAGCTTCCTGGTGTCTGATCCCAGTGTTCAGAGCAGGCTCTAAGCTCTGCTGCTCACCAGAGTGGACACTGAGTTCTGTCTACACAGTGGGCGTGAATGTGGCCTTCGGCTGCCCTGCCCCACCCTGACATGACCACTGACGTATCACCTCCAGCGCTGTCACGGATTGCCCACAGCAGCTCACAGCTCTCCAACCTCAGGGCCCCAGGGTGGAAGCTCTTGGGTGACATCTGTTCTCAGCGAAGCAGCCCCAGGCCTCTGCTGTTCATCTGTGAGACCCCGTGTTGCCTTGCCCGGTCGCTGTGGAATCTCTCTTGGGCTCTCTCCACTCAGGCTGGGTGTGGAAGTCAGGAGTGGCCCTTTCCTCCAGGGCTGCAATGTGTGCACCCTCCTCAGGCACTGGGTTCCAAATCTGAGGCTGTGCAGGTTTCAGCGATGGCCCTGGGCCTCTGACTCACCTTTCGACTCACCCTGGAAGGCCATGGCAGGGTGCCCGGGCACAGCCCAGGTCCCAGAGCCCAGAGCCCTATGGCTGAGCACATGTCAGAGTCTCCAGCTCTCAGTCACAGGCAGGACAAGAAGTCAAGAGAGCAGAGATGAGTGTGTGCTTGAGGGCTGTGGCAAAACCTACTGGACAGAAAGAGCAAGAGTGGGAAGCTTTGTTACTTTTCTTCAAAGGAAACCCACACCCGCCTCACCTAACCAGGACCCTCCCCCATCCTCCTTATCCCAGACATGGACAGGAAGGGTACAAATCTCATAAGCTCTGATGAATAATCTTCATGTATTTTAATGTTCCTTTCCCCAACCCCTGATAAAAATATTTTTTTTAGACGCTTATGTTTGTTTAGACGTAGTTTATTTACAGACAGGATCTCATGTGACCCTGAACTCATGTGTGTGTGGCCAAGGACAGCCTTGAATCTTTGACCCTCCTGCCTGTACCTCCTCAGTCTGAGATCACACGTGTGCAGCACCACACCCTGTTTGTGTGATACTGGGGCTCAAACTCAGGGCTTCGTGCGTGCCAGGTAAACACTCTGCCCGAGGAGCCACGTCTCAGCTTCCTAACATCTGCTTCTACGAGAAGCGACATTGTCAGGACACATGCACACGCTGTGCTTGTCTGCCCTGCTGGATGAAGGCGTGTGGCTCTCCTGTCTCTAGGACCTCTAAGTGAACACCCCTTCCCCTCCCCCCCCCAAATGCTGGCTGCTGCTCTGGAGCTTAGGTATGAGACACAGATGGCTCAGCGTAGCCAAAGTCTTGGGCTTCCTAGACGGCGGGTGAGGGCTTCACTTCTGTGCAGAGCCTGCTCCTTATTGACCCGTTGGGTTTTAAGGGACTCAAAGCTCACAAAATCCATCTGTGCATGTTGCTTTGTAAGTTAGAGAGGCTGTGTGGGCCGTGGCTCAGGGTTCAACACACAACTGGTTCTTCGGTGTGCCAGGCTGTGACAAGTCTTGACGTCATTGCTTCCCTGAGTGTTCTCTCCCGTCTGAGCATTGTAGCATTGTAGCATCCTCCCCTCCCAGAGCCTCTTGAGCTACCTTCCAGAAATTTATACAGTGTGTACAAGCATGTCGTCTCACCATTCCCTGAGAACTTGTCACCACCAGGCCATTAATCCCCCAAGCAGGCAAGGGAAGCAACCTGCTGTTGGTGAGGGAATGTCTGTAGTGTGTGAGTGTGCGCGTGAGTGTGCATGCGCGTGTGTGTGAGTGTGCAAGCATGGGTGTGTGAGTGTGGGTGAGTGTGCAAGCCCAGGCGTGTGAGTGTGCAAGCAATGTGTGAGTGTATGCATGAGTGTGCACGCGCGGGTGTGTGAGTGTGCAAGCAGGGTGTGAGTGTGCAAGCGTGGGTGTGTGAGTGTGCAAGCATGGGTGTCTGCGCCTATGTGTGTACCTCCGTGGTATGATAGTCGCTATGCCAACCGCATGACTTTGAATGGCAGGTGGCACTCCTCCTGTGACGGGTGTGACACCCAGGTGTCTGGACACTGATTACCGAGGACCGTGTGGCCAGGTGACCAGCCAGGAGCCACGCCAGGGGTCCTTCAATGTGCTTGGCAGCTCTGTATCCTACTCCTTCACTCCTCGCCTGGGGGCTCATGAACACGCACAGTGTGCAGCAGGCCTGGGGAGGACAAGGCGGGGGTGGGGACGAAGCCGTGGGAGCCTAGGAGGCCACGGTGAGCTGCTGCCTGACATTTGAGGTTCCCTTTTTCGAGTTTTCCTCACAGAGAAAATGAGACTGCTTACTGGCTCGTGATATTGTTGGGAGTGTAGAAATTCCTTAGTATCCAAGCTCACGTCTCCTTTCCCTACCCCCTTTGGCTGTGAGGAGAGTTAGCTTCCTGCGGCTTTAACAACAGTCACATAAGTCAAAGGCTCATACACCACACTCACGAGAGTTAGGGCATTGCTGCTGTTCTGAAAGGCTGGCTTTATCTCTCAAGTGTCCTGACTTGTGTCTGTCACCACCATTTCTCCTGCGTGGTCCAATGCGCTTTCCCTATGGCAAGGATTAGGCCCACAACTCCATCGTGATTCCCCTTACAACGTTCTTACCTCTGTGAAAGGTCCAATTTCCATGCAACGTCAGGGCCCAGCAACAGAGCTTAGAACGCAGACATATAATTTAAGGGACATGAAACTCACAGAATGAGTGACGTTTAGCAGTCAATGGAGTTGGAGAGAATCTGGGGAAGGTAACAGGAACCAAAGACCTGAAGAATAAAGTCTGTTCAAAAACAAGAGAGGTAGGTAAGACATTGCCAAGGAAGCAGGAAGTATAATGGATGTGACTATCAGTAGGTAACTTCGTGTCTGCCAGCACCAGCCTCAACAGTCACGTGGGAACGTTGGCGTCTAGAATGTAGGTTAACCGCACAGACAACGTCAGCCTGTGGGGTGGTTGCTGTGGGGAGGCTTGCAGGTGTGTTTTACCCTCTTAGTGATGCCTACTGTGAGCACCCAGAGCCTTGGCCAGGCTGTCATCCACCTCGTCCATGTCCAGTCAGATGCTGCAGCTCAGTCCTCCATAAATGAACCTCGTGGCTGCTGTGGGATGTTAGCATCCTGCCACCCTGCCCCATATCACCACCCACCCAGATTCAGCCCTGCGGGTCTGAATCTGACTTCAGGTTCGCACTTAGTCAAGCCCCTCTTCATTGTAATCATCAAATTCGGTTCCCACTACCAAGAGATCTCGTGTGGGTGGAGCCGAGCGGGGAGCTCCAGGGACGGGAAATCGCAGGTGATTTACCAGCAGTCACTCAGACGCAGCGCCAAGGACTGGAGCCCCACCTCTGCTTCTGCAGTCTAGTTTGCTTCTCTAGACAGCAGTCCGTGCATTCTGAAGCTGGGTGACCTTTGGAGGTGGGAGCAGTTGCTGGAGCTGCTCTCTGGCCTCTGGGATCAGTTCACCCTCACCAAACTCTGCTAGAGCAAGGGAAGAGAAGACCAAGAGAGGACAGCGGTCACCAACATCCCCACCCCACCCCAGGGCCCCACTCAAAGGAAAAAAACAGGGGGCGGAGCTGACAGGAACGGAAGGCACCCAGGGCAGGACACCAGGGAGACGCCCACCTCTAGTCCACCTCATTGAATAGAGCCACAGTGCCCATGAGGAAAGGTTAAGTTTACACTCAAAGTAGTGTGGATAATACACAAGTCAGGCTATACTTTACATCTTGTTATCACAGTTGCTGTCTACCACATCCTGATCCCAACCTTCTGTGGAAAGAACCAAATAATAATAGTAACAACAACAACAACAATAATAGCAATATTAATAGTAATAATAATAATAATACTGTGTTGCTGACGGGGGCTCTTAGGGAAGGAGGGGCTGGCCCGAGAAGGGGTATCTGAAAGAATGCACAGTACAGGAGCTGTGTCTTGCACAGGGGCCTGGTGATGCTGGGTCTGGGAAGGGTGGAGGCCTGTTCTCCCAGCTGCAGGACCGTCCCTGCCCATAGGTGCTGTGGCTCTGAGATGCCACCTAGAGTTGGCCCAGCATCAGTTAAGATTCAAGACGCCACATGGGAATGAACAGAAGGGTCTCCAGGGCAACCCAGCAGGGCCATCATCGTGACAGACAAGGGCCACAGAGGTGGCTCCAGGCTAGGGGAAGCCATCGCAGGGAGTCACTTTCTGAGGACTGCAGGGAGATGGAGGGGAACAGGATTCAGTGCTACACAGCTGCCAGCCTGGGGCCGAATTTGATATGCTGCGTGAATATGACGCATTACAATTAACCAGTGAGATGATTGCACACACATAAAGGAACGGAAACCTATCTGCTCCCCACTCTTGCGAGCAAAATGCACACTAATCATTTAAACTCAAAGACACAAGTTCAAAAGCCAAGTATGGGGGTGAATGTCTATTAACTGGTGCTTGGGAGGCAGAGGTGGGAGGGTGGCCATGAGCTCAAGACTGCCTACAAGTTCCTGACCAACCAGGGCCATATAGTGACACTCTGTCTCAATGTATTTTTTTAAAAAAGCAAGTACTGGTGCACCTGTTGAAAACTCACTGCTAGAGAGATGGAAACTGGACCCCTGGGGCTTGCTGACCAGCCTTACAACCTCGTGAGAGACACTGTCTCAAAGACTGAGGTAGAAAGGACACCCAAAGGTGACATCTGGACTTCCGCACACATACATGTACACCCCCACAGATGCACATGCACACACACAGATAATACAATATAATAAATATTAAATAACATAATAAGCCTTATATCCATGCTTACATCAGGAGCTTCAACAGGATCCCAAAGAGAAGGCAGAAATCTGCCCCAACCTCCCCTTCCTTCATCCCATCATCCCCAGGAGTACCAGGGTACCTAGTCAGGGACAACCCAACCCTCCCACACCAGGATGTTCCCTACCTCTCAGGAAAACAAAGTGTCGCTGAATGTTAGCATAGGTACTGTCCCCAGAGTCCTGACAAGCTCCTGTTTAGTCTTACCTGGAATTCAAAGCTATGTAAGCCTTCTGAAACCTAAGATTACCCACACAGGGAACCCGTCTGCAGATAGAAATTCCCTGGGCTACTGAGTTCTGTTCAAGTTGACACTGGCACCCTCTCGCGTGAAACCATCCACCTGGACCCAGAACAATGTGCTTGGTTGGGGCAGAGCCATAACCCTGAGTTATCTCACCCGAGGCTGACCCTGAACTGAGCCCCATCTCCCACTTGAAGAGGATGCATTAAGATCATTTTGTTGCCAAAAATGTATCTATATGTGTACAACTGTATTCATCGGTGTGTTATTTTCTTACAGGATAGTGAGACTCCCCGAGGGGAGGCTGAAAAAAAGAGAAGCGTGGCCAAGCTTTCTCAGACAGCCTCGGAAGACAGCGATGTGTTTGGTATGTAGCAGCGTAGAGGGGCTGGCCCCCCATTTCCTGCCTGGACTGTGAGCACACGCCTTCTCACTGGGGAATTCTTGTCCTTCTCTTTGGGTTTTTGTTATTGTTGCTGTTGTGGTTTTGTTTTGTTTTGTCTTCGTGGGTGGGTGGACCTGAGTATAAGCTTGCACGTGACACAGTGCATGTGTGGAAGTCAGAAGACGTCCTCACCGCCCCCCTTAAGTGAAAAGGCATATCTTGTTCACCGCTGCATACCCTAGGATAACTGGTCTATGAGATTCCGATGGCCGACTCCACCCATTCCCTTCTCTTGGTGATGGAATTACAGATGTGCAATGTTGCGTGTGGTTTTACACAGATTCTAGGGACCCACCCTCACGTTTATGCACCAAATTGTTCGCCCACCTGACTACCTTCCCAACAAGTCTTCATTTTAAAATATCTGTGCAGTCAGTCGTGTGGCAAACAGGTCCCCTTACTGACCCGGGGTTCTGTTTTACTTTGCTCTCTGTAGGCCTAAGGCTCCTTGCAATCTCCCTCTCTGCCAGTCGGTGGGGACATCAACAAGCCCCATAGTGTCATAACAGTGCTGACGAGGAAGTAAGCTTGCCAAAGTCTGTGCACCGCCGTCCTTGGGCTGGCTAGAGTGACTCAGCCGTTGTTGGGAATAACTGTGGTCTACGAGATGCTACCTTCCTGTTGCCTCATAAATACACACTGCCCTGCACACGGGGTTTCTGTTTCTCTGTTTCTTCCTACCTATCTGAGGGGACAAACATCCTCATCTGAGTTTTGTGGATTGTGGTTGAGTTATCTTTTCCATGACTTGGCTCTGATGTGGGCTCCCACAACTGACCAGGACCATAGGGACACTGCTGTCTTCTCTCTCCCACGTAGGGCGACAGGAGAAGGGAAGTGTGGTAGAGAGCAAAGCGGAGTGGTAAGAACCCCCTGTCCTGAGAGGACAGAGCGCCCAGGCCCTGCCACCGCGGGATCACAGCCTCGGTCAGGAAGCCAAGCCCACAACCCTCCCTAACCTGGCCCCTGCTTGCTTAAGCAAAAGCCACTCCACTCCTCCCCAATGCAGTGTCAGCCACCCTGGTGTTTTGTTATTGTTCCTTTTGATTAACTTGGTTTCTTCAAAATTCCTTCCTTCTGTCCTTTGTCCTATGGTTGAAAAGTCTCTGGGAAGAGTGCAACCCTAAGACTGAAAGCATGACCGTGAGCTAGAAGTGTGGTGGGTGTGGCCAGCCGGAGGGGCTCTTTGATTTCTTTAACTGTACCCATTTCCACAGGAGTTTTCCTGGCGCGTTTCTGTCTTTAGGAAGTGGGGTATTCAATTTTTAGTTGCTCCTGGGGCCTGAGCTAGAAGAAGAGTAGAAGACAGCAGTGTAACAGCAAGGTACACAATTGCAAATATTCAGGGCGAGGCACGGGACAGAGCTCAGTCTCTGCCTGTGATGTTTAGGGGGGGAGCGAGTCTGCGGTCATGGTTTCTGGACTTGTGATTCCCAAGTGTGCACACGGAACTAATGCACGTCTGCACACACACACAGGCATGTCAGCGGTACCAAAGACAAGGAAACATATGTATGCCAGGGTTTATAGTGTCTTTAAGCCGTTGTCATCTTTAGTATTCGTTGGGGTTGTTCCGTTGTTCTTGGGATGGAGTCCAGGAGTTGAATGCATGCCAGGCGAGGGCCTTACCGAGGAGCTGTGGTCCTAGTCTACTTAATTACTTTTTAGTTTATTTATAATCATAGTAACCCTTCCTTTACCATTATGTGTGTGAGTGGGTGTGTATGCACACACAGACAATGGGTATAACACATGAACTACAGCACATGAAGGACTCTCTGAGTCCCCTCTGTGAATTGTATACGTGCCCTTACTCCTGAAGCTGTGGGGTGGCCCCGGAGACAAGCTTCCAGGCTGGGAGGTGGAAGCCAATGGCAACGCAGAAGTCACAGGTCTGTCCATAGTAAATGCAGTTGCTCCCCGGACCCAGAACAGGAACGTACTCACGCCCATGGCATGAAGGCAGCCCCCAGCTCCTGCACTGCAGCCTGCGGTGGATCCGAGTCACCCTCACACATGCGCAGCTCCCGGCTGAGTCAGAGCCCAGGGGCAGGCGGGGAACCTGCAGATGTCCCAGGCTCACCCAACAGTGAGTCAGGCCAGCTGGGAGGGCTGCGTACCCTGGGTGCTCAGGAGTCCTGCGAGAGCTGCTGAGCCCTGCCCTTGAACTTGAAAACCTTGCCTCCTGGCCCTTCTCCAGCATCTACAGAAGTTCCAGTCTAAAGATGAAAAAATGACAAATGGAAAAAGAAAGCTCCAATGACCTGGCTAGGTTGCTTGTTCTTTCGGGGCTTTTGTTTTTGTCGTGGTGTGTGTGTGTGTGTGTGTGTGTGTGTGTGTATGTGTGTGTGTTTGTGTGTGTGTGTGTGTGTGTATGTATGTGGTGTAGGTCAGGTGTGTGTGTGTATGTGTGTGGTATAGGTCAGGTGTGTGTGTGTGTGTGTGTGTGTGTGTGTGTGTGTGTGTGATAGGTCAGGTGTGTGTATGTGTGTATGTGTCCTGGTAGAGGTCAGAAGAGCACAACCTTTGGAAGTTGATTCTCTTAATGAAATCAGCCCCCTCCACTTCATAAGGATTTCTCTGACTGTCAACCGTCCCGTAGGCTCAGGGAAGCCAGCCCCTGACGTCTCTTACACTTTGTCAACATCGAGTCCGCTGCAGCCCTAACATGGGTATCTCTGCGCTCTCAGAGATCTCATTTTTGTATCAGAAGATCAGGCAAAGGATGCAGGATGTAGTGAGACCTGTCTCCTCTCGCAACATGAGTGCAGGACACACAGCTAGGATATTGGGCATCACAGTGGGGTGCTACCCCGTTAAGAAAGCTCCTGGATGGAGTCAGCTGGGCACCTAGACAAGTTCGCAGGCAGGGTTGACCAAGCATGCGCGTTACAGCTGATGGCTCTAAACCACAAACTAAGTCAGTCAGCTGGATCCACACCCTTCCTCTGTGAGGCAAGCCTTGGCTAAGCAGTAGGCCTTGAGACTTTATGTTAATTGGTAAAATGCCACTGAAAGGTTACTTTCGTCTCAAGGGAGTGTCGCAGCAGGCACGATGCTGTCTCTCTGTTCCCTTCCTCTAACTACATTGTGGTTACACCTCAGGCCTGGTTGCCTGGTTACACAGGAGGAAGGAAATATTACAGGCACAGTAGCCTAGGGAACTGTGTTGCCCCCAGTTTGAGGAACCAGGCTATTTTTCAACCGGCCAGTTTTAGTCTTTGTTGAGCCACACACCCAAACAAACTTCACAAACCATCCTGTCATCTGAAGGCCATGGAGAAGGAAGGCGACATGCCCCACCTGCTTCCTACAAAGCTCTTAAAGCAGAGCTGCTACTGGGCAGGCCCTCCCTGGGATGAGCAAGTCCAACCTCCGTGATTTACTCTAGCTGTGTAACAGTCACCAGGAGAGGGTGCCACTACTCCACACGAGCGATGTGTTCCGTTCAGGCTGTCCAGGGCTCAGGCACTGCTTGACATGAGCACAAGCCGGCCAAGCTTAGCAGGCGGAGTAGGCAAGGATAGCTTAGCCACGGGGCCACGCCTTCCTTCTACTGCTGTCTGTCAGAAACTTGCACGGGGGTGGTCAAGTCCTACTGAAGGTACAAGGATGTACAGGTAATGGAGATGGACCAGGCTGTGCTTGGTGCTGAAGGAACACACACTCATCAGAGATGCTTACATGTACTTGCCGCCCCTTTTCCTATAGCGTGAGTCAGTACACAGGGAGGGAGCATATAGCTACCAAAGACTCTGAAGCGATGGCAATTGTGACTGCTGTGGTGGAGTGTCCCTTTACGTGTGAGGGCTGGCCACCCGTATGGGCAATCCGATGCCTTATGTCACATGAGAGATGGCAGAATGTTGTTTGCTTTTTTATTCTTGGCTTACTCTTTTGCTCTTCCCGACACACAGCTCCCACATACACACATGAGGCTTGTTACTACTTATGAATGTCCAGCCTTAGCTTGGCTTGTTTCTTGCCAGCTTTTCTAAAATATCCCATCTGCCTTCTGCCCCTGGGCCTTTTGCTTTTCTTACCTCTGTGTACCTCACGCTCACGCTTACTCTGTGGCTGGCTATGTGACGGCGTGGCTGGCCCCTGACGCCCTACTCTCCTTGTTCTCTCCCGCTCCTTTCTTCTTCCAGATTTCTCCTTGTATTTATTCTCTCTGCCTGCCAGCCCGGCCTATCCTTCCTCCTATTGACCGTTCAGCTCTTTATTAGAATCATCAGATGTTTTAGAGAGGCAAAAGGAAATCATAGCTCCACAGAGTTAAGCATAGGCAACATAAACAAAAGCAACACATCCGTACATTGTTAAACAAGCGCTCCGCATCACAAACAAATGTAACACACCTTAAAACAATGTTTGTAACACACCTTAAAACAATGTTTGTAACACACCTTAAAACAATGTTTGTAACACACCTTAAAACAATGTTTGCAACACACCTTAAAACAATGTTTGTAACACACCTTAAAACAATGTTTGTAACACACCTTAAAACAATGTTTGTAACACACCTTAAAACAATGTTTGTAACACACCTTAAAACAATGTTTGCAACACACCTTAAAACAATGTTTCGCAACAGCAGAGCTGTGTGATTTTGTTTGCTTCTTAGACGGCTCAGATGTGAGATAGGGTCAGGACACCCTGTGAATGGCAGGGTCCTCGTGTGCCCGGGCAGGAGTGGTGGCCATCAGCTCCTATTTGTATATGTTTGTTTATCAGGGGTTTTTGAAGCTTTCAGTTGTATTTATTGTATGCATAAGGCCGTTTACTTACATGTGCGTCTTTGAACCATGTGCATGCCTGGTGCCTGAGAGGGCAGAGGGGTCCCTGGGATCCCCTGGAACTGGAGTTAGGGATGGTTGTGAGCCACTATGTGAGTGCCGGGAAGTAAACTCTGGTCCTCTCCAGGAGCGACAAGTGCTCCTAACTGTGGAGCCTTCTTCCCGCCTCCGTGTTTGGTTTTTGAGACAAGCTCTTGCACTGCAGCCCAGGACTCACGCCAGTGCTCCAGCTCCGTCCTCCTGCGCGCTGTGTTCATGGTGCGCACCACACAGACATCCGTTCTGATAACTACGAAGAGTTTCACACCGACATTTAAAATGATGCCACGTTATGTTGACTGAATTCCGAGAATTCTCCAGCTTAGAGTTTTATCAGAGATGACAGTTTCATGGTGGTCCTGGTCCACGAAATGTCAAGTGACTTCTTTATTGGAGTAACCATCCGCCAAGCCTTTGCCTTCTGTCAGCAGACCTGATCTGACCCACAGACAGAACTGGGCCTTGCCGGTACCCAGAATGTCCTGGTAAAAATGTCACCTATGAAGAATGCTGTGACTGCGGCTTGCAGTGTTGTAGGTATGTCTCAGTGTGGCGCGTGTCCAGACCCATCGGTTCTCCCCAGCTTGAGGACTTCCACTTGCCTGCAATATTCTAGTGTGAGGCCCAAGGTGTCAGGGGTGAAAGGAAACAACAGAGGGCGTAAGGGACATTTTAACGCGGGCTGACACATGACAAGCAAAGGTGGGTTTTGCTATTATTGCTGCTTTCCAAGTACCAGGTCAGCGTTCTGTTGTAGAGAGGATGCAGAGGAGCCAGAGAGGCCTTGCAAAGCCAGCTGGGAAGAAAGGGACCATGTCTCGTTGAAAGGATGGGACAGGTGATGAGGAGATGTCTCCTCTCTCCAGCTGACAGAGCCCGGCCATTCTTTCACACGTGACCTCCATTTCTGAGATGGAGCCCCCACCCCCACGCCAGCTTCTCTCACTCAGCTTGATTTGTTTGCTTAGTGAGGACCAACTGAACTACCTTTGCTGTGGAGTCGTCTTCTTGCGTGGGCGTGGGCCGTCAGCCCCCTGCCCTATACTGAGCATGTGCTGTTTTAAATGATGATATGTGGAGCCTTGGTGTCGGTGTGGGCTTGCACAGAATTTCCCAGGGCCCCGGTGTGCACGCTATATCTAGGATTTTCTTTCTTTGTACCGCCCCCCACACACATGCTGAAATGAAATAATACTGTATTTTGTTATCCTTTTACATACTTAATTCATAAGTTAAGATTGAGGAATATAAACTAATTGATGGGTTAGAGGCTACTCCAGCTGTCTGACAGAACTACCCTCTGTTCAGTTTTGTGTTGCGATCTGTTTTATCCGAGTCTTTATGTTGCTCTAACGGACCTGATTAGTAACCCTTTGAGAACCGCTTGCTCTCCTATGTGGTCGGGTTTGAGAGCTTAGAACTCCAGCCTCTCTGGGAACGTTAAAGACCAGGAAATAGCCGGTTTCTGCCATCGCCTCACTTGCCTGGGGTCCAGCACCATGGTCTCATCTAAGCAGCCTGATCGGCTCTCTAGGCCTTTGAGTTTGTGACCGGGACTTTAATCTTTTAAGAGATTCCCATGGCCTTTACCATCCATTGACTTCAGCTGATATAAGGCTCATCTACAGCTTAATCTCTTAAATGATAACATTTCTTCTGTCCTTGAATAGTCGACCAAACCCCTCCACACCCCCATTACAAAAAGAAGCACTAGGAAATGGCAAGGAAGGGTCAGGCTGAAGCCGCATGGAAACCCAGCAGGGCAAACGCTGCCCCCGGCAGAGCTGTGTGTGTAACACACAGCACCAGTGGTGGATGAACGTGGTTCCTCCCGAATGTGGCTTCAGATATCCATGAGGCAAGGGCCTGCACTCCCCTACTGGGATCCATTCAGCGCCCACTCACAGTTCCTTTTCCCAGTCGGAAGTGCTATCACAATAAAAACAAGTGAACTATGCCCAACAGCCACATGGCCAGTGGGAGGACACACCCTCGCCACTACCTTGCCATCGGCGGCCACCTGGACGCTTATTGCCTGTGCCCCGTCTCAGAAGACTGCACCATCATTCTTGGCACCTCTAACTTCTTGGGTCTCTGTTTTATCTTTCAGTTCACCCTCACACTTTCCTATGGAGAGCCTGACCCTGTCACACATTGTCTGACCCTAGGCCTTCCTTTGAAAAGCCCCCATGGCCCTACAGCTCTTACATTCTGTGTGGCTGCAAAACCGGCACCATTCGGATGCTGCCAACGTCTGTCTCCAGTTCAGGCTTATCTTTGACTGAAGCTAAAACTTTGGAAAGGGACCCGAGTGTGCCTGAAGGTGTGTGTGTGTGTGTGTGTGTGTGTGTGTGTGTGTGTGTGTAATCGCGCCCCTAGAGGGCACTGTACTGACAGGCTAACACTCTCTGGCACCCAAGAGGGACCCCTCTGCTCAGTGTCCCCTTCCCGGTGACCTGTCTTGGACAGAGACAGCTGAGCCACACCAACCTGTCATCTGAACTCCTAAATCTTAGAGGTTCAGAACCCCAGCGGCTTTTGTGTTTCAGCTCAGAGGGCAGAACGGCGTGTCCAGGGAGAGAGAGGAAGTTTGGCACTCCAGCTAGACTCTGGTGTGGCTTCCGTCCAGGTCCTGTGACCAGGAGTGTCAGACAGCCCCTCCTCCACACAAGGCACCAAGAAGAAGCGCACAGAGAGCTGGCCCGATTCCCCCTCCAGTGCTTGCTGTCTCTAATTTACTTGGTTGTTTCTTGGTCCCTGCCTGATAGAAGGTGAGTCCGTGGCAGATAGGGAACATTTGTCAGTCTGTCCACCACTAAATCTCAAAAGGGTATGGATCTTACAGGCAGCCTTTTCTTTCTGTTGTTATTTGGTTGGTTTTGGGTTTTGCTGTTGTTTTGGTTTGTTTGGGTACTTTTTTTTCTGTGTGTGTGTGTGTGTGTGTGTGTGTGTGTGTGTGTGTGTGTGCACGCACTTGTCTTTTTAATGATGTTTCTCTGTAGCCCTGGGTGTCCTGAAACTCACAATGTAGAAAAGGCTGGACTTAAACTCACAGAAATCAGCCTTCTTGTTTCCCAGGTGCTGGGATTAAAGGCGTCCTCCACTCTGACAAGTGAGGAGCAGCTTTTTCAATGCTGAGAGCATGATGGATGGGAGACCTGCCCTCCTCTCCATCCTCTGCTTTCTGCTCCCCTCTTCCCTCTGACTCCTCCTCTCTCAGACATCTCCTCCCTTGGGCACAGCTTCTGCAGACCTCTGAAGTCCACCAAATTCCCCATTCTCTACTTCTTAGGGCCTGGGCTATTGTGTGTGCAAGTGTGGTGTGTACATATATGATGAGTGCATACCAGTGTGTATGTGTGTTTGGCATGTGCATAAGGGTATGTGCATACAGGTGTGTGTGTCTGCATACAAACGTGTGGATGTATACGTAGCTGTGCATGCATTCGTGTGTGTGTGTGTGCGCGCACATGTGGATGTGTACATTGTGTGTGTGTGTGTGTGTGTGTGTGTGTGTGTGTGTGTGTGTGTGTGTGAGCCCTTCCACCAAGGTTGAACTGCCTCTGTATTGGAAGGTCACATGTAGGACAAGAACATATATGGGTGAGTGTCCAGGGACACACTGCCCTCTCTCCATTGTTAAAGCACTTCTCACAGGGAGCTGAAATTTGCCAGGACAGCACGGTGGCTTTAGCCTGGCAATGCTCTTCCAGACAGGAGGACAAGAGAGACAGGAGAGCAGTGAGTAACAATTTCTGGGTGCCACGGCTCTGTAGGCTGACGCCCACAGAACAGCCATGGCTACCTGTGCCCACAAGGCTCAAAAGGCCTGCCCACGGAAAGCTCCACCTTAGGAATGCCTCAGAGTCACTTAGGGTCAGCAGAGCCACAATCGGACAAGCCGATAGTGAAACTGTCTCCCAAGGCACAAATAGCAGATGTGATGGGCTTCGGCCGGGTGGGGAGCAGTGGGGCTTGCCCCAGGCCCAGGAATGCTGAGGCTCTTCCAGGGTCAAGGGCCCATCGGAGACATCTTGTGCCCACCACAACCCACTTGAGTGTTTTCAGCATCTTGGGTCAGACCACAACTCCAAAGCTCCTCCATTTGGTCTTCACCAGTAAAGCAACTGTTTCTTTCACATTTTGTCTTGCCTTTTTCTGAATTTGTCACGGGACTTGGGGGCTCCAGTGTCCTCTAGGAGGGTCCTTATTCTTCCACAGCTTTACATATGAATGCACACACACACACACACACACACACACACACACACAGGTGGACACACAGCACAATGGCTTTTCTCCTGAAGTGATGCAGGCTGCAGAAAGCAGAAAAAAAAAGATTGCAGCTACTGAGCTTCTCACATAGCCTTCAACTTCATTACACGTGGAGAAAATATTTCCTTCTACTGTTTTGAAATAAGGTGTATTCCTCCTCCTACGGATACTTCTAGAATGACTTGTGTGCGTCAGCCATCATCCTCCCCACCAACACAGAGGTTATCTTTCTCCTGGGTTCAGATTCCGGCTCCACCAAATAAACACAGCCTGTGTGTTTTACTGCTGACCCCAGGAGCCTCCCGCTTTATAGCAGAAAAATGGAGGCGATGGTGTCCCCAGGACAGGAACCGTCTGTCAGCGGATCTCAGCACTCTCCCACTTCTTCCAGGAGACTGCTTCCCCCACCTCTGCCTCCTCGATCATGAATCTAACCACTTCCTGTAACAGTGTTCCTGTTTTTAAGTCTCGGAGCAACCTCCAGAACTTCCCCCGGGTACCTGCAGAAACTAGAACAGGTGGAGGTGCACCAGGGACCAGAGTCAAAGGACAGGAGGCTGGAGACAGTAGTGCCTTTGCTTCTCCCAGAAGCTGCCCAGCTACCCTGCTCTTCCAGGATTGGTGGGTGGCGGGGTTCAGAACCTTGATCTCTAACCTTTTGGTTAATGGCTGTTGATGAGGTGTAATTTGGGGACAGGCCTCTCTCCTTTGAAAATGCGGAGGTCTGGTCTCTTTACGTGTGGCATGTGCGTGGGTCACTGGATGTCCAAAGGGAACTATCTCTGGCGTGTTTAGAGCATTAAGTACGCCTGCGTGTCCCTGGAGGCACCACAGACCCTGTTTACACACATCCTCTTTTATGTTCTGATTTATTTCCTGTTTGTTGTGATGGTAACTAAAGCAACAGTTGCCAAAGCAGTGAAATGGAAACTTAGTTGCTCTCATTTTTGGAGTACTGAGCCTCCCAGCATGAGTGCTTGGACCAGTTAGAGTCCCTGCCCACCTCCGCATCCCAGCTTCAGCCACTGCACCACGGAGCTGCCGTCTGCAGGAGAGTTTGTGAGCTCTGCACAGTTGTGCAAATGGTGCGTGCATATGTGCTCTTAAGTGACTATGGTCTTCAGGCCGCACGATGTCCTGGGGGCCATCCGTACGGTTCCTTTCCTTGGCTGAGTAATGTCCTGTGCAGCTGGACACCCATGAGTGCAGGGACATTGGTGGTACTTCCGGCCTGGCTGCCGTGAGTCATGGGTTCAGGGTTTCATGTGGGTTTTCTGGACTCCCTGGCAGATATCTGACAGTGCGGCTGTCTGTCATGCTAAGTTCTGAGGGACAGGGGTGACTCATCCCTACTTTCCTTTGCGTGTCTGTCCTTTGCAATCAGGTGTCTATTGACCCATTCTCTAAAGGTCCTCAAACGGTGTGAGGCTGAAGGAGCCCCACCCCTTGGTGCTTCCCAATGGTCCGGGGATTCCTCTTTCTGTGTATGGACTTCACCACCAGTAGCCTGTGCTAGATCGAGCAATTCTGCATCACTCTCTTCGTGGGGAAGGAAGAAGGGTCCACAGTAAGGGAGGGCCTGGGTTTCATAGACTATGAAACAACACTTAAAATTTCAGGGGCTAAGAATGTCACCACACCCCAGCTGCCCCAAGCACAGTGGAAAGGTTCTGACCTGCCCTGACCCCACAGCAGCCAGCTGAAACATCCTAAGGGAGTTGCAGCGGGGGATGGGGAGACACTGGGGAACCATGTGACAGGTCCTGAGCATCCCTTTCACAGTTGAACTCTGGCTCTGAGAGTCTGCACAGGCTTTGGCCCATATGGATGCTCAGGAGAGAAAAAAATAAATGACAGCTTCAGACAGCCTGGTCCACAGAAGAGGAACAGAGCGGTTTCTGCACGCAGACCGTGCTGGCTTACTTAGGTGAGCTCCGGCGGTCAGGGTGGACCAGGGTGATGGCTCAAGTCTCGGAACACCGTTTTAGGAACCTGGTTTTTAGCCACTGCTAAAGTGCATAATGACCCATAAGCCAGACCAGCGACGGTCCTGGCAGAAACTCAGAGCGAGTGAGGACCCCTGCATGAGGAATCAAGGCAGCGCCAGCCAAGAAGGGGTTCCAAGAGCCAGGCAAAGTCAAAGTAGGAAGCCTGGGGGGTGGCAGCTGTAGGCACGCAGCCCTGCTTCAGCTGCCAGGTCCCTGTGGCTCTGCTAAAGTAAGTCTATTTCCAGGACACACATTAACCTGGAGCCCTGGGCTGCCCTGGCCCACCGGACTCCTTGCTGCCTGCCGTGTCCTCAGTGTGTTCAAAGGTGGACGCCACCACTTCCCAGGGACTCGTGAAACAGACTTCCTCCCCGAGCTCTCAGCAAGCGATCAGAAACAGTGACAGTGACACTGTCTCGGAATTAGGTGGCTGCCCAGGGCATGGCGTGCAGACCGTGTGGCGGGTGGCAGCAGAGGGAACTCACATCATGGAGAAAACAGTGTTGCAAGCCTGGAGGCAGGAAAGAAGAGTGGCAGAACTGAGCTCGTGCAACGCAGGCTCACAGGTGGGTAGAGGTCCCCACTGAAGGAGCAGGTCAGTTGGGAAACTAGTCAGGGAGAGGTGCTGGGACAAGAGCTAATGGGGCCAAGCAGAGCCGGTATGTGACGTCCCTGCCTGGGTGTAGGTGGTAAGCAGCATACGTGCGTGCGTTTGACTGTGTTCAAATCCGTGGGTGTGCACAGGCTCCCGCTGTTCTACACACTGTTCCCGGTCTGTTCTGGGCCCTACTGAGAAGTTGGTGGTATGCTAATGCCTGCCACATACTACAGAGATCCATGCCAGGCTGGACATGAGCAATGCCACAAAGCACAAGGCCGTAACATGATCCATTCCAGTTCATAGAGCGTCCATCCACCAGATGAGAGCCTATCCCCAGCCATTCCAGTTCATAGAGCGTCCGTCCACCAGATGAGAGCCTATCCCCAGGAAGCAACCTCCTAGCTGCTCCTCATCACATCTGCGCATGTGCAGACCCCAGAAGCATTTTCTGGCCCATAGAAGCTCTGTGTTGAAATAGTAACACCCAGGTGGTCGCACGCAACACAGCCCCAGCCTGGGCCCAGGGAGAAACACAGCCTAGGTGTTGCCAAAGCAAGCAGAAGACAGGAACACTCCTAGTCACAACATCCAGGTGAGCAGGCCCCTGGGAAGTGACATAGGCTTGCAGGAGGTGGCATTAGATGTTTCTGACCAGCCCAGAAAGCAACACAGGAATAGTGGTGGCAGCCATTTCAACCTCCGTGGTGGAGAGCTCTTGGAAATTCATTCTCATAACCTAGAGACATTGAATTTCTACCTGTGCTCACTTCCTGTGACTGTCAACTTATTAGAGGCTCACTCAGGATGACAATGGCCCCTTACAGGCATCACTGCCGTGTGGTCAGAATGTCCACAAGTGATTTAAAGTGCCTTTGCCTGCGTTTGCTAGAGATGGAGGATAGTTTCCATGTTGGTATCCATGGTAGCTAAATGGGAATGATGGGGAAGGTGCCTAAGAATGTCTAACAAAAGAGCAAACAAAACCTGTTAACAGTTAGGTGCGTCCCAGGACTAAGTAGGTGGCCAGAGCGAGATCCCAGCACCACATACAAAGCCAGGCATGGAGGCCCACGCCTGTATCTCTAGCACTGAAGGGTGGAAACTGGCTGATCCCTGCTGCCCAGACAACCTAGCAGGACTCACAAGCAAGCACCAGGTCCAGTGGGAGACCCTACTCAAAAAGTGGGAAGTGCTTGTAGGGTGATATCGAGGCATGCACGGGAAAAGCACCTTCACACATAGGTGCACACACACATACACCATACACACATGCATTCCACACACACATACACCATACACACATTTATCACACACACACACACACACATACATGCATTCCATACACACAGACATCATACACACATATACCGCACACACACATCATACACTCATATACCTCACATACACACACACACATATACCATACACACAGATACCACACACACACACATACATCCCCACACACATACATCACACATACATACACCATACACACATATACCACACATACACACATACATCCCACACACACATACTCCATATACACATACAATACACACATATACCACACACACACATATACCACACACACACACACGTACCCCCCACACACATACACCATATACACATACAATACACACATATACCACACACACACACATACATCCCACACACAGATACACCACACACACACATACAACACACACCCCCCACATACACATATACCACACCACATACACACATATACCATACACACATAGAACAAACATATACACACATTCATCTCACACACACACACATACAATACACATATATACCATACACACATACAACATGCACACACACATGCATCCCACACACACATGCTCCACACCCCCCACATATACACATACCACATGTACACGTACACTATACACACACCACGTACACACATATACCATATACACCTACAACAAACACACACACACACACACACACACACACCTTCTTGTATGAATACAGTCTATACCTGAGATTTCAATAGGCTAGAACTGGACTGGCCTTTGCCTGAGGCCATTTTTCTAACTGCTCTCTGCCCCACTAACTGTCTGGCTCTCTAATCTGGAAAGAGCCTGTCCCATCGCCCAAAGGTTTTCAAAACTTTCACCCCCCCCCCAGTCCCTCACTTGAAGTCCAGCAGGGGCTGGCACCAGCTGGCACAGAGATGATGCCAGGGCCCTCCCTGGATGGTGGATGGTGGCCTCTGAAAGGAAGGCATTGTACAGGGCCCGATCACTGTGCTGTGCCAGACATTTGACACCATTGTCCCTGTGGTACCCAGGCACAGTGAGTGCTGCACACAGATCTGCTACTGTCCCCAGAACCACCTAAAAATAACTCAGAAATACCCAGGAACCCTAGAGGCCTCGGCTCTGTTTTATGTTATGAGCCCACTTTCCATGAAGAGTGCAGATCCTTTCTGTTTGTTGTCATATTTACAGATGATTAAAGCAAAATACTCTCTGGCTGTGAACAAAATAACACGGCTGCCTTAGGAAGGCAGATGACTGAGCTCTCTTCTGTTTCAGTAGGAAGTAAGTAGGGAGGCCAGTCCCTAGTTCAATTGCTGATTCCCCTCCCCAGCCAGCGAAGGCTAGGTCCCTGGAGCAGGCTAGGTCCCCGGAGCAGGCTAGGTCCCAGGCGAAGGCTAGGTCCCCGGAGCAGGCTAGGTCCCTGGAGAAGGCTAGGTCCCTGGAGAAGGCTAGGTCCCCCGCGAAGGCTAGGTCCCCGGAGCAGGCTAGGTCCCCCGCGAAGGCTAGGTCCCCAGCGCTCAGTATCCAAGCCTTTGGAGTAGCAATAGCGCAGCCCCTGGAAGCGGACCCTTGGGTGGAAGGCAGGGATGTCAGCATCCTGCTCCTGCCAGACAATGATGGGGAATACTAGAGAAGCAGAGTCAGAAAGCTTCAGAGAAGCCCGCAGTGGCCAGCATGTCTCTGGGCTCTCTGGTGGACTATAGGCTTTCTTTCTCTTTACGTTGGATTCCTTCCTCTCTCTCTGTCTCTCTCTGTGTCTCTCTCTGTCTCTCCCTGTCTCTCTCTGTCTCTCTCTCCCTCCCTCCCTCCCTCCCTCCCTCCCTCTCTCTCTCTCTCTCTCTCTCTCTCTCTCTGTCTCTCTCTGTCTCTCTCTGTCTCTCTCTGTCTCTCTCTGTCTCTCTCTGTCTCTCTCTGTCTCTCTCTCTCTGTCTCTCCCTGTCTCTCTGTCTCTCTCTCCCTCCCTCTCTCTCTGTCTCTCTCTCTGTCTCTCTCTGTCTCTCTGTCTCTCTCTGTCTCTCTCTCTCTTTCTCTGTCATACTTTCCAAGCCACAAGTGTCTTTTTTTTGTTTCTGTTTTTGAGATAGTGTCTCATATTGCTTAGTCTGACCCTGGACTCCTTATGTAGTTCAGGGATAACCCTGAACTTCCAAACCTCTTGCCTCCAGCTCCAAGTGCTTGGGTTGCAGGAGTGTGCCACCAGGTCTGGACAAGCTACCCCAGCCAAGCTACCCCCAAAGCTACAGAGTGTGAATGGCTTGCCTTCTTATCCCTGCACGTCACGCATAGCCTAGGGCCGAGGTCCTCCGGCTTCTGCTGCCCCTGCGTGCTGTTTCACACTATCTATAGACAGAAATGCCACCACCCCCTGCCTGGAGACTGGGAACAGCCAAGGCATCCCCACCATCGATCTTCCTCAGCTCTGCCATTGGAGCGCAACCACAGCACACAATCCTGTCACCAAACAGTTGTGACTGGCCCAATACTCTTTTGTTTATAGGAGCTAAAAACTGTATGCCACATGCTTTTTATGTGTCACAAAATACCTCTATTCTCAGTCATTTAAGAAGTTGTCACATGCTCTTGGCTTCCAAGCTCGGCCAGCCAGGTGGGGTGCAGAGCAGTGTGTGCACCTGCCTGTCCCTGGAAGTCTCTGCTGGCTGACTGGTCTGCTCGGTGTGACACAAAGGAGAGGACACAGTCATGCAGTTTCTCATGCTCTAGAAATACGCCACAGAAGTCTAGCGTATTTCTAGGCGGCGGCAGCACCGTGTAATCAGCTGATGGAAGGTTCTTTGCTAAGCATTGATGCATGTGCTCGCACACACATATGTCTGTGTGCATGTGTTCATCCACATGTTAACAGACATATACAGAGCTGTGCACACACACACACATACACACACACACATATATATACATATATACATATGTATATATATACATATATAATCAATCAAATGCTCCGTGCCTTACCCCAGGCAGGTGCTAAAAGAACAACAGACCTGGTCACAGATCTGGATTCCTATTACCAATTCCCAGGAATCAGGGGCAGGGAGGGGAGGGGAGGGCAGTGATGGGACTGTCAGCAGAAGCGGGCTGGAGCTCTGCCTTCTGCAGGCCAGTGAGCAAGGATACCTAGCCTGAGTTCTCTGCTGTAGCATCTGTCCCTGTTCTTCTGGGCGGGGCTCTTCCAGCTCCTCGGCGCTGACCCCGAGCTTGCCCCTAGCCCGTCACTTAATGGCCGAGTTCTTTTCCTTGACACTAAGACAATGTTCTGATGCCATTAGCCTGGCACAGAGCCTTCTCGGTTTCCATGCCAACCACATGCAGATGCGATGGGCCCTTGGGTGGAGTGTGTTGAGGCCTTCTGCGTGGCAGTAGCACTCCGTTTGCAGTGTGTCTCCGGCTTTCAGGGTTCATCTCCCTGTGCCTCCCACCCGAGACCCGGGGCTTGTGTGGAAGTAAGTAGCCTATTGCTGTAGGTACAACCTTGTCTCAAAGCCATGAGCGTCTCAGTGGCGGCCAGTGTGCTAAGAAACAAGGCACCCATCACAGACCTGTGAGCGGCCTGACTCCAGTATGCCCTCCCGGGAGCCAAGTGTCTGCAAGATGGAGGGTAAAGGGGCTTCTCTGATGCAGGATCTGAAGTCTGGGTATACCTCTGCAATGCGGAATCTGAAACCATCCTCTGACTCCAGCCCCTGCTTGTGTCTGCCATGTGACCCCACAGAACCATGGAGCCACTTTCCAAATCCTCTCAGAGTGGGTGGTGATGCTGCTCCCGCCATCAAAGCAGCTCCTCCGGCCACCTCCATGCTCCCAAACCCGGCCACGCACCCAGACATCCAACCTCCATGCTCCCAAACCCGGCCACGCACCCAGACATCCAACCTCCATGCTCCCAAACCCGGCCACGCACCCAGACATCCAACCTCCATGCTCCCAAACCCGGCCACGCACCCAGACATCCAACCTCCATGCTCCCAAACCCGGCCACGCACCCAGACATCCAACCTCCCTGCTCCCAAAGCCGGCCACGCACCCAGACATCCAACCTCCATGCTCCCAAACCCGGCCACGCACCTAGACATCCAACCTCCCTGCTCCCAAACCCGGCCACGCACCTAGACATCCAACCTCCCTGCTCCCAAACCCGGCCACGCACCCAGACATCCAACCTCCCTGCTCCCAAAGCCGGCCACGCACCCAGACATCCAACCTCCATGCTCCCAAACCCGGCCACGCACCCAGACATCCAACCTCCCTGCTCCCAAACCCGGCCACGCACCCAGACATCCAACCTCCCTGCTCCCAAAGCCGGCCACGCACCCAGACATCCAACCTCCATGCTCCCAAACCCGGCCAGGCACCTAGACATCCAACCTCCATGCTCCCAAACCCGGCCAGGCACCTAGACATCCAACCTCCATGCTCCCAAACCCGGCCACACACCTAGACATCCAACCTCCATGCTCCCAAACCCGGCCAGGCACCTAGACATCCAACCTCCCTGCTCCAAACCCGGCCACGCACCTAGACATCCAACCTCCATGCTCCCAAACCCGGCCAGGCACCTAGACATCCAACCTCCATGCTCCCAAAGCCGGCCACGCACCCAGACATCCAAATTACTACAGAGTGTGGCCCTGGTGACAGGTACACAGACTGTATGGCTTCTGGCCTGTGTGACATGATGTGGGCGGGACCCGGTGACAAATGGGTGGGTGCTCTTGTCTTCCCTACATTTGCAGTGAAAGCTGTTGCTTTGTCTGCAGAACAAACACCTCAACCCTTGGAAGGAGCTTGTCCTGGCAAATTCTCCACCAATGCAATGGTTTAGGGAGTTATTTTCTGGCACTAAACGTCTATTAAAGCTGAGTCTGGAGACACACACAGCTGGCATCCCAGCCACTCAGGCGGTTGAGGAAGGAAGATGGCTGGGGTAGGCTCAAGGCTTACCTGCACTGCTGCAGAGTGAGTTCAAAGCCAGCCTAAACAGATTAATGGAATATAACCTGTAAATGTAATAAGAAAGCAAACCTTATCTAAAAACGCAAAATGAAAGAGGGTTGAGATGTAGCCCAGTATTGAACACTTGACTCACATTAGGAGGGGCTGGGTTTCAACCCAGGGAGAAAGCAAAACAAAACGTCCTGAAGAAATTTCGGAGCAGTTCACCATGTAGTGCTACTGTTACACCTGCTAATTCCACGTCTTTCTCGTAGTTTGGAAATGAGTCTGCTCTCAGGTATTCTCTCTCGGAAGCCTGCTGTAGACCTAGGCCTACCTGCATTCTCTCACGTCAGAGGGAATGGAGGTGTCTGTGGCAGCACAGATCTCGGGTGGCTGCTCTAAGGGGCCTGGGGTTTGGACCTCTCTGCCTTTCTCAGTGGGATGCTTCCCTGAGAGTCTTTGGGCTGCGGGCTCACGGCCACTGCAGTGATGAAGGCAGCCATACTTCCTTCTTCCGACAGGCCTGTCACTCGTTTCCTACGGCATCAGAATGCTGGGCTGGGGAGGGCGAGGGAGGATGCATTAACGTCATTCACTCTTAGAGCCACTCAAGGCAGATTTTTGTTGACAACCTCTTTCTTGTTCCAGTGAGGAGAGGGTGGATGGCCGCAGGACTGGCATCTGGTGGGAGGAAGGTGCAGAAAGTCAAACAAGAGGAGGAGAAATTGAACACGTGCACTATTTGATCTCCTTATAGCTGGGGGTCCCAGGAGAACAATGCCCTGGGAGGCGAACTTGGGAAATGAGAAATGCATCCTTCAACTCAGGGCCTCTGGGGGGCCTGGAGATGCAGAACTGCCTCTCTTAGCCACCGAGCAGTGTCCCCATAAGTCACCAGCCAGCGCTGCAGGAAATGCAGAGGAGTAAGCTGAGGGAGGCAAGGGACACAGCCACAGGGTAGGGACAGCAGAAGCAGAAGCTGGAGTCCCCCGAAGCCTTCTGTGAGATGAAGACACCTGGGCAAGGAAGGGCGTGGGTCCCACAGACTTTACAAGAGGAAGCCGGGAGAAGTAAGAGGGGAGGAGCCCGTGGGCGTGCCACACGGCAGGTGTCAGAGAAGACGTGGTGAGGCCCCTGTCACCATGAGCACCACTCTCTCGTCCGTGTAACAGTGCTGTCTGTCTCCCTAAGACAGCAGGAAGAGAGCCCGTGCGCATGGGCTCTGTGAGTGGGAACTACGAGACTGTGCGTCGGGAACCCAGTAGCTTCCCGGAGCTCACCTGGAGCAGCCAAGAATAAAGAGCACGTGCAGTCCCGAAGTAGACATGACCAAAAATCCCCAGGAGTCTGGACGTGGAGTGCGCTGCGTCCGCACGACCTGCATTCTGGTGTTGCCAACCACACATGCATCCCTGAACCTGACGCAAATAAATGGCTGCAGTTATGGCTGCAGTTGATGTCACCTAAGGGTCATGGTGGACTCCTCTTCTTCTCACAAGGACACCTCTGCTAGATTGGGGCCCACCCCAATGCAGCAAAGGTTCCTCTTGACTCAGTTCCACACCTTCGCAGACCCTATTTCCAAAGTCACGTTGACCGGTGGATAAGCATGGCGTCTGGGGGGTGCTGTCATCAGCACTGTATGCCGCAAGCAAAGTGGGTGCAGAGGTTTGCATCGGATCTATTGCCCTAAGGAAACCAGTGTTGCACAGTCATGGGGCAGGTCCATGGAGCCTGACAAAAGAAGTCTCTTCAGTTCAGCATGGAAGGCAGTAAAGGAAGCGTGTGGGCTCGGATTGTACTTTTATTAATGGTGACAGCGGCTTCAGGGATCGCGGTGATGGATCTTGAGTAGGACACTGAAGACAAAGGGACCTTTGGAGCCTAGGGACTCTGCGGGTGGGGGCAGTGCCATCTAAGACTGGATGCTATCCTGGGGCCACACAATCCAGGGCTGTTTTTCTGTGGGGCTAGAAACGAGCATCTCCAGTAGATCTGGGGGTGAAAATTAATGACGCTTGAAGAGGCAAAGGGAGTGGAGGCCTAAAAGACAGTGGGCAAAGGTGAAGGTGTGTAGATAGGCGGTGAGCAAGTGAACAGATGAACAGGGATAGCGGATAAATGAACAGATAGTGGATGATAGATGAATGGATGGATGGGATAGATAGTAGGTGGGTAGGTGGGTGGATGGATGGGTGGATGGGTGGGTGGGTGGGTGGATGAGGGGCAGATAGTGAATGTGTGATGGATGATGATAGATAGATAGATAGATAGATGATAGATAGATGATAGAAGATAGAAAGATAGATAGATAGATAGATAGATAGATAGATAGATAGATAGATAGATAGACAGATAGATAGGTGATAGGTGTGAATGAATGGATGGGCAGATAAATGAAAATATAGGTAGAATGAATAAATGTAGATGGGGTAGATACATATTAGAATATTAGGTGGGTTGAGCATTTATTTTCTCCAGGACTAAGAATGTCCTAAGACTAATGCCGTAATGACTTATCAAGACCAGACTGTGAGGGAGCTCAGTCCCTCACAGTCTGGGTGCCCAGATGATTTTGCCCATGAGGTATCTGAGCCTCAAAGCCATGATATCACAGGATGAAGGCAGTGGGACCAAGGGCAGTCTGTCTTATTCCAGACTCCTGGCCCATGCGTTCAATCAGTTGAACTCAGCTGGGGACTGGCTCTGTAATGCTGACAAGATCCAGGACTCACCTTGAGCTGCCTGGGATGCTTGTTAGTACAGAGTTATTGCATCCACGGGGCTGGTACTAGGAGAGGAAACTGAATACAGGCTCCTTTTTATCTCTCATGTCTACACAGGCTGCGTTGGGGCAGCTGGATGGTGGGTTATTGCCCTCATTGTGCACAGGAAACTCTCACTCAGCAAGACTCCGCCTGGCCAAGTATGTGGGTAGGCCGCAGGGAGTATAGTCCAGCCCTTGCCTGAGGCTCTGCAGTTACTGTGACCCCTTTCTTGATGTGGGAGGGTCCCTGAGTGAGCTATTTAGAGTACATAAAAACTATATGTTCTGGGCACACAAAAGAGGCATTGGCGTGTAATGGGTGGGTTGACAAGATTCATTTGTGGAAGTGTTTAAGCCATCCCCTCAGGCAGCCTGGCGGGCAGCCACGTGCCTTTCATAGATGCAAAATTTCTGTCATAGCACATCCACAGGCCGCACCATGGGCCTTTTTGTTTCCTATGACCTCCCAGGTGACCCTGAGCACAGCCTGCCAGTGGCAGAATTATTCCATAAACAAGGAAGGCCCTCTCCAGCCTGGCCCACACTTCCAGATTCCACAGCCCCTCTGCAGGGCTGGGCTGCAGCTCAATAGGGCCAAGTGGTCAGAGTCCTGTAGGCGCCTCTACTGCCCTCTTCCCCAGGTAGGAGCAGGGCTACAAGCCGCTGTGTTCTTGCAGCTTGCCCCAAATCACATATTTATGTGACAATGTTCGCGGGTTTAACTTTGCCCTGGCCTCGAACCTCCCTTCTTCTCCTACTGACAGTATTTGAGAGCATAGTAGTAAGCCCTGCTGCCCAGGCCAGCTGGACTCGTACCCAGACAGGCCAGAACCTCCAGGCCAGTACCCCAGGGAATCACCTGCAGGCTCCTTTGTAACCGACACCCACTCACCTACCCACGGTCACTGAGTAGGGAGTCTCTCGGCCATATCTTCTTGGCTACAGGGCTCTGAGCAGGCTTCCCCAAGCCATCCAGACTGGCAGTCTCCAGATAGATCCACTTATCTCTGCAGCTGCTGTAGGTAAAATTCCCACAGATTGGAGCAAACAATTGAGCTTTAGAAGGGTCATGGAGGAAGTTGTCCTGATTTCTTTCACATCATCAGTGTCCCGTACCCTCCATGTGCTGTCCTGTGCCCATCACTGCCACCTCTATCTCCCGAGTGTTTCTCAAATATGATGAAAGATGCTAGGATCTCAAAATTCCTTCTGCTGCAGCCAAGCAGCCACATTGGAAGACAGGGGTTGGAGAGTGGCTGGGGGCAGAGTCTCACTGTCCGCGCCGCTCTGTGATGGCAAAGGGTCATTCGTGTAAGAGAAAGCGAGAAACAGGCCTGTATGCTAATGTGCATGATACGGTAGGAATCTTTAGCCTGTCCCCTGACCAAAAATATGAAAGGAGGCCACACGCTTTAAAGCATGAGTTTACAACACCAAATCTCTGTCACTAATGACACTTTCTCCTTGTCACAGACTCCTCAATAATAGTCTGCCCAACCCCGAGTTAGCAACTAGGGGTTGTCTCAGCAGTTACGAAAGTGGCCTGCTCTGTCATCTTTCAATAGATGGATGGGTCTATTTGGAGCAATATTTCCAGAAGCGGCCATTGGCTAGGGGGAACTGTCAAGAACACCCATGCAGTGGAATCCAGCTGTAGACTGAGGTGCTGTGCTGAGCTTCGAAGGCCTTCAGTGCGGTGTCCCACGCCGGTATGGCCTTTGTCCCGGATTTCCTTCAGGTGTGCTCATAATGGGATCATCTAGCAGATCATCATACCCTATAGCAGCATGTGAGCACCCTGGGGCCGGGAGGGGGATGAGGTGAAGACAGGAGAATTCCCACAAGCAAGCTAGCCTGGTATAGACAGCGGCGAACAAAAGACCCTGTGTGGAGGTGTGGCGTGAGAACCAACATCCAAGATTATCCCCTGATCTCCAGACACGTGCTGTGGCACACATGCACCCACACCCACACACATGCTGTGACACACATGCACCCACACACACACATGCTGTGGCACACATGCTCCCACACCCACACACACACGCATGCTGTAGCACACATGTTCCCACACACACACACATGCTGTGGCACACATGCTCCCACACTCACACACACACGCATGCTGTGGCACACATGCTCCCACACCCACACACACACACACACATGCTGTGGCACACATGTACCCATGCCCACACACATGCTGTGGCATACATGTTCACACACACATGCTGTGGCGCACATGCTCCCACACACACACACATGCTGTGACACA
Organism: Cricetiscus sungorus; assembly: GCA_030556225.1. Lineage (NCBI taxonomy): Eukaryota > Metazoa > Chordata > Mammalia > Rodentia > Cricetidae > Cricetiscus > Cricetiscus sungorus. The sequence continues at coordinate 154,941,728 of JANBXA010000651.1, forward strand.
CATGCACCACACCCACACACATGCTGTGGCACGCATGTTCCCACACCCTCACACATGCTGTGGCTCACATGCACCCACACACACATACATGCTGTGGCACAGATACATGCATGCCCACACACATGCTGTGGCACACATGCACCCATGCCCACACACATGCTGTGGCACACATGCACCCATGCCCACACACATGCTGTGGCACACATGCACCCATGCCCACACACATGTTGTGGCACACATGCACCCATGCCCACACACATGCTGTGGCACACATGCACCCATGCCCACACACATGAACACAAAGTTTTTTAATTATAATAAAGGGAATAATGACAATACAATAGAGAACCAGTGTGACTCCAAGGAAAAGGTGGGCCCTGGAGTGCTCGATGGCCGCAAGGAAGAGTTGCATCCGGACAGGCACGGCCTTTGGAGCTGTGGTGGGGAGGCCCTCCACAGTGGGCCTCGGTGCGGGGTTCTGAGACAGCGGTGCCCTGTTGGAGAACAAGAGGAGACTGCCCTCTGTGTGAAGGGTGCACAGGAGAGGAAAGGACGTGTGAGCTAGCAGCCTAGTGCTGCCACTCTCCTGCTGTGGTCACTCAACAATCGTGTGTGTGACGGATGCCCGTGACAGGAAACCAAAGGATATGGGTCTGACAACAGCTATAGAGCAAAGGCCCCAACACGGGGTGGGGGCAGGAATGAGGAGAGGAGGGGGTCAGGGAAGAAGGAAGGGGAGGGGAGGGGGGAGAGGAGGAGGGGACAGGTGCTGTAGTCACCCCCAGAAGATTCTCAAAGAAGAATCAACGGGAAAGCTCTGGGGGAGGACTTAAGTGGACGCAAAGCCAAGGACTCACAGACCGGGCCACTGTGACCTTTGGCTGGCCCGATCAGCAGGTGAGCCTCCTAGAGTGGTGACTTCAGGGATCTCTAAATAGGAAATGTCACCCCAAACGTCAAGGCCCTGGGAGTTTCTGGCACTCTGGACTGCTCAGACATGTGCTCCTCTCCACTCTCTGAAGGCCAGGCTGTCTTCCCACCTAAGCCGCAAGGCTGCAGAGTTTTTAGAAATACTCCCCATGCCCGTTTTGGTAAGATCAGATCCGGGCGCGTCACGAAGTGTGACCCACATCCGTTCTGTAAGTGGAAACCGAACGAACAGCTTCTCTGGCTTCGGTGTGACCAAGGCAGTGTTCCTGAGCGCACTGAACTGTACTCCGCCCAGACGCGGAGTTGTGTGCAGGTTTAGGCTCCCCACCACACTCCTCTGGGGACACAGAGGCCTTTCTGCATCTCACAAATAACTGTTCAAGGACACAAAGCCCGACTGTTGTGGGATATTAGCATTCAGATGCTCTTGTGTTTTGTTAATGCGTTTAATTCCTCACAGCATAGCTGTTGTCTTCCATTATCCGTTCCTATCAGCTACAGAATTTATAGCACAGCCCCAGAGCCGGGCTCCTAGGTACGCCTGCCGCCCCTCCACCTGGAAGTCAACTGCTGCACCCCTGCAAACTCCACCCCTTGAAAGCACGCCCCCCCTCCAGGGTGCTGTGTTCCTATCGGACACTGTTCAGAGACAGAGTTTAAGTTCTGTTGGAAATAGCCATGTTCCTTGTCACTCGTGGCGAGCCAGTGGTCATGAAAGAACGGTGCCATCGGTGCCATCGAGCATCTCCACCCTCTTGATCTTGCCCTTTTCCCAGTCACCCAAACCTGAGTGGCCTATTTCCACAGCGCCCATCCGACAGACGCCTGAATGAGACTGCAGCCATCCTGGTGGCCAGAATTCACCCAGCCCTTTGTCACCAACAAATATTTAGACCGAAAGATGGGGGAATAAGGCCCCAGTTAGCAGCTTTACGATGGGGATCAATGTCGTTTGTGGGTCAGTTTCTAGACCCATGTGACTTTATGAGTTTGGAAGAGTTTGGGTATGGGTATATGCAAACTCCTGTTACTATACACAGCCAAGGGCACCATCTGCATCAGACCTATCAGCTGTCCCCGACCTGTCATCATGTGGCCACAACCCACATCTGATCAGAGGAGCCTTCATGAGCTGCAGAACGCTTGGTCGTTTTAATTCACCCTGGAAACTCTGGGGCAGTAACACCCTAAGAAATAAAAGAGCCGGCCTTTGATCCCAGCACTCGAGAAGCAGAGGCAGGTGGATCTCTGTGAGTTCGAGACCAGCCTGGTCTACAAGAGCTAGTTCCAGGACAGCCTCCAAAGCCACAGAGAAACCCTGTCTCAAAAAAAAAAAGAGAGAGAGAGAGAGAGGAAGAAGGGAAGGAAGGAAGGAAAAAAGGAAGGAAGAGAGAAAGAGAGAAAGAAAGAAAGAAAGAAAGAAAGAAAGAAAGAAAGAAAGAAAGAAAGAGAGGAAGAAAGAGACAGGGGGGGGGGAAGAAAGCAAGCCACACTGGGGTCAGAAGTCTTGTGACAGGAGACATTTTATGTATGTTCCATTTTTCTCGTCCATCGTCTGGGACATTGGAACCAGGAGCACGTGTAATCTTGGCCCTTTGAGCAGCTCCAGCAGTGCTGGCCAGTTCCTCCTTTGTGAGTGCAGAAGGCCTGGGTGCTTCTGATGGTCTCCACCTCTGTGGGGAAATATGTGTAGGTGTATGCACGTGAGCTTAACCCTCTCAGGTCCACACGTGACTGGTGTGAATCACACATAAGCTATGCTGGCCCCAAAGAGCAGCTGCTCAGAGGCAATGGGACAGCCCACCCAGGAGAGGCTGCTGCAGCCAGATTTTCATGAGTCTAATGCAGAGTATTCTCTTAGGAAGGGCAACTCTTCCACAATTCATTAAAAACTCCACTGTGTTCGGGATTACCATCTGTGCTGGTTAATTTTCTTGTTGCCGGAACAAAAATCCAGGCCAAGGCAGCTGAAGGAAGGGAAGGTTTATTCTGGCCCACATTTTTAAGGTATAGTTCGTCATGGGAGGCAGTAAGAGTGTGAGTCAACTGTCACCTTCTGTACACAATCAGGAAGGAGAGAGACACATTCAGCTGCACGGCTTACTTTCTCCTGTATACACTCATTCCAGGCCCCTTGCTGGTGGAATGATGCCACCTACATCTAGAGTGGGTCTTCCTGCTGCAATGAGCCTACTTTAGAAACGTGTGTACACATGCCTAGAGGGGCCCATCTCCTAGGTGATTCTGTTTGTCTCCTGGATGACTCCAGTTGTCCCCAGGGTGACTCTAGTGTCCCCTGGGTGAGTGTTGTTGTCTCCTGGGTGGGTGTAGCTGTCTCTGGTGAGTGTCGTTGTCTCCTGGGTGGGTGTAGCTGTCTCTGGTGAGTGTCGTTGTCTCCTGGGTGGGTGTAGCTGTCTCTGGTGAGTGTGGTTGTCTCCTGGGTGGGTGTAGCTGTCTCTGGTGAGTGTCGTTGTCTCCTGGGTGGGTGTAGCTGTCTCTGGTGAGTGTCGTTGTCTCCTGGGTGGGTGTAGCTGTCTCTGGTGAGTGTGGTTGTCTCCTGGGTGAGTGTTGTTGTCTCCCGGGTGAGTGTAGCTGTCTCTGGTGAGTGTCGTTGTCTCCTGGGTGGGTGTAGCTGTCTCTGGTGAGTGTCATTGTCTCCTGGGTGGGTGTAGCTGTCTCTGGTGAGTGTCGTTGTCTCCTGGGTGGGTGTAGCTGTCTCTGGTGAGTGTGGTTGTCTCCTGGGTGAGTGTTGTTGTCTCCCGGGTGAGTGTAGCTGTCTCTGGTGAGTGTCGTTGTCTCCTGGGTGGGTGTAGCTGTCTCTGGTGAGTGTCGTTGTATCCTGGGTGGGTGTGGTTGTCTCCTGGGTGGGTGTAGCTGTCTCTGGTGAGTGTGGTTGTCTCCTGGGTGGGTGTAGCTGTCTCTGGTGAGTGTGGTTGTCTCCTGGGTGGGTGTAGCTGTCTCTGGTGAGTGTGGTTGTCTCCTGGGTGAGTGTGGTTGTCTCCTGGGTGGGTGTAGCTGTCTCTGGTGAGTGTCATTGTCTCCTGGGTGGGTGTAGCTATCTCTGGTGAGTGTGGTTGTCTCCTGAGTGGGTGTAGCTGTCTCTGGTGAGTGTCGTTGTCTCCTGGGTGGGTGTAGCTGTCTCTGGTGAGTGTCGTTGTCTCCTGGATGAGTGTGGTTGTCTCCTGAGTGAGTGTAGCTGTCTCCGGTGATTCTGTCAAGTTGATATTGCTTATTAGCCATCACATCTCAATGCCAGCAAAGACCCTCACAGGGACTGCTCAGTGTGAAGCCTTATTGATCTTTATCTCACTGGTATGTGTATCATTATTCACACTACAGAAGTTGTGCATCAAGGCTGAGGGTCCTTCAGCAGGCCTGAAGCCATCTACCTCTGGAAGCCCTGCTGGCCAGCTGGGCCCTGGGAGGTGGGCTGATGGGAGATGGCGCATCTGGGGTGCTCATGTCCAGCATCCCCTCCTTAAGAGTGGTAGTTGGTGCTCCAAAGCTGACTATGAATACACGGTGTGGCTGGGGTGAACACTCTTTCCTGGGGACCCGGATTCTCTCTCCTTATCAGGGGCTCTACCTTCCCAGTACCCCAAGGACCAACCTAGCAAATGGCATTGCACGTGCGTGTCGTGAGCTTGCTGTAGGATGGGATGTGACCCCTGGAGTCACACCTGTTTCTTAGTGGGCTGGACTCCATCATCCATGGGATGTGCCAGGGCTGCCAATGGAATTGTTCAGGTCCTGCGGGTGGATCTGATGAGTCAGGAAGCCTGGTGGTCATGATACCCGTGACTCAGTCACGAGAAAACACCTATGACAGAACTGTCCCCACCCACGGCCACCTTGTTTTATCCCCCTCAGCCTCTTCCTTCCCTCTGTCTTTCTGGAGTATAAACCTGGACATCCTTGGCACTGCCTATGCCCTCAGCATGGCCTAGGTACCATCACTGTGGTGACGGTCTCTAGATTCCAAACTCTTGATAAGGTAGATGAGTGTCCGATGATGGATAGAGGGAGGTTGGTAAAGGATGGGTATGAGTAGATGATGGATAGAGGGAGGTTGGTAAAGGATGGGTATGAGTAGATGACAGATAGAGAGAGGGTTGGTAAAGGATGGGTATGAGTAGATGATGGATAGAGGGAGGGTTGGTAAAGGATGGGTATGAGTAGATGATGGATAGAGGGAGGTTGGTAAAGGATGGGTGTGAGTAGATGATGGATAGAGGGAGGTTGGTAAAGGATGGGTATGAGTAGATGATGGATAGAGGGAGGGTTGGTAAAGGATGGGTATGAGTAGATGATGGATAGAGGGAGGTTGGTAAAGGATGGCTATGAGTAGATGATGGATAGAGAGAGGGTTGGTAAAGGATGGGTATGAGTAGATGATGGATAGAGGGAGGTTGGTAAAGGATGGGTGTGAGTAGATGATGGATAGAGGGAGGTTGGTAAAGGATGGGTATGAGTAGATGATGGATAGAGGGAGGTTGGTAAAGGATGGGTATGAGTAGATGATGGATAGAGGGAGGTTGGTAAAGGATGGGTGTGAGTAGATGATGGATAGAGGGAGGTTGGTAAAGGATGGGTGTGAGTAGATGATGGATAGAGGGAGGTTGGTAAAGGATGGGTATGAGTAGATGATGGATAGAGGGAGGGTTGGTAAAGGATGGGTATGAGTAGATGACAGATAGAGAGAGGGTTGGTAAAGGATGGGTATGAGTAGATGATGGATAGAGGGAGGTTGGTAAAGGATGGCTATGAGTAGATGATGGATAGAGGGAGGTTGGTAAAGGATGGCTATGAGTAGATGATGGATAGAGGGAGGTTGGTAAAGGATGGGTATGAGTAGATGATAGAGAGAGGGTTGGTAAAGGATGGGTGTGAGTAGATGATGGATAGAGGGAGGGTTGGTAAAGGATGGCTATGAGTAGATGGATGGGTTACTACAGGGATGTGTGACTAAGCCAAATTTCTACCGGTAAGCAATGGACTTGGGGGAGGGAGTGACACTGTAACCTGGAAAAAGAACAGACTTCTTGCCCTGAGTATGCAGTTCCCGGAGCCGGAGGCCTCCTGTGGAATCTGGGAGGGAGGAACGGTCCCGTACCCTGCTTCCCTGGGGTGTGAGTCCTATTCTCCACTGAGAACCCTAAAACCACCTTTTGTCAAACAATGGCTTCAATATTTGGGGCTCATACATGGGTGGCCTCAGGCAGTAGCCATAGAGAGCTCTCTGGCGCAGTGAGTAACTCAGGAAATGTTTTGGGCACTCAGGCCATCCCCGTTCCCGCAGAGCGGTTTCTTTTAACGTGGTCATGAAGATGGCTCCTGTGAGCCTCGTACACCGAGCAAGCTCAGTCCAGGTTAGCTCCCTCCTGTCCAGGCAACCCAAGGTGCTGTGAGGCTCCTTGGGTCCTGCGCTCCTCTTGGGTTTTATAGGAGACAGCTAGCTCAAGACCCCAGGAAGAAAGCAGCTTTGTCCCCCGCTAGTCCGTGCACAGGGCCCACATTCACATCTCATTGTTGTCGCAGGGGAGGCAGATGCGATCCAGAACAATGGGACCTCGGCTGAGGACACAGCGGTGACAGACTCCAAGCACACAGTGGACCCAAAGAATAACTGGCAGGGCGCCCACCCAGCTGACCCGGGGAGCCGCCCCCACTTGGTCCGCCTCTTTTCCCGAGATGCCCCGGGAAGGGAGGACAACACCTTCAAAGACAGGCCCTCAGAGTCCGACGAGCTCCAGACCATCCAAGAAGACCCCACAGCAGCTTCCGAAGGCCTGGATGTGATGGCATCGCAGAAGAGACCGTCGCAGCGATCCAAGTACCTGGCCACAGCAAGTACCATGGACCATGCCAGGCATGGCTTCCTCCCTCGGCACAGAGACACGGGCATCCTTGACTCCATCGGGCGCTTCTTTAGCGGTGACCGGGGTGCGCCCAAGCGGGGCTCTGGCAAGGTGAGCTCCGAGGAGTAGAGACGCTATGGGGCTAACTGCAGACAGGAAGGAGAGGTGGGCAAGTGAACTGGGCGCATGTCCCTGTGTCTGAGTACTGGCCCTGGTCGGACGATGGTGATGGCCCGGGGGTGGGCGTGGTAGCCTGTTTCTACTTGTTTTGCTAAACCCTTTGTCCTCCTCACAAGGGACAGTGGTTGGGGTGCCGCTCAGGAGTGAGAGGGCCTTCTGCATCCTGGATTTTGGGGCACCCTGGACGTGGCATTGAATGTACCGGTCCTTAGGTGTCTGTGCCTCTGTCTGGGGCTTTAGCTGCCGCTGCCGCTGCACAATGCTTCTGGTTTCAACCCTGATTTGTGCTCATTCTCTGCTGGGTTCAGGCTGCTAACTTCTTGCCGCCGTGAACAATGTTCCAATTTAGATGAAGGAGGTCTGCAGAGCGAACCCTCTATCTGCAGGCAACTTTAACTTAAGTAGTTTGTTGGGGGAGGGAGGGAGGGGTTAATGAATGTTCATGAGTCAGAACTTTATTATTTTGTGATTCCATTAATTTAAATATAAATTGTGTTTCATGATGTTTTAAAAGCAAATGTTCTGTGGAAAAGAAAGAAAAAGAAAGGGAGAAAGAAAGAAAGAAAGAAAGAAAGAAAGAAAGAAAGAAAGAAAGAAAGGAAGAGAGAAAATGTATCAGCAGGTAGTCCAGTTTCCAAAAGCAACATCTGGCATGGGTTCAGCATTAGGCTGTGGTTCCCCGTTTGTCTAGCTGCTACTGACAGGCGGCTGTCACCCTGCAAGGGTATGGCATTGTCCATGATCTGTTGGATGGCTGGGCCACTCTGGAGAGAGGAGAGTGTGAGGACATTTAAATAGAGCCCTTGCATCCTCTGAGGACCTGGTTTTGGAGCGCCCCCTGTGGCCCGTGAGCCTTGACTGTTCTCAAAGCCTTGCAGAATTCAAGCGGCTTTGACAGAAGTGTGGGACGAGGTCTCTCCCTCCATTGATCTAGGGAGGGCGGCCATTGGCAGTGCAGATCTTCTGGAATGCCGTGGGCTCCGGCCACACTTTTGAAAGTGAGAAGGTCTTCTGCTCTGCGGCCACCAGAGCCCCTCGCTCTCTCAAGGGCAGTTTGCTCCTCCTTAGGATGCCACCGTAACTTGCTTGTTGTTAACACTGGGTGTGTCTTACCTGCTAGCCGAGTCCAGTGCACCTGGCTCCTACAGGGCCTCACTCACCTGAAACATCAGTCTTGGCTCTTTTCTTTAAAGCTAACTACAGTATAGTGGCTTGTCAATCACTCTTCTCAAGGCACCTCAGGTATTTGGAGGCTCCCGACTGCCCCCTGAGGCCTCCACATGTGAATGTCTCACCAGCCTAGAACCCTTAACCCAGTCTGGGCTGCTGAAGGACAGATAATGTGCATTTACCCAGTGCAGGAAAGGGAAGCAGCTGGAGGGCACAGATTCCAGAACCAGCTTTGTGGTCATGGTTCAAGTTGAAACACGATAGCACGTTCAAGAATAGTGCCATGACTCTCCCAGAATGCTCAGACGTGTCTCTGCGCACGCTATTTCAAAAATCGCATACTCTTTGGTCTCGTTTCAAATAATAATCCAAAGTAAGATGCAATCCTAATATTTGCAGACTCTGTTTCTTAGATCATCAAGGATCCTGGGGGGTGAGAAAGTATTTTCACAGGATTAATATATAAATATATAGAATATATATAATTTTTAAATAATTGGATTTTCTGAACTCGAAGTGTTAATTTATTGCACCATTGCTGTGCATTTTGAATATGAAAGATTTTTTTAAATGAATAACCTTCATACAAAAAAAAAGTCCCTTTGTGCTTGTGTGTGTAATCCTTATTTTCTCATTATTAATTAGGTGTGTGTGTGGTTTTTTTTTAATTCACATACAAAATTAGGGTTATGGCATTTCCACACAGTTTCTTTGTGTTGACCTCCCCCTGAACCTCCTGCAGCTTGTCCCAGGCGTAGCCAGAGGCACCTGCTCTGTGAAAAGCTCCTGCCCAGGCACACACACCAGGGGTCTGGTCACAGTGTCCAAAGCCTATTTGATTGTGACTCGTGGTTGTTTATAGCGTTGGAGATGCAAACTCAGCTCACTCTACACCTGGCTGTGAATCCACAGTCACCCTGGAAGCCAGGGACAGCTAGTAGAGGGTTTGTATCTATTTGTATTTCGATGTTTCTAGATGGGGGGGGCTTGTTTTCCTATGCTGCAAAGGTTGCAAAAGAGAGAGCCCAAAGGCTGGCTAGCTGTCACTTGTGACAAAAGCCAGCATCCTCCCTATCATTCTGTGCTCAGAGAGGATCACAGGTCCCCTGGGGATGCAGCTACGTGGCCTGTCTTTATAGAGCCTTGGAGACTCCAGACTCCCTCCCTGACCCTGCCTAAGGGCTTCTGGGCCTCCTGCATCCTCCCTCCCCAGGCACGTGGTGCCTCCGTGCCATGCAGAGCCACCACCCCCGGCTCACAGAGTGCAGGGACAACACCCAGCCTTTGTGTGTTTGCTGGGCTGACATTCAAACAGGGCGCATGAAGAATGCCCTGAGAAGGCATATTCTTCTGAGGTCTGTGGTCAAAAGTCCATTTACAGAGAGCATTCTCTTTTGTCCTGGGAAGAAAGGGAGGCTGTGCTGTGACCTCTCAGAAACAGGTTTCCCAGCCATAGGATGTCCAGGCCTTATGAGGTGGGGAGGAGGTAGGTGGCTTCGAGGAAAAGAACCTAGGCACCTGCTCTGACCCCTTTACCTCTCACCTACTGCCACGCCCACCAGCCAGCCCCCAGTCCCAGGGCAGGACCCGGGTGGCCCACCTGCCATTGTTTCAGAACACCAATCATGGAGAGATTCCTTCCCATTCAAAGCAAGCATCTCACAGGGGACCTAAGCTGAGCGTGCAGTGTCACATCCAGATAGTGCGTGTGTGTACACACACACACACACACACACACACACACACAGGTGCCACAAGAAGGGAGCACCTCATCCTCCATTCTTCCAGCACAGGGAGGGATGGTCTAAGCTTAGCCACCATACTGGTTGCTTCGCCTATATGTTTTTGTTCTCTACTCAACATGAAATCTCCATCTCTAACCTGCTAGGGTAGGCATTCCATCATTCAGTCTTCAGGTGGCTTTTCTGCCTCTAGTTTTGACGTGATGGGATTAAGGCCACTCCCACTGCCGAGTTCACCATTGTAAATTTTTATTAAACATTCTCCAGTCTTCACTGTTAACATTGGCATCCGAAGGTTGCAGATATATTTGCCATGCTGTGGAAAAGTGGCATGAGAGGCCTCATGAAGGACACAGGATTTGTGCCCGGGTGATACTCCCAGGGTTCCAGTGGAGTCACCGACAGAGAGGGGGTGTTTGTCATTGCCATCGGCTAATAGCGCACTCAGAGGTCCAGGCAGAAGCAGAGATAACTCCCCCGTAAGCCATGAGGGACCGCCACACCACACACTGCCTCCCGTCCTCTTGCCAATAGTTTCTTAGAGACTATCTGGAAAGTCTGCCTGTGAGGGACACTGTAGCATCTACATCCAGTTCATACTCTGGACATTTCTTGTATGAGTTGCTTTTTGGAGTAGCCTCACCTTGGTCAATTATTGGTCCCTGGTGTCCAACTCCGCCTTTCTGCTGACTTGGTTGCCACAGCCATCCACTGCTACTTAAATGGGTGGCAGTCAAACTGGAATTTGATGGGCATTTCACCCTCTGTACAAGTGGGATGTTTGCAAACTGTGTTTGTATGTAATGGTGATACCCTTAGGTTGTCGTGTTATAATTTGATTTTACTGTAAACTTCCCAGTAATGTGTATCTCCGCCTCTGTATGCGCTCATTAAACTTTTTAACAGACCAAAGACGGTGTACTGATTGCATGTGGACTTTTTAAGTTTTATTTTTATGTTACCAATGGCACCGAGTGACTGGCATTTCCGTGGTCTTGAGAAACAGCACAGGTAAGTCTGGGCACTCAAGCTCTTGCCACCTCTGTCAATGGCACAGCCCCAGTACTCTTGTCTCTACAACAGAGACAGCGTGGTCTCGTCATGGCCATGTGCTATCTAACTCTTCACCTTCCCGCAGCTACTGTTCCTGCTTGCAGAACTTACCAGTGTCCTGCGGGTGTTAACAAAGGGACTGGCCCAGGAAAGTATCTAACTTCTCTGTCACTGGGAAAAAGTTCCCCGACAAAGCTACTTACTAAAGGAAGGGCCTATTGCAGCCCGTGGTTTGACACACCATGGCAGCAGGAGCTCGACATTATTTTGTGTTCTTGTTGTTTCTCTGTTGTCCATTGTCACAGTCTCAAATGGACTAAAACCTTTCTGTTTATGAATAGAAAAAGCAGAGAGCAGTAGCTCAGGGAAAATGAAATGTCATGGGGGAACCCCTTATAGGGGCTTAATGCCCGTGCTTGTGCCACACACACACACACACACACACACACACACACACACACACACACATGCATACACATGTACACACCCACACACACCACACAAACCAAACATACACACATACTACACACAATACACACACATACCACACACACACACGCATATACACATGCATACACAAAACACACCACACACACACACACACACACACACCATACACACACACACACATACACACACACACACATGCATACACATATACACACCCACTCACACCACACACGCCACACAAACCAAACATACACACATACTACACACAATACACACACATAACACACACACACACACACACACACCACACACCACACACACACACCATACACACACACACACACATACACACACACACATGCATACACATATACACACCCACACACGCCACGCAAACCAAACATACACACATACTACACACAATACACACACATAACACACACACACACAGTTATTTTACTTTGGACAGTCAAAAAGGCCCAGATGCCTCCCTCAGGCTGTTCACTCGGTCACTCTGATTCTGTTCTTTGATGCCCGCTTGAACTTCCTCAATGCCAACATACTGTCTCGTAAGTTAGAATACTTAGACACTCTAAGTTACAATACTCTGAATCAGAGATAAACTCCACCTCACAGAATGTACAGCAGTGGAGCTGGGAGTGACGTGACGCGTGCCAGGGGAAAAGGGTGTATGTGTACCGAGTCCCTGAGCTTCACCAACAAAGAGTGTGGGCAGAAAGTGTCACTCCTTGTGACCGCAAGAGTGACCCTGAGCACTGCAGGTCCTGAACTCATCTAGAAGCCTTGAAAGCGTGAGAGCATACCATCCATGGCTGATTCCTACTTGGAAGTCCAGCAGAAAGCCTACCGTATTTGCCGGTAGAGAATGAAGGCCTGAAAATGAGGTTAAGCATTTTATGAGGTCACTGCAATGCAATTCCACGGTAGGTTTCACAACACCAGAAAGCATTCCCTTGCCTGCTGGAGGCTGGCTCCGCCCATCCTAGAGCTTTGCGGAGGACTGTGGGGCTCTGCAGAGAGTGTCCTCAGCGGACTCACCCGGCCCACTCTGTCCTCCTCGGCAGGTTCCCTGGCTACAGCAGAGCCGGAGCCCTCTGGCCCACAGCCGTCCTGGGCTGTGCAACCTGTACAAGGTAAGCTGCGGTCACTGTCCCCCTAGCCAAGGGGCACCTGTGTGTGCGAATGCTCTCCGATCACTGGGCAAGCCTTTGAGGAGTCACATAGGTTAGGTTAGGACAGGCAGCTCCTTCAGGGGTTCACTGTGTCCCAGGGGTCCAGCAGGCCTTCAGGGCATCTGTGAGGCCCTGGAGGGTCACAGCAAGGAAAATTAGAAAACAAACAACAAAACACACGCGAGAGGTAGAGTTGGTCTTTGAGTCTGTGGTGGGAATTCTTAAAGGACCAACCAGGACATGGTGCAGCTGCCAGGTCATCAAGATGGAGAGGCCATAGGAACAAACGGTGGACCTGTGTTGTGGCCTTCTGTAATACCGCACGGGTTGAAGGGCCATCGAGTGGACTGTTCTGGTAGGAGCTGCCTGGATCACATCATTACCTGCCTATGCTCCCTAACTTCTCTGAAAGCAAGCTCCAGGCAGATAGCGAGCACCCCCTGCATATCAGCAGAGTTAAACTCAAATGGCAAGTGTCCCCTGGTAGCTGTCTCTCTGAGTGTATCACAGACAGAGCTGCTGAGACCTGCCCTCGCTGCCCAGTGTCGGAACCGCTACGCTATCATGCGAGACAAGAGGGGACCCTTTAGTCAACCACGGCTGGGACTGCTCCTCATGCTCGCTGAGTGTCACCACACAAATCGTGTGTCTCTCGGTGACCATTTCTGAACCTTGTCACCTGTCCATTACGAAGGAGGTGAAAGGTTAAGAACTGCTGATCAGAGACCTAACAATTAGAAGATTCTCCCTCTCTCTGCTCCTCCGAGGGAGGGATTTGGTGACCATACCATTCTGCCACATATTAAACATAAGCCAGAGAGGGGGCTCCCCATGACAGAGGCAGGCAGCAGGCAGGGTGTCCACAATGCGCGGACCTGGGGCAGATGCTTCTCAATGAGACTATTGAAGTTTGATTATAACACTGCTTGAGGTAGACACCCAGGGGAGCTGGGGACGGGACTGTCCCATGCCTTGCCACAGAGATGTGAGGAAAGACGAACATTCCCGAACATTCCCGATGGCATCTAAGATGGCCAGTCAGGGGCCAGGGCTGAGGAGGTGGCAGGGAAAACAAGGTCAGACTTCCCCAGGGTGTTGGATGTGATTCCAGACACGGGCAGTGCTGGGGTTGGGGGGGGGTGGGCACTGTGGTGCCTCTCCAGTGACAGGAAGGAGGCCCTCGCACGGGGTCTGGTGGGCAGACTCCTGCTCAGTTTAAGCTGTGCCTAGCTTCGGGGGCTGTTTCAACTCTTTAAAACACACCACTTTCCCCGAGTATCTGGGAGGCCGCTGTCTCCCCACAATTCACCTTTCTGGAACCACCTGTCTTTCCTAAACTGGCGAAGGTGTGGGGACAGCACCTGCCCGGCTCCACCAACTCAGGGCTTAGCATGCAGCCAGTGCCACGGGTGTGAGTCCTGTAACAATGCCAGGTGCATTCGCCTAAGGTCAACAAGGCGCATGGTACCCAGGGCTACAAGACTGAGCAAACCATAGGGCACTTGGCTCATCTTGAATGATGCTGACATTGTCTACGCTGTCCTCCCCTAGACTTGAGACACTCTGCTCCCAAAGGCAGACCCTGAGTGGGGTGGGGTGGGGTGGATGGGGTGGGTGAGGTGGGGTGGGATGGGTGGGGTGGTGATTCTGACTGGAACCCCTGGGTTCCCCATAGTGGACCACAGTAAGGAACTACCAAGAGAATATTTGCTTTTTCTTCTTTAAAAAGTACTTAGTAGGGAGAAGCCATCCTCTCCCCCTATGCTCTCCATCCCAATTGTATAGATTTTAAACATTCTGTGCATATATTTTAAAGGCTGACCAAACCTCAGGCCAGCTATAAATGACATCCTTGCATGGTCACAGAGTCCAGACTCTCGTGGACATGTGTTTAGGATGCTAAAACATAGCGTAGATTCCTAGTGTGAGGTTCTTTGCATCTGCTATCTGTGAGTTCCCATTTTTCATTCAAACGGGGTTTGAACTGACTGGCTTGATCATACATTAAAGTAAATCAGACGGGGCTTATTAGGTGCTGTGTATATGTCCATGTCTGCTGTGAGGGGGAAAGGTGTAAGCCAAATCTGAAGGCAGGAGACTGATGTGTCTACCAGGCGACAGAGCACTCTTCCGGGGCCCATTGCTGAAGCCACCCAGGCCTCCCAGATCCATCGGGGAAGGTGTGGCCATGGCTCTGGGGCCCATTGCAGGTAGGCACAGAGGCGAGTGTCTGTCCTGGCAGCCTGGGAGTTTCCCTCTCACAGTTGCAGGCACGGGGACTTTCCTGATGACTGTCTCAGGTCTGCCCTCGCTTCTTGGGCGATGTCTTCCTCCAGCACTGTGGCTGTCTTCATGAGTCACAGGGCCTGGATCGTTCAGCATCAGCCACAGGCAAAGCCCAGCCAGGGCTGGCCCCACTAATGTTTTCAGAAAGACCCATGCCCTTCAGGGTCCAGGGACTCGATGAGTTGCCAAGGAGATAAAGGCACTAGGTGGGAAACGCAGGCGGGCAGCAACTGAAGGCACTAAGTAGGAGCTGCAAACTGTCTCCCCAAAAGTCAGACGCTCAGAGGACACTGGTGAGTGTGCTGAGCTGTCAGCCTGCACTCTGAGAGGCTGCAAACGCTTCTTCCGTGCTTTGTAGCGTGGGACATCCTGCTTTCCGTGCTAGCAAGGAGCCTCTCTGTCGGTGTCGCCCATGGAGAGACAGGTCCACGAGTGCATGCCACTATATTGTGCGTTCTATCTGGCACCTCCATCTCTGTCTGCTAACACACCTGCAGGCCCCCTACCAAAGCCAGCCTTCTGTGAAGGAGGTCACAGAGTTGATCTGGGATTGCTGGTGGCCTCCTCAAGCATCAGACTCCCCACTAGGCATTTTTCAGTTCCAAGACTCTCAGTCATCTCCTTGGGGCTGGCCATGTTCATTCTTTGGCACCTGGGGGGCAAGTGGGAAGGAAGAGAAAGAGACAGACAGGAGAGCATTTGAGGACAAAAAGCAAAAATTCCAGAGAGGGGGAAATGTGTGGAGCTCAGGGTGATGAGCTGCTTCCCAGAAATTCACAAACCAGTCTTGTGGGTAGCCGTCCTCTCCCTTCCTGCCTTGTGGATTACCGGGCTCAGGCTTCGCATGTACTGGCACCAGGCAAAAACAGACAGGAGCTAAGGAGTCCCTATCCCCGAGGATGGCTCCTCACTGGCTCTGCGTGTGGCTTGACAAGAACCCCAGGGGAGCAGTGGAAAGGAAGGGCCATCTCCACTGTCCTCATCACCAGCGGTTTTGTCTCTGCTTCATCTGGAAGTCTCTTCAGCCTCTCCTTGCCAGCCTTGCGGGATGCCATCCAGCCATTCCCAAAAGGCCCACACTGCCACTTACCCCCCAGCTCTGGGATTCTGGCATCTTGTGTCATAGAGTAATACTCAGAGAGCTGAGGGTTGGGTCTCAGTCTCCCAGTCTACAGAGGAGTGTCCCTGGGCTATGGACTTCTCCGAGCTTGGCTTGTCCACTCGGGAGGTGGTTGTGGAGAGAGGCCTGCTATCTGTGAAGGAAGCGCTCGGCGCTAATCAGGCGAGAAAGGTGTGTGTGCTCAGAGCAGACTTCAGGTATGACGTGGACTCCATTCCCAACCTGTTCTAGAAAGAATAAGGTCGCCGTGGGAGGACATGTTGGACGGGAAGGCTACCGAGGCCCCGCCCACCCTATGCTGACACAGCCTTCTTTAGGGCAGTCTGTTTCTGCTCTTGAGTCTATTTCCTCAGTTGGTAGATGAAGAGAGTGAGTTAAGCGGAAGGAGCACATTACAGATGCTGTGTGAAGACTCTTGGCCACTGGCCGCCTGTCTGCAGGAGAGGTTCATATCAGGTGAGGAGTCCGCAGGGCCCGGGCAGGTGCCAGGCTCCTTAGGTCTTTCTCCACCCCGGGAAGCGTAGCCTACAGATCCACGCGCTCCACACAGAGGGGCTCCCCACGCACCGAGAGCCCACCTTGCTGTTTGATGGATGTGACTGTCTTTCAATTGCTACACACATGGCTCTGGATAGATGTGGATGGTTTTTGTGGCTGCACGTGGGCGTGCATTCTTACTTTTTGTCTTTGGGTCAAGTGCTGGCCAGGACAGGGGTTCAACTGCCCTCTGAAGTAGCCATAGCCTCTTCTAGCACAGGGGAGTTAGTGCAGTGCCCAGCACCTGCTCTGAGCTCAAGGCCTTGGCTTGCTGGAAAACCTGTCATGGTTTCCTTTATCCTTCCAAAGAAACCTCCCCAGACCTGATCCTGGGCGCTGCCCACATGTTGTACCAATGGATCCAAAGTTCCAAATCTGCAAAACCTGGCACATCCTACAATCCCAGCACTAGGGAAGTGAAGGAGGCCACAGGTCCAAGGTCAGCCAGGGTCACATAGCATGACCTTGTCTCCAAAGAAAAAGGCCTCGTGTCATCAGCACTCGGCTTATACGTTTGATGTTTATATTAAATATTACACTTTTGCCACATTGGTCTTTTAAAATCATTGGATTTTGGAAGCAGTGGAGAGTATTAAGACCAATGTCCATTCTGCTTCCCACTGTGTTTTCACGGAAGCGGGTATGATGAAGCCTCAGGAATCAAAGGATAAAGGATGCTGGGACAGGGTGCCACCAAGCTGCTGACCTACTCAAAGGGGAGAGGCAGCCAGGTCAGGTGTGTGACTTCTGCCTGAGTCTAACAAACACCCTGAAGCTCCCACAGGGCCCTTTGGCCACCTGTCACTCCTCTTCTGGGGAGCCGCAGGCAGGGAGAAGTCTGAAGACAGACATCACAGCTGGACCCTCTGAAGCCTGGAAAACCCTGGCCTGGAGAGCACCCAGTTAACCCCGACTGCTAGGGGCCGCCTGCTCTTCTGTGTGTCTTTCTGGTCAAGGCTGAATCTCAAGTGCACATCCCAGGAGGTGAGAAGCCTGCAGGATTCTGAAGCTAGTCCTTATGCTACCAAAGAAAGGGGCGGAGTTGCCAGAAAAGCCAAGGTATCTTTGTCCTCCATGTCCTGGAGCAGCAGGAGGGAACCGGTGCAGCAGTTACCCCCTAACTTTTCATCAGCATCAAAATAGCTAAAGGCCAAACTCTGGTTCCGCTTAGGAGCCAGACACTGGGATGTGTGGCAAAGCGTCATCCTTTACCAGGGACACAAGGATGGACACAAGAGTCCCCAGTTGTCTCCAAAGCAGATAGCATGCCGTTCTTGCAGTGACTTGGAGGGAAATTCGGTACAGTGATGTCAGGAGACATCCTGAAGTTTCTAGCCAAACAGGAAGTCTGTTCACACCTGTCCACAAAGTGAGAAAAGTCACATGTATGCTGCCTGGCTTTCCGAGAAGAAAAGGGCTCCCTTTCATCAGAGTCACCCCGTTGGCAACATGAAACACACGTTCTGACACCTGGCAAAGACCCAGAACAGGGAAGACTGCCCGTCACCCCCGGGGCCCCAGAATTTCAAATGCATGATTTTGCTAGGGGGAAAAGAGACAGAAAGAACACTCTCTCCTGAGATTCATTAGAGGCAGTTTGATCACAAACGGTGTCCTAGCTTCTGTGAATGTAAACAAGGCTAGAACTGGGGCCGGCCAGCAGTGACAGGGACACACGTGCTGAACTGTCTTAAACAACCATAGCATCTGGGCAGTTGGGGTGGGGGGGTGGGGTCAGAAATAGAGAGAGACTGCCTGCCTCCCACTGTAGACAGCTTTTCTCTACACAGACCCCCAGCCTGAGACATCGCCAAAAACGTTGGTTGCCTATGGTGCTCATTTCGTATGTGACCCGAACCTTTAAATGGTTCACAGATAGGTTAGCTGTTGGCCACTGTCTCCCAAGTGTGACAATCAGACCATGAAAGATGGAAGCCAGGCATGGCCTTCTTCCTCTGGAGACAGCGTTAAAGAGGAGAGCCCCTCACAAGATTCTGAAGATGCCACAGGGAGAGTGTGAGCCAGCATGACAGCGTTTGGGCAGGAGAGGTTGCAGGGGCCAGAGAAAGGCTCTGTAGGTGCCAGACACAGGTGGGAGGAAATGCAGTTTAACTTAGTTTCACCTGCTCGGGAGAGAAACATTTTCTCAAAGCCTGGAGCTACCCACCAGGCCTCACAAAGCAGCCTCTGACAACCTGACCTCTGAGCTCAATTAAAGACAGTTCAATGCAGATTAATTTCCTCCCTGCCTCATGAGAGCTCTGTGGAATGTGGTGTCCCAATGCCACCATGTGGCCAAGTTGTTTGCAGCGGTCTGTGAGGTTGGGTAGCAGAGCCAGTGTGTGTGTGTGTGTGTGTGTGTGTGTGTGTGTGTGTGTGTGTGTGTGTGTGTGTATCCATGGCTTAAAATTAAATTGAAAGGAACATGTATCAGAGGATAACTTGGTTTGATTTTTGTCTCCCATGGGCAGAATAGAATGTTCCTAACTGCTGGTGTTGAGCCTAGTTTTTCCTTTGACAGAAACTAACAGGGTCCTACATTTTAATTACGTGGAAATGAAACCATCTTGATGATAATAACATGGGAAATGCTCTGTCATTAACCTTAACTGAGAGCACATTTGCAAACCCAACTTAATCAGGAACTGATTTCTGGGACACAGTGGACTCCATCCGCCCGTAAAGCTCAGTCCTTTTCTTCCTCAGATAGAAACAATTTCTTTCTGGCTCGCAGAACTTAACATCAATCCGCAAACTTTGAAAGACGGGTGAAACTCGTGATTCCAAACTCTGCTCTTCTCCCGCATGTAATCGTTTTGCCACATGACAAGCCGCCAGCCTCCTGTGCCTGCTGCCTGCAGCGTGACCCTCCAGGGCTCTCTAGACTTACTCTGCCGGGTTTACTGCAGTCGTCTCCAGCACTGGGCCTGGACCACTGAGGGACCTCAGCCGGAGATGCTGGGACCCCTTTGTGTCTGTTTCACCCTCCAGATGAAACAGAGCAGGGCAGTGATGCCTGGTGACGGTTTGAACTCGGGTCAGAGAGGGACACAGCATGTCCTGTGTAAGTGTGGGTGTTCTTCAGTGGTTACATGAATCTGTTGAACACAGGAGAAGGGAGAAAGGCCTTGGGTGATGCTGGCCCCAGGC
Source organism: Cricetiscus sungorus (assembly GCA_030556225.1). Classification (NCBI taxonomy): domain Eukaryota; kingdom Metazoa; phylum Chordata; class Mammalia; order Rodentia; family Cricetidae; genus Cricetiscus; species Cricetiscus sungorus. The sequence goes on from JANBXA010000651.1 coordinate 154,961,397, forward strand.
AAGGGGCGTGGGGAGGCGCTTTTCTCAGGCCAGAAATTGGACTCTTTACTTTCCCTGACTTTCCCTCGACCCCACTTCCTTGTGAGCTGGGAGTGGGTTACTCACGACCTATAATGACCTTCAGGGTGAGGATGTGTCTCACGATGTTTTCAGGGAGCCGCCTCTCTTCAGGGGAACAAGCAGACAGCTTATCTGATGGCCGCTGACCCCTGACAGAGCATCCAAACTACAGTAAACTGGAAAAACTTGAAAAAGCCGTTCCCAACCTCTGCAGAGAGCGTGTCTGAGCACCCCCTGCTGGTGATGGGCACTGTTTCCAGTAGAGGGAAATTGTAACTTCAGAAACAGTACCAACAGGCTAATGGAGAAATTATGCAGCTCAAAGGTAAAGGGCCTGGTTGGTTGGGTAATCCCTTCCACGGTTCCAGAACATTTTATTATCATTTTGCTTTATGTAAGCTCAAAAAGTTTGTTGTCATCTTTGCTTGTTAATATAATGCAAAGCTAAACAGACACAAAATGAAGTTCCTGATGTAATATCAAGGAAAAAGACCAAAAAAGAAAAAAAAATTAGACTAAGAAGACGGCAGGGTCCCATTTAAAGCCATTTGCAGCACAGAACCTGAGTTGTCACACAGTAGACCTGCCCCTTATTTACCTACTTCCTGTAAGTGTCCAAACAATGGATTTTTTTTTTTTTTTTTTTTTTTAAGAACAAGACTAGCTTTGCCGGCCCTCACTTGTTCCAAATGTTCAACTCCAAACACAAACATGGGGTTTGGGTGCACCAGGAGGCAAGACCCCAGCCCACTCAGATCCCAGGAGGCAAGACTCCCCCTACTCAGATCCCAGGAGTCACTGGCAGCCAGCACGTGGTCCTTCTTGCTGATGGTGAACCGACCTTGTTACAATGGCCATTAGTAACCTACAATAGCTCACGATGGACTAAGAGACCAAAGTCCTTTCTCCCAAAGATGCCAGCTTGCCAAATTGACTTTGGCCATCACCGTGCCCTTGGGCAGATGCTCAGAAAATCTGGAATATTCCTACATGGATTGTGGAGTGAGTTCCACAGCCGTTGTATAGATGATGAATTGCATTTTGACAAAGAGATAGAGACAACTCAACAGAAAAAAAAAAAAAAAAAAAAAAAAAAAAAAGATGGTCTTTGTAACAAGTGACCTTGGGACTTTTGGACACCTACCTGCCAAACACCACCAACAACAAAATGTTCCTAAACTCAACCCTCACCTTATACCAAAGTCACCTGGATCGTAAGTCTCTACCAACACTGAAAAATTTTTAAATTTTAGACTAAAATATTGGAGACAATCTTCTCGACCAGGTGGGAGACAAGGCTTTCCCAGACCTGACATTAAAATCTGATTCGTGAAGAAAATAGATAAACTGGGCCCCACCCAAACTCAACGCTGCATTAAACTCCGTTAGGAGTGGGAACAGAGAAGCCACAGGCCAGGAGAAAATACTTGCATTTCCATGGAGTGTGAAAGTGGTCCTGGAGGCCTGAGAGAGGAAGGGGTGGGGGTCAGGGCTTAACCAGGACAGACTCTGCTAAGAAGGGAGGGGTGGGGCAGGTGCTGGAGGATGCACAGTTGCTACTGAACTGTGTCCTCAGAAACGGTTACAATGTGACTGCATTTTAAGAGCTCAAATGTAGCCTTTCGCCCTAGCCCAGAATATTGCTACTATGGCAACTGGGGTGGCTTTTGCTATAGTCACCAGAAAGCTAGGTCTAGAGTTGGGGTATGTCCCAAGGCGTGACTGTCACCAGAGAACTGGTCACCCTTTGTGTTTGCTCCCAACTGCACTTCCAGTAGGCCCGTGCTGCACTTGAGGAAGCTAAGGCCTGGTCCACACAGCAGCTTGCCAAGGGCGGCTAGGGTTGTGGCATCTCGTCCTGGTGAGTGTCCCCCCACCCCGTTGGGTTCTGTGACTAGCTCTCGTCCTGGTGAGTGCCCCCCCACCCCCGTTGGGTTCTGTGACTAGCTCTCATCCTGGTGAGTGCCCCCCCCCGGTTGGGTTCTGTGACTAGCTCTCGTCCTGGTGAGTGCCCCCCCACCCCCGTTGGGTTCTGTGACTAGCTCTCGTCCTGGTGAGTGTCCCCCCACCCCCGTTGGGTTCTGTGACTAGCTCTCGTCCTGGTGAGTGCCCCCCCACCCCCGTTGGGTTCTGTGACTAGCTCTCGTCCTGGTGAGTGCCCCCCCACCCCCGTTGGGTTCTGTGACTAGCTGCAGGAGGACGGGTTTCGTATTACCCTCCTTCATCCTCTCTCCAGCTGCCACCATGTGAGTCCAACAGTTAGCACTCCGTGGCCCACACAGGCCTGACTTCTTTTCCTGTGAAATAGTAAACCCTGGGTGAAGGCACGAGGTACTCTGGGAAACTCGGAAGGACCATCCATCATGGCAGTACATTGCAGCTGAAAGGTGCTACCTGGGCCAGGAAGCAGTGGCATGTGTGGGAGGGAGGGCCATTCTAAATAAGCAAGAATGATGTGTTAGAGATGCTCCAGTTGGAAGCCAGAACCTTCATAGGAAGGCAGCCTGGGCCTCGGCTAGTGCAGTGTTCTGCTGTTGCTGAGCTGCAGCAGGTTTGTATGATGGTCCCATGCACGCTGGGTGATCAAAACCCACATTAAATGGCCTTATTGTATTTTCTAACCTAACATATAGCAAAATGGACTTGCCTTGTATAGAGTTCTATATGTCTTAACAGATGTATAAGCTTGTGTTGCTACTACCACAAATCAACCTAGGACCCTTCCTTGTGCACTCAGAATCCCTTTTCTCTCATCCCTAACTGCAGTCATGCCTACTCTAGTCTCCCTCGCCATAGGATAGGCTTCTCAAGAATGTCACATAAAAAGATGATACATGCAAAATCTTTCTAAGTGGTGTCTGCCATTCAGCATGGCTTAGAGATGGTGTTATTCTGTGTTTCAGAGCATTGTTTTGTTGCTAACTAGCACTCCACTGAGGAAGCATACCCCAGTGTTGATTCTCTTGATGAAGAAGAGTTGAGTTGCTGATAGCCTATAGGGATTAAAAAGTTCTACAAGCCTTCATGCGCTGCACACCACTCCAGTTGCCATGCTTGCTGCTGGATGGGGCTCCTCCGGGCACACTGCTGATTCTGCTTATGCACTGGGAGCAGCAGAGGGGCAGCCGAGGAGCGTGTGCAGCCTCCTCCTGACCTCCAGTTATTTTCTGAGAACTGTGGTGCTGGGAAGTGTCTTTCCAGGCTTCTTCCCGAGGCTGGAAACAGCCTCCTCCTGTGTCACTGTGTGTGTTCACTGAGTTGAGCACAGATACTGAGCGGCACCCAGGAGGACAGCATCAGGCGAAAGCAGAGCCTGTTCAGCCTCCCTCCAAGCTAAGGCTCACAGGATAAATCACTGCCTCTGTGCTAGCTAGTGTGTCTTGGCTGTATCCACTGACCCAGAACCTTCTGGTTGTGTGGACTATGAATGCTCAGACCAGATTGACGCTCACCCCAGGCATCACTCCTTACTGACATCTCACTCAGGATGGGAAAGTGATAGTCACACAGCGGCAGAGTCAGAACCCTGGTGACGAGGCTAGCTCATGATGCCACCACTCCAAAGCTAATGAAAAGACTACCCCTGCCAGTGATGGCTTCAGAAATAGCGAGTAGCCGCCTGACAAGCTGTGGCTGCACCACCAAGCATGCCCCCTCTAAGTCCCATGCTAATCTCGGGTGTCTGATGACATACCGGCAACTTCCCGATCACCAGGATGCACAGAGTAGAGACCCACCTTCCGCAGGAAACTGACGCAGCCCAGCCATGCACCCTAAGCTGCATGTGTCTCTCTTTCAGGACTCACACACATCAAGAACCACCCACTACGGCTCTCTGCCCCAGAAGTCGCAGCACGGTCGGACCCAAGATGAAAACCCAGTAGTTCACTTCTTTAAGAACATTGTAAGTGACCATGCACGGGGGGCGGGGGGGGGGCAAGAAATCATCACAGGAAGGGGTGCTGGGTCCAAGAGAGTCCTTAGCTCACCCGTGGCATCCTGGGATCCTTCTCAGGGTGCAGCTGGCCTGAGGAACACCAAACTCAGTAGGAACTTGGTCACAAGGATCCCACAGGGCACTCTTAACTGCATCTGTCATGTAACAAACTGTGTATTCAGTTTTCCTGAAACCAGACAGATAGTTGATGCTTAAGTAAAAAATATAGGCTTTGTAACCCTGAGACGGGATAATGATGGGAGTAGGCATTGTCCAGGAGGACAGAAGAGTGAGCAGAGAAATGCAGGGTGTTTTAGGCCAGCAAAACTGTTCTGTGTGGCATTGTTATATAGGACACAGGACATTTATCTATACACATGGGATGCGCACCATATAGGGTGAACCCTGATGTGTCCAACTGATAACAATAAGACTGCAGTATGTGTCAGTTGTAACAAATCGTATTAATACTGATGTTAAGTAGCAGAAACTAAGCAGACAGATGGGGATGCCTGAAGGGTGTAGGGGAGAAATGTGTGATTTTATTCCAGTTTCTGTGTGAATATAAACTCTTCCACGAAACAAATGTCTTAGTTACCTTTCCATTGTTTGAGAAGACACTATGATCAAGGTAACTTATAGAAGAAAGACTTTATTTTGGGCTTACAGGTTAGAGGGTGAGTGGATAACCTTCATGGCAGGGAACATGGCATGAGGCAGGCAGGCATGGTGCGGAGACAATAGCTGAGAGGTCACATCTTGAGACATAGCCATGAGACAGAGAGGTGTGGATGGGGAGACAGAAATAGATGATAGATAATGGATGGATGGATGGATGGATGGATGGATGGATGGATGGATGGGTGGGTGGATGGGTGGGTGGATGGATGATGGATGGATGGATGATGGATGGATGGATGGATGATGGATGGTTGGATGATGGATGGATGGATGGATGGATGATGGATGATGGATGGATGGATGGATGGATGGATGATGGATGATGGATGGATGGATGATGGATGGATGGATGGATGATGGATGGATGATGGATGGATGGATGGATGGATGATGGATGGATGATGGATGGATGGATGGATGGATGATGGATGGATGGATGATGGATGGATGGATGGATGATGGATGGATGGATGGATGATGGATGGATGGATGGATGATGAATAGGTATGTAGATAGATGGAGCAATACATGGGAATGACCCAATCCAGTGACACACCTCTTCCAACAAGGCCACATTCCTAACCCTTCCTAAACAGTTCTACCAACTGAGGACTAAGCACTCACATATATGAGCCTATGGGGTCATTCTCATTCAAACACCACAGTAAAGTTTATGAAAAACTAAATGACGAGGATCTGGATGGACGATTTAGTAATTAATAGCACATACTACCTGTCTTAGTTGTATTTTCCATTGTTGTGATATAACGCCATGACCAGCCTGCTTCCTAATGCCCCCCAAGACCACCTCCTCAGGGATGGCATCAATCACAATCGCCTGGGCCTTCCCACATCAATCATTAATAAGAAAATACACTTCACATTTGCTTAGAGGCAAGTCTCATGGAGGAATTTTCTCAGCTAAGGCTCTCTCTTCCCGAATGATTCTATCTTGTGTCAAGTTGACACAAGACTAGCCAGCCCACTGCTCTTGTGGAGGGTCTAAGTTCAATTCTTGTCATTCGTGCTGGACGGCTCATGACTGCCTATAATAACTCCAGCCCCAGTACCCTCTCTGGCCTCCACATAGACAAACCCACAGCAGGACCCATAACACGGACACATTAGAATGAGGCGTCTTCCCGCCCCAGGAAGGGCGTGACATAGAGGCATGCGTTGGCTTCCTATGCCTAATAGACTAGAGCCATGTCTGCAGACATAAACCAGTGGGACCCTCTGAGAGAGAGTGGGACCTGCCTACAGAAGGCTGAGTAACTGCAACCCACCCCTCTGTCTTGCAGGTAACACCTCGCACACCACCTCCATCCCAAGGAAAGGTAAGATGTTTTGATCAGTTGCCGATCAATACATATTATACCCTGAAATCCCAACTTGCTTCTGAATGGAACTGGGCCCAGGGCTCCCTGGTCCATCCTAGTCTTGCTCCCTGAGGGTCCCAGTGAAATGCAGCAGCAAGCAGGTCTCCAGCTGTGCATGCAAGGCCAGACAGAGCATCTCTCCCTGCTCCCCTGAGCCAGGATCCCCATCCTGGCTTTGGAGCGTCGGGTGACCCTGCCATCCTCTGACTCTGGGACACTTGAGGGGGTCTGCTCCTACTGGGGGGAGGCGTGCCATTTTGGTTGTCCCTGTTGGTTTCAGGACTTTGCCCTGGGTGATCATCACCACATCGTCACTGTTTCTTTCGTCACTGTTTCTTTCTCTTCCTCACAGGGGAGAGGCCTGTCCCTCAGCAGATTTAGCTGGGTAGGTGACAACTGCGTCCCCTCTGCTTCCTCCTCCTCTGCAGCCTGACTGACTTCTAAGTTTTTTCAGCTGCTTAACACCCGCCTTTTCTTTCCTGCCCAGCTCAGCTCACCAGCCACAAAGCTGACAGGCTGTCTTCTGTTCCAGGGCAGGGACGAAGCCTCTCAGCGTGGATTGCTGCCAGGCTGAGACCCGGGCACTGCCAAGTCCTGTGCCTCTTCCCCACAAGGGTTCTGAGCACCTTCCCAGGGAAGGACCATGTCACACTGTAGAGAATCCCTAATTCCTCTCCAGTGGCTGTGATGGGGGAAGCAGGTCCCAACAGACCAAATACAGAACGATGCTGGCCACCCCTTAAAACAGTACTGCAGATCTGAAGGGAGAGATGCTAAACTCTTCATTTTGTTTCTAATACCCCTTCTCCCTGTTAGGTCAGGAGATTTGGGGGTTTGTTTGTATATTAATAGTGGCAAACACTGTGGAAATAAACCACCAAGAAAGAATCCCTTAAGGGTTTTAGAATTTTAGGCACAAGAGCAGAGTTCCGATGAAGATTTTAATTGGATTGAGTGGCTTGGCTTCTAAACATTAGCTACTTTTGATGTCTATGCCAATTTAAAATGCTTACTGATAAATCCTAACCAAATATATTGACCCCAGCTGCTAGCCGATACTAGATATGGCTCTTTTTTTTTTTTTTTGTAAATAGCTGTAATTCTCAGAGCTACACCGATGCACAAACACCAGCCTGTTAGCCAGAGGTGGGGGCGGGGTGAGGGGCTGTTTGTCTGTGAACAGTCAGTACAGAGGCCGCCTGTGCCCGCCAAGCAACACACAGGAGATTGGCGAGGGGAGGGAAGGGAGAGAGAAAAAGAGGGAGGGGCCAGAAGACACAGCAGTAAGAAGAGAATGGGCAGTGTGGTGTGGGGCACACACCTGTAACGCCAGAACGCAGAGGCGGGGGATTGATGAAAGGTCAGAGCGAGCCTATATAGTGGGGGCCACGGAGCTGCCCTGACTCAAAAAAATAAAATAAAAAGAGGGGGGTGTACAAGAGGAAGGATTAATTGAAAGATGAGATCCCGTCAGACCCCTGCATCACCCCGCCTCCTTCTCACACTGAACCGTGAACCATTTGCTGGCGCATCTTATGTAAATTCACATTGGACCTGATTTCTTTTCCTCACGTGGTAAACCCTGAACACTGGTGACAATAAGGCAGGCGCCTACCTCGACCCCCCTGGGAGCCTCTTTTTGCTTTAACTTTGGTGCCATCGGGGACAAAAATAATGTTGAAGAAGGGCATCTGTTTTTAGCCAGAAATGTAGCTCCTGCTGTTTATGTCTTAATTTCCTAGGCGTGGGTTGTCAGGGCATTGTGCAAAGACTGGATTGAGGGGTGGGCAAGCGTTCCCCCTGGCCCTGGGAGGCCCTGTGGCCACCAGCAACCGCCTCTGTGCTCTCTAGCTTGGTCTCTCCAGGGCCCCTGGCTCTGTCTCTCTTTGTCCAAAGTTCTTGCAGGTTTTCATTGTCTGTTTCTTGTCTGGTGTCTCAGAAACTTCCCTCCTGCTTTCTGAGGTCTCCTCTCTGTGTATCTGGATGATGTCTAGGCTTTCCAAGATGAAAGCCACTGGGAAAGTCCCACACTGTTGGGCTGGGTTCAGCTGAATTCAGGTCCCAGAAGCTCTTGGTTTGAGAGAAACCACACTCTGGGACAAAGGGTCCCAGCATTCACCCAAAGAAGCCCCTGTTTCTGCCACTTAGCTGCCTGGGGGTTTGGTGCCATACTCCCCAACTGCCACACCCCTCTATGCGGTGTGCAGGTGTCCCTATGTCCAAGAGGATTTCAGGGTACATGAATGGCTCTGGCTGGCCCCAAGAGTCCAGCTTAGACTGTCCCTTCTGCTTGTCCCATCCCTTAGACCATGCAACCACCTGGAACCAAAACAGACTCCTGGCAGCCAGGGGGCACTATCTGTCCCAAACACAGGCTGAGGAGAGGGGAATTTACAAGGAGCTGGAGTAGGGGGAGAATGTTAGGTCACGTGGCCTGGGTCCTAGCTCCCACCCTACCCGAGTTAGCCTACCTGGAAGTGCCTGGGATCCAAGATGGCTGGTAGCTGGATCGCATCTCAAGATCCTTCTTACCTAAAGTACTTCCGTCACTCGGTAAGGCTAGTCTGCTGAGGCTGAGGGCTGCTTCTCATGCTGGAGCCGTTAGCAGTTAGCAGATTAGCAACCACCAGTTTCCAGCTTCCTCTTGTCAAAACCCAAGGCAAAACCTTGGGGCAGAATTCTGTGAGGCAGACAGAGACTTTCTGGTCAACCTCTGGGACTGCACAGGGGCTGGGTGACGGCCTTACCCAGAGAGCTGGTATCTTCACTCGAGCTAGCCTCAGGCACTCTTCTTTGTGAATGAGTCAGTCTGGTTCCCCAGTTCTCACTGACCATCGCTGCAAAACAGATGGGTGACCCTCTCAGCAGTGTGAGGGGGCTGTGGCCTGAAACTGAGGCTCACAGAGGCCCACACCTGCCCCACGTCATCCACTTAGAAAGTGGGAGCAGCTGCTGATAGGTGCGGCTTGCTTCCTGCTGTTTCAGCTGCCTATGGCACCAAATAGGAGCCTGAATCTATAGAGAGGCTGCCCTGGACCAGAGACTGGAGTCAGTCTTTTACTTTAGGAAAGGTAAGTCTCACAGAGTCCAGAGACTTCTTCTCCCAGGCCACAGAGGCAGCAGAGTGTGGGTAAGCAGACTCTGAACTGTGTAAGAGCAGCAGACAAGAACTTGAGGGCCAGGCACAGGGTGAGCCTCCTGGCCTCTGGGTTCCAGCACCCTTGGGGGCCTCCTGGAGGTGTACTTCTTCCACTGATGAGGGTGGGAGGCCCTTGATGGAAATTTGAGAGATGCCCTGGACGGAGCTCTGCAACCACCTGTAGAGTTTGGTGCCTGTGCCTCAGAACGCACAGCACCCGCCACCTGGCCCAGGCCAGAGCCCTTTGTTCTCCAGCCACAGCCCCTGATGGACTTGGGGACAGGCACTTCTCCAGCCCCTCCCCATCAGATCTCCATGCTGCTGTGACTCCTGAATGACTCACCGATGCCACCTGGTGGCTCATGTCCCCCTGGTGGCAGCTGTGACTGGACACTGAGCTCTGGTCTTTTCTTGCAGGGGGCCGAGGGGCAGAAGCCAGGATTTGGCTATGGAGGCAGAGCTTCCGACTATAAATCGGCTCACAAGGGACTCAAGGGGGTCCACGACGCCCAGGGCACGCTTTCCAAAATCTTTAAGCTGGTAATGTAACATTTCTACCATGGGGGCACACCTGGGCACCTCTGTGGGAAGTGGGGGCCTGGAGCCATGCTGTGGGTTCTCTGCGCCCGGCTCCTCCAGGCAAAACCATGACCCCAGAGTGATGCCAGGGGTCAGGAAGAGCGTTAATGAGAGGCAAATTCCAGAATCCCCAGCTAATCTTAGCCAAAGGTTCTGTCACCTCCTCCCTCCACCCACAACTTACCCTCCCTTGCTCTAGGCCGACATAGCTCTGCCTTCCTCCTCGGTTTCCTAGGAAAGCAATGTGGAGCCAAGAGCCTTTCAAAGGGTGCCACTGTGCAATGCACTCTGTGCCTTTTCTCTCCCTGAAGGTAGAAGTGACGTGGGCCACTGACCCAGGTGCCCCACCAAGGGCCTAGCTGTATGTGGGAGTGGCTGACAGCTGCCCCTAAGGAGGGTTCACTAGAACCACTCAAGGGGACCCAGGAAGGGCCAGGAAGGGGCTGGCTATTAGCTGCATGGGTTCCAGAATCGTACAGACCCCGGACACTGGCCATTAGTCTGTGGCTTCAGCTCATGACTTCTCTGAGACAGCTTCCTCATGCATACTGTAGGGGGCGATGTGCCCACTTATGTCGTGTCTGCTGAGCTGGCGGTGAAGGTCCTAGCAAGCATGGAGTGTCATTCCGCCACAAGCCAAGCAGGAGCCGCTTACAAAGCAGTGCTGGCCTGGCACAGAAAACCTCAGGGTTAAAAGGTCACCTGAAGTGAAGACTAGAGCTCGTGGGTGTCCTGTGTCCTCCCCAGGGAGCTGCAAGGGTGAGGTCTATTCTGGAGGAACATGGGTGCCCGGGCCAGGCTTTGACTCTGAACTACGTCCCAAGCTCCCCCTAGTGAAAGCTACCCTTCAACAATTCTCTGCCACTCTGCATCCCCAGTGGCCAAGGCGGCCACCATCAGGATAGCCAGGATAGTGTGGGTCAGGGCTGCCTTCCTGGGAGGAGGAGGAGGAGGCCTAGAGAGCTAGCAAGCAGGACCTAGACCTCTCAGAGCTGAGAAGCCAATCCCGGTGCCCTGGAGCTCCGTGGTTCAAGGAAAGACATCCTATACAAGACAGAGGCTGAGGTGCCAGCAGAAGCACGCGTAGGGGGTGTTGTGTCTCTAGAGTGTGGAGTGACACTTGGCCAAGTTACAGAAGAGTCAACGTACATGTAGAAGAAGGCAGACGGCCATGTGGAGAGGCCTCGGGGGCTCTAGGACAACGAAGCCGCCTTTGACAAGCTGGGCCAGAGCAGAGAGAGAGCCCCTAGAAGGGATCTGATGGCAGGTGAGGCCTGCATTCAGGTGTCAAGGTGATGGTGGCACGCCGCAGCAGAGCCGAGGAAAAGCGGCCTGGGTGACAGAGGAGAAAGCAGTGTTTTATAAAGGTCCAGGGATCTGGTGGCACAGCTGAGTCTCCAGCTGTGAGTCTATATCGCAGGACTCTAGGCTGGGGGGCAGCGGGGTGCATCACATAGATGTCTTTCCTATCAGCTGTTAGAGGTGGCTCCCTGTGCTAACTTAGTCTCTGAGGATCCGTTACCCCTGCTTCTGTGGCTCCTGACAGTCCTGGCACTAAGAGCCACTGTCTAAAAAGTCCCCTGGGTTTTTAGTCCAAAGCTATCATTGTCTCTTGCCTGCCCCTGTGCTCTGATGTCACGGGGGCAGATAGCAAACACGCTCAGCCACAGTCATTCTCTGATCACAGAGGGGGCACGGAGGCCTGTGAACCAGAGCCCCCGCTGCAGGTGTAAACCTCAAGGTGTCTCCCATGGCGCCAGCACACCGGCTTCTTCCTTGGGTGAAAGACTGGAGCTCCTGTAGGACAGTACTCAGGCAGGCATGGCTGATGGTTCAGGGAAAAGTGTAGCTATGCTGACTCCCACACTGCAGTGTACGTCAGCTGGACCGCAGTCCACACCAGCTGTGCCATTCCCCCAGGCTGGCTGGCCTTGGGAGGTGGGCTGCAGCTGTGCCGTCCCCCAGGCTGGCTGGCCTTGGGAGGTGGGCTGCAGCTGTGCCGTCCCCCAGGCTGGCTGGCCTTGGGAGGTGGGCTGCAGCTGTGCCGTCCCCCAGGCTGGCTGGCCTTGGGAGGTGGGCTGGAGATGTCCTCCTGGATTTCGTTCAGCCTCTCATGTGTTGTGACTGAGGAGGCTGCATATTTGGTAGAAAGACCCCGGTGTCTTTGCTTCTGATAAATAGGGGGACCCGACCTCCACCCTCAGATCATCTGTGAACCCACGGCTGACAGTGTGGTGTGCAAAGGCTCTGATCTGAGGGGTGTGTTTCCTAAGAGAAGCATCACTGCAAGGCTCACAGTTTGTGACCGCTTGGGTCCTGTGACGCCAGCTCGTTGACTTAATTCCCATTGCACGTTTTTACTAGTAGGGTGCGTCTACAGTCAGCACACACAGGGCAGGCGCGGGCTTCTGAGTCCTCATTAAGCAGGTGCGTGACTATCTGAGCCCAGACACCAAGGCCTGTGGACTATGCATTGCTAAGTGCAGTGAGGCCCACGTGCCTAAGGAAAGTTAGTCAGCAAGAAAGTTCCACACCTGTGATGTGAGTAGAGAGCAAGCCAATGACCGCCCATCTTCCTTTCTGGCACAGGTGGTGTTGCCGGGAGCAGTTGTGCCTCACTGTTAAGAAAAACCCTACACCATTTTAAATCCATATTCTGTAGGTCTCTGAGAGGTTTGAAGAATATCTGTCCATCTCAAATGTATCTCTGTATATCTAGGAAAGCTAACTGTAAGTTTTGACTATCATAGGTAACTCTCTACAATCTGTACTTAATTATACGTTACATTTTTAAATGAACTATGTAAACACAATACCAAAACAAGAGGAGAAATTTACGTATCACAAAGTTGACCTTAAATCTGTATCGATAAATGAAAATCCACTGTAAAGCCTGGAGTTCGGTTCCCTAGACTCTGCTGCACATGCATCAGCCGTGACAATGGCATTCACCTGGGAAGCACAGATTCACCCCTCCGCATAACTAGTGCCGTCACCCTGGGTTCAGAGAGTGTGAGACAGACACATGGGTGTGGGATGGCTGGCCTGACCAGTGGCTCCGTCCAGGGCACCCCGCCCTGCTCTGAGGTGAGACGTATGGCCATGGCCGATTCCTAAAAGATGAAGTGGGTACTCGGGTACCTGTGCAGGCGGCATGGGTGTGTGAGACTCGGTTTTTCAATGTCTGTGTAGATCAAGGAAGACTGACGATTTCCAGTGCGTGGGCTGACAGGCTGTGTGACCCGGCTGAAAGCAGGCTGGAAGGGGTCCCTGGCTCTTAACATCAAGGCTGTCACTGCTTCCCTGCTTGTCACCCCCCACACACACTCCTACAGCTGACTCTGAGGGAGGGGCTCAGATTTGCCTTTCCGTGTGAGTTAGCACCCGGCTGGGGAGAATCCGTGGGTTTCTGTGTCTTTGGGACCCATGCCTTATTTCCAGGTGCACAAAGGGGTCCTTTGCCTCTGCACTGCTCCCGTGGGGTTGTAGGGGCTTCTGGGGACAAAGGCAGCCGTGCTCTCAGCAGATAATGCTCACTTCGTCTTCAGGGACAAGTCAAATTAGCTGGTGAGCACAGATGTGTCAATTATGGGCCTAAAGCCCACCAAAGCCGGATCCAGTGGCGCAGAGACAAAACAAACAGAGAACGTGGAGGCAAAGGTCCCACCTTGCTGGCTCCAGCCCTCCCCTCTGCCTGCTGGCTGGCCTTGGGCAATGACCCGACTTCTCTGATCTTTTGACTCACATATAAAAGAGTGAGTGCTCGGGTCGGCTCCAAATCCACGAAGGACCTCAGCTCTGCCTGCAGACCAAGTTTCAAAAGGGAAGTCGAAACCACCCCCACACAAATCACCTGAGGCCTGGCTGGACGGCTTGTGACTGGACAACCACAGAACCAGCGCTGCGGAGGGGACGTGCCACCCCCCAGGCCACATAGGCTCTTTCTTGCCTAACTCCTGTCTTTTCTTTTCCCAGGGAGGAAGAGACAGCCGCTCGGGATCTCCCATGGCTAGACGCTGAAAGCTCCGCCTGCTCAGCCTTCCCGAATCCTGCCCTCGGCTTCCTAATATAACTGCCTTAAACTTTTAATTCTACCTGCACCAATGAGCTAGTTAGAGCAGACCCGCTGCTAATCCCGCGGAGCCACGCCGGCAGGCACGTGGTGGGGCCAGGCCCACAGCACCGCGGTTCGTTAAAACTGGTTAAAACTGCCCCTGTTCATTTGAAGATCCAGTGCCCTCGGGGCCTTCTCTGCCCTGCCTGGTCCCCGTGTGCCTTGGTCGACTCCGGAGGTCCAAGTGCACGGAGACCCTTCCAAGTCCACCCCTACTCCACCCTCAGACTTTCTTTCCACGGTGGGGCGCACCCTTCCAGCTTCCGTGGGCGCTGCGGGGAGCCGAGCGCATCGCCAAGGAGCCAGAGAGCGCGGCTGGGCGGGGACTGTGTGGTCCAGGCTGCCTTTGTTTTCTTCCCCCCAAAGAGCTTTGTTTTTCCTAACAGGACCACACAGTCTTGGAGTGGCTTTCGCACAGGGGGCTTGTGGTATGTGAGTGTAGGCTGGGCAGCTGTGAGGATCCAGAGTGGGGCGACCCTGGGGACGCTTCCAGGTCAGCAGTTCCCGCACCCCCGGCGGATTTCCAGCGTGGCAGAGGGAAGGGGAGAGGCGAGCGGGCTGGGCAATGGCCCCAAAAGGGAATGGGGATTTAGGGAAACATGCTGGAGATGTGGTGTGTGGCTGCCAAATGCCACCACGTCTCCTCAGTGGCTCCTTGGGGCAGGTGCTTTAAAAAACCCCATTTCCTCTCAGAGCCCAGGGAGAGTCCAAGGACATGGAGCATCTCGAAGGAATGCAGGAATTCTCTGGTGGCCTCGCGGTGTCCCTCTGGCCACCACCCCCATCGGGATGGCCAGCGGTAGCTCACCATGGCGGTGCCCATTGGTACACACTAACCTCAGCGGAAAAAAATAACCTTCCCCTGCCTCCCAGAAACGACTCATTCATAGCTGGCTTAGGAGTGCGCCTGTCACTGAGTCCCCACCCTGGATGCAGGGCCGGCCTGGGAGACCCTTCAGGGAGGAGGAGCTCAGAATCCCACTCCGCTAATGTCCATGGCCACCTCCCCATCCCTCTAACCTACTGACCGTGCCTTTTGATTTAGTGTGTCTTTTATAGACCTTCCACAGAGCCCCACCCTGGCCTGTCACCCTTGGAAGGAAGGAAGGTGACGGTTGATGTAGGCCAACACGTATCTTGTTTAATCTGTTCTAATTCTGAGTATGTGTGGGTTTAAGATAACATCCATTAATACATAGCCTCAATAGCATGAGGGTAAGAGAAAAGCAGGGAAGAAAATTGTAGAAGTAAACCCTCCAGATTGCTCCACGGGAGCACTTGGCCTCCCGCGTGACCGAGCGCCCTTGCTCGTGGCTTCATCCAGACTGCACACGCTGCAGAATGGCTGGACAGGAGCACCCACTGTTCCCGAATATTGAAATAAAGTAATAAGCTTGCAATGATCTCTGCAGAGATGTCTCATTTTGCATCCTGGCTTGTAGAGCGTGACCTCATCACAGGATGATTTTCACTCACTGTGAGGACCATCTCCAAAGCCTCTGTGCTAGGAAGCACCCTGCAGAAGGGCAGATCGCCTACATTATCCCTGGCAGACACAGCACGAAGTGATTGACCCCGCCCATCCTCCCCTCTTCTCCCCCTTTCCTTCTCCGTGCGTGTGTGTGTGTGTATGTGTGTGTGTGTGTGTGTGTGTGTGTGTGCATGCGTGCGTGCGTGAGTGCGTGTGTGTGTGTGTGCGTGTGTGTGTGTGTGTGCGTGTGCGCGTGTGCGTGCGTGAGTGTATGTGTGTGTGTGAGTGTATGCGTGTGTGTGCGTGTGCGCGTGTGCGTGCGTGAGTGCGTGTGTGTGTGTATGTGTGTGTGTGTGAGTGTGTGTGTGTGTGTGTGAGTGTGTGTGAGTGTGTGTGTGTGTGTGTGTGTGTTTTCCCTTGCAGATGCTTTGGGTTACAAGAATTCTTTTTCGGAAGGATTACCCCAAATCCTACTTA
Source organism: Cricetiscus sungorus (assembly GCA_030556225.1). NCBI lineage: Eukaryota > Metazoa > Chordata > Mammalia > Rodentia > Cricetidae > Cricetiscus > Cricetiscus sungorus. Next base: position 154,977,234 of record JANBXA010000651.1, read on the forward strand.
TGTTGCTTTTGAGAGAGCTACCGGCTCATTTCTGAGCTTTCTAAGACAGGCTATGGAATACCATCACATTTGTGAGCTGTAGGAAGGGAAGTTTGCTCTGGGCCAGGCACGGCACTGCAGTCTGTTTCTTGGGGCATGTTGCCCAGCATAAGGACCCAAGTACAGGGAACTTGGAGATGACAAATGTACCAGGTCCCGGGCTTGGGCAAGCAGGAGTCCACTGACTCAAACCTTACATCCAGGTTGGGTATAGGGACTCATGTCTATAATCCTGGCACCTGGAAGGTGGAGGCAGGAAGATTACAATGAGTTTGAGGCCATCAAGGGTTACATCGTGAGTTATGAGCTAAAGCGAGGCGCTGTTTCAAATCCCAAACACCGAGGGCTGGAGAGTTAGCTACACTTGCTGGTCCTGCAGAAGATCTGTGTGTTTTCCTAGCAACCACACAGAGGGTCTCTACAGTCTGCATCTTCAGCTTCACAGACTCTGATGCCCTCTTCTGTCCTCCACAGGCAACAGGCATGTGCATATGTGCATGCAGGCAATTGCTCATACACATAAAACTTCAAATGTTAAAAAGCAGAAGAAAATAAAAGGCTGGAGTTCACTCACCCCCTTCCCAACAAAATCCTCCCAAATAAGGGATTTGGAAATGCAAAGGTGCTTACACACTGTTTAAAATTGTGTCGCTGTCACAATCGCTGGGAATTGGTAGGTGCAGCTGCCCTGCTGCACTCACTCACCACCTCTGGCTCTTCAGGTCTCCAGCAACGCTTCTGCGATGACCCTTGAACTGTGGGAGCAAGGGATGTGAGATCGGCCTCCTTTACGGCTGGGCATTCTCCAGTCTCTTCGTCTGTACCTCAGCCAGTTGTGGGTCTCTGTATTAACTACCGGTGCTGGCCGCGTTTTGTCAACTTGACACAGACCTAGACACGTCTGGGAAAAGAGAATCTTGAGCAAATAATCTCCCTAAGACTGACCTGTAGGCAAGTCTGTAGGATACTTTCTTGATTAATGTTTGATGTGGGAGAGTTCATCTTACGGTGGACAGGAGATCCTTGATGGTGTAGGCAAACGGGCTGAACAAGACATGGCGAGCAAGCCAGTAAGCAGCACTCCTCCGGGGCTTCCGTTCCTGCCTCCAGGTTCCTGCCCTGACTTCCCTCACTGAGGGGCTTACAAGTTACATGGTGAAATAAACCCTTTCCTCCCCAAGTTTTCGTTTGTGTGGTTTTGTCATAGTGTTTTAGCATAGCAAGAGAAACCACGCTGAGATACCGCCTCCTGCATTAACATGTGCATTCATATATGGGAATACACTTAAGACCTGTGCCAACTCAAGCCTGACACTTTCCCAACATGGGAACTTAGTTCATCCCTAGTCTAGGAGGTTTTGGCGACTGATAGCTGCTAGGGCAGGGAGAGTCCGTTTCCTTCAGGTGTGGCTCCTGGTAAGCCGAACATGCTCCAGAGAAAGGCCACATACCCAAGAATATGTGAAAAGACACAAATTCACATGGGTAGATTTTCAGAACGGGGTGTGGAGATGCATGCATGGGGTGGGGTGGGGGGTGAATATGATCAAAACACATCGTTTGAAATTCTCAAAGACCAAATAAAAAAAACCTGCACTGTCTAGGTTGGCAAGGCCATTTTAATGTCACATGTGTAGGCAGTCCATTAAGCGCTGACCCAAAAGCACAAGCATGGCACATTTCCCACAACAGTGCAGCATTCCGCTCTGTAGCGTGTATGTTTTCCACCAGCCGGCCTAGACAGAGGACATGAGTTCAAACCCTGGGACCCACATGGAAGCAGAGAACTGACTCCTGAAAGTTGTCCTCTGACCTCCACACAAAGAGGCACACGTTTGTGTGTGTGCACACGCATGCACGTGCACACCCATACACACGCGCACTCACACACATACACACACTCACACATATACACACACTCACACACATGCACACACACTCACACACACATACACACATACGCACACACACTCACACATACATATGCACACACACACACACACACACACACACACACACACACACACACGTATGAATTAAAGAAAACAGAATTGTGAGCCAGGAGCAGCTCTTCTAAAGTTGGTCCTGGGTAGCAGTGGGTAGCCACAGGAAGGGACAGCACCAAGCAGCTGGCATTCCCTCTAGTGTCTCAGGTCTTGGATCTGAAGCCCCATCCCTGCAAAGGTTACAGCTCCTGTGTGAGTGTCAGGATTCCTTAGCCCTTAACGGCAGCCAGCATCGCTGTTCTGCTTAGCACCAATCACTGCCATTGGGGTTTTTGTTTTGGCCAACAACAGTGTCAATCAAGCTACTCCTCTACAGGACCACGAGGGCAGAGCCCCTCCTCTGGCAAAGGAAGTAGGAGGGAGGAGTCAAGATGTAGAACAGGGAGGAAGGAAGACGCCCGCCACGGCTCCCGGATAACCACGTGGAAATACTTAGATAAGTAGAAATGGGTTAATAATTAAGGCAGAGCTAGCCCATAAATAATAATGGTAACTGGCCAACAGGATTGTATCAAATACGGAGTCTCTGAGTGTTATTTGGGGCTCACATGGCGGCGGAACCGGAGGCAGCTGGCGGGAAAAACCTGCTGAAACATAATGGTGTCAGAAGTGGGATTGAGAACTTTCATTTAAAACTTAACAAAAGCTTAAAAAATAGTTTTTAGAAACAAGGGAACAGAGACTAGCAAAACTTCTTGGTAGCAGCATTTTCTCGGTTGGATTTGTTTTGCTGTAGACAGAGATTTGTGCGGCTCCTTTAAGGGAGGTTTCCAAAATTAGCATAAGCGGCAAAAAACCGCCTTGCTTTTAAAGAGCTCTGCTAACAATTCATTGTTGTGTACGAGAGCTGCAATGAAGGTTTACACTGTGTTTTAAAAAATACGCTGGCTTGGGAGAGAAAAAGAAACAGGATACAATGGTTTAAAAAAGAAAAAAGGAAGTAGAATAGATGGGTGTGGTGGTGCACGCCATTAATCCCAGCACTCAGCAGACAGAGGCAAGCAGATCTCTGTGATTTCAAAGTAAACCTGGTATGCAGTGAATTCCAGGACAGATAAAAGTTACATAGAGAAGCCCTGTCTCAAAATATGTAAAAATAGAAGTAGAAGAAATAGAGTAATAAAAAAGCCATGTAAAGATGGAAAGCACAGAGAAATTTTGGATACTATATGCGATTTTGTTGCCTTTAAATTATTTGATTGCTGAGAAAATAACTACTGATAAAAGAAATGCTGCTGGATTAATTCAATTTATATATTTTAAAAATGCTTTGGCTCCAAAATTTAAGCCTAAGAACAAGTTACTGGGGAAAAGGATTTCTATTTTTGTTTCCACAGAAAATGAAAAGCTGTGGATTTCTTCCAGAGTAATGTGGTTTGATCAAGCAAGACCCCCTGAAGCAATGTCTACAGCCAAGATTTATGCATCTTCTTAGGATCCCCCATGACAGCGCCCTCTACCAGCAGGAAGTAGTTTGGAAAGAACGACGCCCAAATTCCCAAATATTGTTTATAAATGTTTGTTTTCATTTAAGTGGGCTTGATTATAACTGGTTAATGACACAAAGAATCCTTTTAAAAGTAAAAAAGGAAATTATGGTATAGATATGAATACTTTGCTTTGGAATGGATTTTCTTTTATTGATACACACACACACACACACACACACACACAAACACACACACATACCTCCCCCATCTCTGCTGGCCTTGCAGACAAAAGTGAGCATACCTACTACTCAGTCCTTATTTCTAAATGCCTGTCTTCTAGGAGCAATGGCCATCTCACTAAAGGCAGCTAGCTGTAGCCAGCTAAACGAAAGCAGGAAGCAGCTCAAGCCACATCAACAGGAATAGCAAGGGTGGGAAAGGACACTTTCCTAAGGCAGACCTACCTGTCAGGGCGGAGGACACTGGGAGCTGCTGTCTGTACCCCAGATACCCACCGAGATGCCCAAAGCTGAGAGCTTTGCAGGTACAGAGAGCAACACCTCTGCATATAACACACGCACGCTCTGTGGAGCACCCAGGCTCACCTGCGGGTTATCTGTTGCAGCACACACAGGAGCGCTGCGTGCATGGCTGCCACCGTGCAGCAGCGTTTAGGGGACAGGTGAGAATGTTCAGTGCTGGGGCCACTTTCAAAGCCCATGTTCTTCTACGGTTGATGGGACCGGTGAGATCTTTGTGCCGACTATTCCCGAAGCTGCCTCAGAAACAAAGGCTGTACAGAAGTGGCTGGGCATTGTGTACCTGGGACTAGAGTGAGATCTCCCACCCCTCTATTGAGCTCTGTTGCCAAGGATCCAAAGACTGCATGGATGAGCCCTCCCTTGAGGAATCGAGTGACACAGGGCAGTGTGTCTGACAGTAGCAGGAAGGACTGGAGCCTTTTCTAGGGGACAATTAATACTTGGTACATTTGTGGAAAAATTCATTGTGGCTTGAGCCAGAGGTGTTTCTAAGCCTCAGACACTGCCTACAGACGATATCCTTCCAGCAGCTACAGCTCTACGTCCCAGCCCAAGACAGCCAAGAGGCTCCCCGGGTTTCAGACAAGGCACAGTTTGAGCATCGGCACTGTAACTCCCATAGGGTAAGAGTGAGCCAGGGAGGCTGTTCACAGAGAAACCTGGCCATGAAGCCCTATGTGCTCCCTAGTTCTGTCCTCATGGTCAGGAAACCAGCCGCTCACTGCCTCTGCCTTCCTAGGCCCAACCCACCCAGCCTAGAGAAGGTGGCCCAGGGCCAGGGCAAACAATGCTTTCCCTCCCAGCCTGGCAGCCATGGAGGCCTGGGGAAACCTCAAGGCCTTTTCACCCGGACACACACAGGCAGGGCTGGGCAGGATGTATGTGAGCAGTTAAGCCCATAGGCGAGGTTTCTGTGCCACTCCATGGCAGGCCTCAAGACAAGCAGCCTTGGAGTCACCTTACGCGTGGAAAGACGCTTGAAACAGCCGCACTCCCTCGCAATAGGAGCCTGTCACTGGCCTACAGCACCCAGGCACAAACCTTCTGCCGAGAAATAGCCGGAAGCCAAGCTTCTCGCCATCCCTCATCCTGCATCTGCCCCTGCGGCTGACCCAATCCACAGCATGGTGGCCTCAAACAGCCACTCTTCACTTACTGAAGCAGGAGTAAGAGCTCTCGGCCCTACGCAGCCTGGAAAGGCGCCAATAAGATACAGCCATGCGCACTAAAGGGCTAGTGGTCGCCACTGTGCGCCAGTCCCACAAACTCCTCGGCTCTCCGTCACCTCCACCCCACCCAAGTCACCTTTAGACACGGCTTCCAGGACAGGGGAGCAGGATGTGGCCCAGAAGAAAGTCTGGTTGGCAGCGTGCCCCTAGAACACACTGGGCATGCGATCACCACTCACCACAGGCTAAAGTAAACACACAGGCGTTTTAAAATAATACAAAAACTATTTTTATTGTTTTTAAAAGCCAGCACAGTGGCTTTCGGCATAACTATCCATTTCTAATACAAAACTGGATTAAATAAATATCATCCAATGTATAAATAGACCATGAGACAATTCTGGAGATAAAAAGAGAACTTTTCTGTAAATTAAAAAATTAACTTTGAATTTCTTTGTGGCGGCTGAAGAACAATCACTGTGGCATTTTAGAACTTGTCAAATATACAAATCTTGATTCAATACAAAAATCATGCTGTAAGCGTCACACATAAAAAAGATTAAATAGCACGATTTTTTTTCTTCTGATCACTGCCTACTGCCCGACACACTAACAAATCTACACCGTTTAGTCCATACACAAGACCGCAGCGCCCGTGCAGGTAGGGTGTGAAATGGGGCACATGTTCGCCTAACCGTGAGGGTCCCAGGGAAGAGGACAGCCAGAGGCAGCAGTGGCCGGCGTCACCGTTGGGGTGCAGTGCAGGCATCCAGCTTCCCACGAGTTACACGGCTCTAATGTTTAGACAGCAAAGAGGGCAAACAATCCCCGTTTAGACAGCAAACAATCAGATTTCAAGTTGTTTCACTAGAATAGGGTGAAAAACAAAAACCAACAAATTAGTTGACACTAAATTGGGCTATTGTGGGTAGCTATTTTGAAATTTTATTTTACTTGGCTTTTGGTTTTCTTTTATTGAGACAGGGTCTCAAGCAGCCCAGGCTGGCCTGGAACTTGCTATATAATAGTGACTAATTTTGAGGTTCTGAGCTTCCTGCCTCCATTTCTCAAGTGTTGAGATCATTTGAGACTTTCCTCTACATTACATGGATTTTACCCATATTACAGGAATATAACCAAGTACAGAAAAGAATGCACCATGAACCACTCTCACTGTGTATAAGGTTCACTACTCAGCAGCACCAGGCCCTGGGGCCACTGTTGGGGGAGGGCAAAGTCTGGAGTTTGAAATAGGCCGTGGAGAAGACGACCTTATGCAAGGAGGTGCGAGATAGATGCCCCTTGACACAGGACTCAAGAGCAGGCCTACAGATACACACACTTCCGTGCGCATCGCTGCTCACAGACAGACATCCTGTGGCTCCTTTAGGTTGGAACGTGACAAGAGAGTGAATCACACTTCTCAAGACAGAGCGCACAGAAGTACAAAACTACTCTCTAAAATCTGGGCTACAGATACGAGCATATCTGGTGCTGGTGCTGACGAGAATTCTTTAAAAACGCTACGTCTGAAGGGCTTACAAATAAGCGCAGGCTGCCCATCGTATCGGCACCTCACTATGGAAGCAATCTCTGGGGAGCCTCTGTCCTAAAGCTCGATGCTTCTCTCCCTCACTTCTTCTTAAGGCCACACAAGCACCCAGTGCTGACAGGGCTCCTGGAAAGCTTGCGGGGAGCGAGAAGCATCTCCATTCGCCTCACGTGTCGGCTTTGTTCTGGGGCCTCTCAAGGGTCTGTGCACGCAGGATTCTCCTGTTCCCTCGGCCTCCTTGGCTGTGCTCACGATCAGCAGAACCATGCATGCCTTCAGGGATGTGCCTAGCTGTCTTCTACCGACCAGCAGCCTCCCCCAGGGAACAAGGGGCTCCAGAGTGACTGAAGGGGCAAGTGGCACCCGCGGGGCTGCGCCAGACATGGGATTTGCTGTCAAGGGTCACATCTGACCGCCAGCTCACCGTGTTTCGGGGAGACACCCGAGACGGCACACATTGTCCAGACTTTATACAGGTAAAAGGAATCCGGACTTTATACAGGTAAAAGGAATATCATTGCAGGTTTGTTTGTTAGTTTTTCCTGATAAAAATACCTGAAATTTATTTCCCACCCAACTAGTGATCCCGAAACATGATTTAAAAACAAAACAAAGCAAAACACGTACATCACATCTCCTAACATCGTTTTGCATTTAGTTATCTCAAAACGGAAATGTTATATAGAGAGTTCTAAAAATACAGTTCTCTATCCCCCAAACCCTGGTTATACATGAGGCTAAAAACCACTTTCCTAAAGCAGTCCATCACACATTAAATGCAGAGATCAACCTGTAAACCACAGTACACAAGTGAGCCATCCTCTCCAAACCTGGAATTTTCAAGGAATGTTGGCAAAGAAGCAGCTTTGATGATAAGGACATAAATCAGAATGCATACATGTCATTTGTTTGCTAGTAAACCGAGAGAAGATGAGAGACTGGTAGATTTTCTTTTCTTCAGATTCACCCGGAAAAGTCTGGCTTCTGTAGGTCACTGACTGCTTCAGTCAGCACCCGCATTCATTACACCATCGGGAAGGAGCCGACCCCTTTACAGATGTCCTGAGATGAGATTTAATGCTGAAAGGAAAATAAATAACCCAGCAAGAACAAAAACTTTTAAATCCAATAATTTCAATTGGGGGATATCTGTTCACTAAAATTAATATTTCTAAAATGCTTTAATAAAAAATTAAAGAAAAGTGCATTAATAGCAGAGACTTAGAACTCTTACAGTTACAATTACTCTGAAAACACGACCTTAGCCGGGTATACACACTGACATTCAGGGGGCCTTGGGGTCTGTAAGTCCAGTATTACAAGAAAAGTCAAGTAAGGCTTTTTTCTTTTTAAAAAAATATACAATACACAAATCAGTTTGGAAAAAAAGTAATAATATTTAACAGTTCTCTGACTTAAATATTTTCACATAACAAAAGTTTTTATGTCACTGTCAATATTACTTATATACAGATGACAAAATGAACAGAATCAAAAGATGCCCTTTTAAAACAATAGTGAAATGCCTCTCTCCAGGACTCTAGTGAACGAGTCCACATAATATTTATATTAAAACTGCTCTCTTCGGAAACCAAGAAGGCAATGAGAGAAAATAAAGGCATTTTTTTTTTTTCAGAAAAAAAATAGAGCCCAGCTTTATGTTACAATGAAAAAGATATCCATTTATTAACAGAGTGAACACGACGACACGGGTCTGCAGTGCACCAGGAATGCCTCGGATGCTCTGTGATGAGGACCAGTGCTTCTATTTACAAAATATACTTCTCAGCCACACGGAGGCCCAGATATCCGTCTATGTACACAGGTATTCACATATAGAACATATAAATAGTCTCAGGGAACTGGTATGGAGTGGGAACCTACAGTCTTTGGGATGCTGAGGCCCTGGCAGGCACTGCTCAGCCAGTGCAGGGGGTTTGGTTTGGGATGTGTCTCATGTGGCACTGCTGATGTCACTAAAAGGGTTCCCTGAAATGAAAACACACCTCCATATGCACGAGGAGAAAAGTTGCAGGATTTTTGTGGGTCCTTAGCCTTAAAATACAGATAAATTTACTGAGGTGGAGAGGGACAGCTTCCTGTCCCTTAGGAGACAACTGTGTCACTTCCTGCTCACAGGGTATGGCTTGTGCTTCTGCGGTGATCTAAAACCATGTGACTGGACAGATTCATGCAGCAAGCGTGTGGACATCCATGTGAGCAGCTGGTCCTCGCCTGCGGGTCAGATTTTCTCCGTGGCCCTGCTGTCGCCAGATCTTGTGGTCTTCTAACTAGGGATTAGGTATCTGTGATGGAGAGAGAGCTGGTCCAGCCACCTCTCAAGGCATCAGTTACATTAACTAAGAGCGGGCGAAAAAGGACTGCCTGTGACTAATTAGCAAAACGCAGGGTAAAAAGTAGAAAAACACCCACGTGTGATGGCACCACGTCTGAACTCCATGCACCACCATACGCGTGTTTTTCCATGTTGTCTTTTGCTAACACAAATCTCACTGCAATGATATCCAGATCAGGTCATCCGCTAAGGTCAGACACCGGCCAAGAGGAGGTAAAAGTGGCCACGGTAGTGCCCAGGTTCTGTGATTGTAGGCAAATGAGAACAGTGCGTTTGTACATTTCCCAGTTGTTTCCTGTTAGTCTTGAATGACAATGATTCTTCAAATAACTTTAGCTAAAAAACTAGTGTGGTAGATTTTTAACACTTGAAGTTTTAAAACAGAAACTCTGAGCGATCTAATCTTCACAAACGGCTTCACGGATGCTCTTAGCCTTCTTCCGTGGCGTCAGAACACATTGGTGAGTGTCTGCCACTCGCCGGCCGCCTCCTGTACCACCTCCTCTAAGTGCAGGGTCCTTAGCTCCTCCCCATCCTGTTCCTGGACCACAGCAGCTGCCTGCAAGGTTCCTGCGGAAGCGAAAGGGAGGGAAGCGAAAGGGAGAGTTAGGCTCAGAAGCAGCCAGCGCGCACATTACACAGGCGTGCGGAACCAGAGAAAAGCAATCTCTAACCTGCTTGCTTCCCACCTCAGGGAAACGAAAGGATCTGGACCCCAAGGCCTCATGACACAAAAAAGTGCAAGCCCTAGCAGGTGTGAGGGGAGGGCACGCACACCCCAGGGTCATATCGGTGACAGCGTCTGATAACACTCACAACGCAGACTCTGCAACACACCGCTCACACCGACACACTGCTCACACCGCTCACACTGACACACCGCTCACACCGGACACACCGCTCACACTGACACACCGCTGACACTGCCACACCGCTCACACTGACACACTGCTCACACTGACACACAGACACACTGCTCACACTGACACACTGCTCACACTGACACACTGCTCACACAGACACACTGCTCACACTGACACACAGACACACTGCTCACACTGACACACAGACACACCGCTCACACTGACACACCGCTCACACTGACACACTGCTCACACTGACACACTGCTCACACTGACACACAGACACACTGCTCACACTGACACACAGACACACTGCTCACACTGACACACAGACACACCGCTCACACTGACACACTGCCACACTGCTCACACTGACACACTGCTCACACTGACACACAGACACACTGCTCACACTGACACACTGCTCACACTGACACACTGCTCACACTGACACACTGCCACACTGACACACTGCTCACACAGACACACTGCTCACACAGACACACTGCTCACACTGACACACTGACACACTGCTCACACAGACACACAGACACACCGCTCACACTGACACACTGCTCACACTGACATACTGCTCACACTGACACACAGACACACTGCTCACACTGACACACAGACACACCGCTCACACTGACACACTGCCACACTGCTCACACTGACACACAGACACACTGCTCACACTGACACACTGCTCACACTGACACACTGCTCACACTGACACACTGCCACACTGACACACTGCTCACACAGACACACTGCTCACACAGACACACTGCTCACACTGACACACTGACACACTGCTCACACAGACACACAGACACACCGCTCACACTGACACACTGCTCACACTGACATACTGCTCACACTGACACACAGACACACTGCTCACACTGACACACAGACACACCGCTCACACTGACACACTGCTCACACTGACATACTGCTCACACTGACACACAGACACACTGCTCACACTGACACACAGACACACTGACACACTGCTCACACTGACACACTGACACACTGCTCACACAGACACACTGACACACTGCTCACACTGACACACTGCTCACACTGACACACTGCTCACACTGACACACAGACACACCGCTCACACTGACACACTGCTCACACTGACACACTGCTCACACTGACACACAGACACACTGCTCACACTGACACACAGACACACTGACACACTGCTCACACTGACACACTGCTCACACTGACACACAGACACACTGCTCACACTGACACACAGACACACTGACACACTGCTCACACTGACACACTGCTCACACTGACACACAGACACACTGCTCACACTGACACACTGACACACCGCTCACACTGACACACTGCTCACACTGCCACACAGACACACTGCCACACTGACACTGCCAGGGCTCAGCAGGCAAAGGAGGTGCTGAGTGTGAGTGCAGCCTGGGTTACACACTAACCTCAGTCTCAGGAGGAAGAGGTGGTGAGAAGGAGGGGAACAGGGAAGGGGGGGGCGGCGCGGCGGCTGTGGCATGGCCACGGTGGCCGTGTGCTCGTGCGCCTCTTACCCACAAAGCTGTGCGCCCGCTTCATGTGCAGCTTCATGTTGCTCTTCTGTGTGAAGCCCATGACGCAGTAGTCGCACCTGTAGGGCCGCTCCCCGGTGTGCTTCTTCATGTGCACCTGCAGCGCGCTCTTCTGGTTGAAGGCTTTCTCACACACACTGCAGCGGAACGGCCGCTCCCCTGTGTGCAAAAGGCGAGCCGCGGTCAGTCACCCCCAACGCTGCACAGGCGAGCTCAGCGCACACTGTCACTCATCCCACAGGCAACACGTTCAGCACTGACCAAGACTCCGCGACAGCCCTGCGCCACCAGCAGAGCGCTGACTGGCAGGACGCTGGCAGATACTCCACGCTGAGACGAAATGGAAACGTATTCAGGGCACACCCACTCACAGAATCAGACATACAACACACATGCCTTAAACTCCATGTCCTAGTATATTTTATGTGGTGCAAGCAGAAGCCATCTGAACATCAGAATATCAGCTCTATTTAAAGGACACTTTTCTACCATCTTTAAAAGGCTACTGCATGGCCTTCAGGAGAACGGAGAACCAGAGGGAGCTGCCCCGGGGACACCCACCCACCAGACCTCGGTGCGCCCCTTGGCGAGCCGCGGTGGTCCTGCCTCCTGGGAGCAATCCCCCACCACTGAACCGTTTTGGGTATGGCCTGTCCCGTTGGCCTGCAAGTTGTTCCCATCCGCTCTGCCTGGCAGCAGCTGCCGCAGTGTCAGCACCCTCCCCCTTCCCCACGACCTCGCAGACCGCAGACCGGCAGACCGGCAGACTGTACCTGCACAGCAGGAAGGTGCTCTGATGGTGCTCCGCTGCTCTGACTGAGCTGGCGACCATGCATAGCTAGTGAGGCTTTATCTTAGTATCCTACGGTGAGACCTCATCCACCTCACTGAGTGCAGTCAGTCTGAGCTGTTAACCAGCTGCCTCCAGGACAGAAGACGCTAGGCCGCTAAGCACATAGCTCTTAAAGCAGTTTTCCGGCTGGGGGATAGCCACACCCACGGAAGCTAGATTCTTCCAACGTCTTAGAAAATCAGGGTGTGTCCTGGTTATCTACCGGGACACAAAGCGCAGTCGGGGATGCCCCTGCCCTCAGAGGGAGCAGCTGCAGGGGAAAGCAGCTCGGCACACAACAGTGGCATGGCTGGAGGGGTCTGGGGCAGCAGGACGGGAGCTTTGGAAGCACGGAGCACATGGGGCCATCTCACTGGCTCCTCTCCTCAAGACATGTGCGCGGTCTCCTCAAGCCCGTCTCGGTCAAGCCAGTATGTCTACCCCACCATGACGACGAGATACGAGATAGAATTGTGTACACCAATGCATTAGAGGCATGAGGCAACCACCATCAAGTTCAGGGGTTTCCTGGCAAAAAACGTGTTCCAAGATCTGTCCCCAGCACCCACACGAGAGAGGGCACTGTTGTTAGCACAACGCCTCATTACAGAGGAAAACATGGAGCACTCAAAAACAAGATAATTTTCACTGGGAGGTGGGGGTGCACGCCTTTATTTCCAGCACTTGGGAGGCAGAAGCAGGAGATCTCTGGCTTCTGAGTTCCAGGCCACCCAGGACTATTATATAGAGAAACCTTGTCTTGAAAAAAATAATCAAATGGCAGCATTTGATTACTTGTATGTATCTATGCATTTGTATGTGACAGGGTGCACAGGCTTGCGTCAGTGGGCAGGGTGGGGGTGTCAGGACAATCTCCAGTGTCATTACTCAGGAGATGTCTATTTTGTTTGGTTGTTTTTCTGTTTGTCCTGCTGGCCTGGAACTTGCTATGTAGATCAGGATGTCCTCAGAGATTTGCTTGTCTCTGCCTGTCTAGTGCTGGAATAAAGGTATGTACCACCATGTCCAGCTTCGTGAGACAGTCTCCTACTGTCTGGAACATGGTGGGAGGGAGGCTGGGCTGGCTGGACAGGGAGCCCCAGTAGCCTCCACTCTCTGCCTCCTCAGCAGCGGTCTGCATGGGGGCTGGCGGGGGTGGAGTCAACAGAGAGCAGTGGTCTGTCCGGGGCTGGAGGGCGCCCTCCGTGCCCCCAACCAAAGGGAAGGAAGGAGCCACAGCATGGAAGGAAGCGACTCCTATTCCCCAGTGAGAACTGCCAAATCTCAACGGAAAACGTGCTAAGTGGATCAGAATTAGGGCACAGTGGAACACAAGGGCTTTGTCTGTAAATAACGTGTCACATCACACACACATTTGCACGCTTTGCTCCACCTCCTCACCAATGACTCTATTTCCAAGAACAAGAGCACAGCACATCTCACTACCTGTGTGAATGCGGCTGTGCCGCTCCAGCTGGCTTGGTTTGGCAAAGGCCTTTTCGCAGGTATCACATTTGAATACCCTGGGCTTCTGAGAGCTGAGCGAGGGGCCAGCCTGGTGTGTCAGCATGTGCTCCTGGCAGAACATACAGAAACCAGCACATTAGGCCTAATCGAGTTGAGAGCTCTGAAACAGCAACAGGGAGGGATTACCATGCAAATACAATGAGGCTCGAAGGCCGACATCATGGGTGACCTGTCTGGGATCTCGGGACCTGGAGCTCATCACAGGGGCGTGAGGAGGAGGAGCCACGGCCTAGGCAGCTCCAAGTGCACAAGTGGCAATCTCTCCCTCCCGGGCTGCAGTGACAGCTCAGGGAGACTGCCTTTCACAGTGTACTCCAGTGAAGATCCTGGTGAAGTCTGTCTGACCCACACTTTATAAGGTCACCCGGAAGTCAAGGCCCACAGCCAGCTCACAGCGGCTTGGACACTGTCTCAGCAACTCCCACAGAACATTTGTAGCTCTGGGCAGGTAGCTTCCACCAATTAGATAGCAACAGTGTCGGATGCATTCCACAGCTTCTGACAGCATCCGATAACAGAGCTTTGATGGGGATGACTCAACCTATCTGTGTGATCTGGCTTTCTCAGAAGTATGTGAGCCACCGTGCTGTGCCCCCCCCCCCCCAAGGCTGACACTGAGGCTAATTCACCCTGGTAGAGGGTCTGAGCCCTAAAGCAGGGTTCAGAGACAAGTAAACATTTTCACTGTTTGCACCTGCATCGCTGAGATCACTACTCCACCCAGGCAGCCTCTGAGGAAGGTCACGGGACAAACAGAGCGCCAGAAAGCTGCTCTCAGCAGACACGCTCAGCTCAGGACGCAGAGCGTGAGACTGCAGGGGTGACTCACTGCCCGGAACTGACGCTCCCTGCTTGAGTCGAGAAGCACTTTACGTACGTGTGAACGCCTTGATGAGAGCGGGAAAAGGACAAGGAGTTTCCAGAGAAGGTACGGGCACATAAATGTGTAACGTATTCACAAACACTCAGCAGGCCTACTACTCACATCTACCTCACTGAATGCTGGGTCCCGGGGCGTACCTTGAGGTGTGTGGCACGCTTGAAGGCCTTCCTGCAGACCCCACACCCATGGATGCGCTCTTTGCCGTGCACCTCCTTGCTGTGGTGCATGAGCACGGCGGCGGACGAGAAGGCACGCTCACAGTCCAGGCACTGGTGTACAGGGCCCTCCTTTTCAGGCTGGCTGTTAGGGGTCAGCTGGGCAGAGACGTCCGTCACCTGGACAGAGTGGCGAGTCCTAGGTTACTGAAACAGTGTAGTCTGCGACTGCCAGATAGGAAAGCAATTGCTGTGCTGCCGCCTAACGTGGACACAGCTGGCGCCTTATCCCAGGGAAACCTTAGGAATGCGTAAGGCCAGAGAACACAGCTGCCTTGGAACCCGTGGGAACTGAAGCTAAGAACACTGGCTACTGAGGGAGTAAGGGCTCCACCCACCACGATCAGCCCAGCTCCCAAACTGCTCTCCTGGGCACATACGGTAGCTGTGTGCTTTGCCACAGCTGAACAAGGGACAAATAAGGCATTCAGGAAAGGTTCTGGCAAGTAAAATATTAGACATTGTTTTTAAAATGCAGTGGTTTAGACCAGCAAGATGCTTCAGCTGGAAAAAATGTACATGAAAAGAAAGAAAAGCACCAATAAGTGCTTCAAGAAAACACACAAAAGAACTAATAAATACAAGGGAAAAGCCGTAAGAAGACTGGGCAGGAGCAGACAGCAAACACCGATTTGCAACCTTATCACATCACTGTTGGCCACACCTCAGACGGCGGTTCTAAGCCCAAGCCGCTACTGAGCAAGGCCTGCAGGCTATCATCTGCCAGGGCCGTGAGACCCACAGAGCTCAGCACTCTGCTCTAGGCTAAAGGGCACTCTTCATTCACGACGGGCTGCCCCGCGTGGCCCTGCACTGTCCCTTCTGATGATGCAGGTGCCATACCTGGTAAGTGATGTCTTCCCCAGCAGCAGATGAGGATTGTGGAGTGTGGCTCACTAATATGACTTGTGGAGAGCCTGCCCCACCTTGGCCTGAGAGAGAGGGATCCGTGAGCAATGCTGGAAATTGCTGGCCCTGGTAAAAGATTATCATTTTAGAAGTTGTCAATATGGCTCGGTGGGTAATGACCTAAGTTTTATCCTCCAGATCTACATGGCAGAAAGAGATGACTCTCACAAGTGTCCTCTGACCTCCACATGAGTGCCAAATACACTCATGCCCACACACACAAAGACAGACAGACAGACACACACACACACACACACACACAGACAGAGACACACAGACAAATAATAAATAAATAAATAAATACAAATGGAATTTAAGACCTTTAATGGTCCAATCACTTTGGAAAGCAAAATTCACCATATAACCCACAGTGAAAGAGAGATAAACCCAGGTCCGTTTGCCACCTGGTAGAACGTCTCAGCAGAAGGTCTTGTCCCCAGCAGCCTGACTCTCACCAAATTTAAGGGGCACTCATGGAGGGAAGAACTGTTGTGACCTGGTCACATAAAGGGATTTGTCTCAGCAGTCAGAAGGATAAAGTAGAGACATGCTCTACAGCATGAACCCCGGAAACCCATCTGGGTAAAAAGGGCCATTCACAGAGAGCCACATGATGCGTGACGACATTTACATGAAACCCACAGGACAGACAAACCTGCAGAGAAAGAGTAGCGGTTGCAGAGTCTGTCGGTGACAGCACGTTACTGCTAATTGTTAACCGCACACAGAGTCACCTAGCAAACCCCTGGGCGTGTCTGAGGGAACGTACAGCTTGAAGGGGGAGACCCACCCCAAGGGCAGGCAATACATCCCACTAGGCAGCACCAAATCACGAGCAAGGTGAGCGCCAGCCTTCGCCTCTCCATGCCTCTTCAGGAGGCCGCATATCAGCTGGGGACCTGACCCAGGGGCTGGACTCTGATGGATGGCCACTGTGGTGGCTTGACCGGCAAACGCCCCCACAGGCAGGCTCAGATACTTGAAGGTTTGCTTCCCGGGGGGCGGGTGAGCTGTCCTCTGCCTGCTGCCTGTGGGTTAACATGAAAGCCCTTTGCTGCTGCTCTGGCACCACGCCTGCCTGCTGACAGCGCCAGATCATGGCAGACTGGCCCTCTAAAACTGTGAGCAAGCCCTCCACTAAACGCTTTTTTAAAAAGATTATTTATTATGTATACGGTGTTCTAACTACATGGACACCTGCACACCAGGAGAGGGCAGCCGATCTCATTACAGATGGCTGTAAGCCACCATGTGGTTGTTGGGAACTGAACTCAGGACCTCTGGAAGAGCAGCAGTGCTCTTAACCCCTGAGCCATCTCCCCAGCCCTGATTGCTGTCTTCTATGAGCTGCCTTGGTTATGGTGTCTCTTCACAGCAATAAAAGAGTTAATAAGACAGTATTGACTATCAGGTACACACAAGTCAATCTAAGGTGCTACTCTATGTTATATAGGCTCTCTCTGAAGGGTGCTCACCTGAGAAGTGATGTTCAGGGTAACCGTGTCCAGACCTCCAGACAGCATGCCCTGAGTATCAGCCAGGGTCAGTGTGACACTGGCGTCACCACCCACCCCTGATGAAGACATGACCAGGTTCTGGGTTGATGGGGACATCGGTGCTGTTGAAGGAAGGCTCCCACTTGCAGGATTGAGTTCTAAAAAAAGGAGCAAAATCAATCATCAATCATTCCCAGGCTCTGCTGCGCCTGGAAAAGCAGCCTGAAGCCACGGCGTCACCACTCTGTCCCACAAGGGAAGCACAGGTCATCTTTGACACAGTCGGACCAGAGGGTTTCTTTGGTTTCTAAGCAGGCGAAAGAGAACATACTCTGCTTCCCCACATAGTCCTGCTGGTGTGTCTGGCATTACCATCGACAGAGTTCTTGCTTAAGAACCATGCAATTGAGTTACAAAAGGGGAGGAAGAAAAAATCATGTTTTAAGTAAATCCACAAATTTGTGTTGGTCTGCATTCAAAGTTATCTCGTGCCACATACAGCTGTGCAAGTCAGATATGCGTGAGGGAGAAAAACCGGAAGAGGGAAGATAGGCCCCTAGCCCTAGTCACAGGAAGAACACTCAGCAAGGATTTCTAGGACCACAGACCACTGACGAAAGAACCAGGTGGGACCCTGCAGCAACTAGTTACAAACTTTAGTGGACAGATTTGACTGCTATTGTGTCACTCACCATCCTACTTATTCTGAAACATAGGCTGCCAAAAGAAGTCTCACACATTCTTTCAGTATCAACATATCCAGCATGACATCTTCATTTTCTTTTGATACAACAAAACCTTCAAATGTTTTACTGAGCAGCCAGTGCTAAGAGAAGGGAAAACATCCAGAACAGAAAAAGCAAAACCAGACAAGGCTTCCTTCTGGAAACACACACCTGGAGCATGAGACTCTTGTCCTGCAAGGGCACCAGCATTGAACATACATGCATGGCGAGGTCTACATGCTGTGTTCTCACAACCCTGAGCCCTTACCCTACAAACATATGCCCATCATCCTGGGCAGGCTGGTGGCAGGCACAGAGAACTGCTGAAGCGGAGTTCATAAAACTGTCCCGCCAATACCTGTGACCCGTGTGACACCAATCTAGAGCCTCTGCTAAGAGTCGGGGTCAACAGGAAAGCCAGGCCACTTACTTATAAGTGGAGTCCTCCAAATACAAGACCTCCATGGGCCCACACTGGTGGAGTTCCCGTAATGTACGGCACAGACCTGGAACCTTCCAAAGCAGCATAACCATTAGCAGCCAGGATCGCGTGCACAGAGCAGCCACTGGGGCACCCTCCCACCTGCTCCCAGCCTGCGTGTTGCTAATGCAGCAGACAGGAGTACGGGTCTGTGGAGGGCGTCTAGCACACAGCCCTACAGCTACAGAACAGCGCCAGCAGTGGTCGTGGCCCTTAAGCTTCCTCCGTATATATGAATGTATATATGCATGTATATATATATATATATATATATGTGTGTGTGTGTGTGTGTGTGTGTATGTATGTATGTATGTATATATACACACACACTAGCATGCACTAGTGCACAGCTGCTTCACCAGTGAACAGAAACAACAAGAAAGGGCCTCGGTGACACAATAAGGAGCAAGTCATAGAGTAACTGTCTGGAGGTCCAGGGTATCTGGACAGAAGCCTGTTTCTCAGAGTCCTGTTGTCAAGTCATTCTTAAAATAAGCAGACCAAGGCTGACACTATGCACTACTCCTGGTGTCCCGAGGCTCAGCCTCACTCTGCCTGCTGAGGTAAAAGAACCCAAGGTGCCCCCCCTGCCCCACCAGTAAAATGCTCCTCTCTTCCTAGTGGTGATCACCCCTCAGAAAGTTCCAACACAGTACAAGAAATCCAAAGAGAAAAGTCAAAGTCCACTTGTTAAGGGAACAGCTTCCGGTAATGCCACTGTTCAGACACAACACAAAGAATCTTTTGTACCGCTGCCAATCAAGTCACTCTTCAGAGACAGACAGCTGCCAAGAAGATCTACACTTAGCACAACTGAAAAGGACATGAAGCTACAGAAAAGCAGAGAATTTGTTTTTCTTACAGTTGGGGATAAGCTATGAGCAGCTCTGGGCTGTTATCTGTTAAGATCTCGAGAAGACACAAATGAAGTCCAATATTTAAATAAGGATTAGACATCTTATTTTTTCTGGAACTACTGTTCCCCCAGGACACAAGTCAATAAAGCCTTATTTTATTTGGTGATGATGGTAAAAAGTAAGCTTTAAGCACGGAATACACCAGAAGTGGCTGAACTTGCATATAATGGCAGCTTACAGGACACCAAGGGAGGAAGGTCTACATAGCTAGCCTGACTCAAACCACTACCTAAGATCCTGTAGAACAAACAAGCAAAAACCAGGTTCTACGAAATCACACTGGCGTCAGTGGTTGGGCTGAGTTCTTGGGCAAATGTTGTCTTATTCGGGAAGTCCGTTTCTACACCTACATCAAGTAGGGATCCGCCTATGCTTTCCTGCTGTGGGCTCCGTGTTCAGGTTCAGGTCTTTGATGCTCGTCACTTCTTGTGCAGGGCAGTACATGTGTGCACGATTCCATTACTCTGCATGTAGACACCTGCGTTCCCAGCGCCAGGTTGAAGATGCTCTCTCATCGTCTTCTGCACATATTTTTGGCATCTTTGCTGTGCGTTGTTAAGTGGTTGAAGTTAAATGCATTCGTGCTTGGGTTTTCTTCAACTCTGTTTCACTGGTCTACATGTCTGTTTTCTGTGCCTGTACCTTACTGTTTTTATTACTATAGCTCTGTAATATATCTTCATAAAACTAAAATGCTTCTGCTACTAGCTAAACATAAAGGTCTGTACAGACAGACTGGAAGCGAGGTAGCTGGACAGAAACAGGATATAAGCAGGGAGAAACAGGAAATGGCTCTCTTGTCTGCTGAGACGCTAAGGAGGTAAGGTGTGGCTTGCTCCTTCTGTCTGATCTCTCAGCATTTTCTTCTATTTATTTATCCAACAACAAATGTCCAGCACTGAAACTGTACACACAAGTTGTTCCGGGTGTGAGAGAGAAGGCTGAACCAGGGTTTGAGAACAGAATACAGTGCTTTCAGGTCCAGATCCAGATGGCTGGACAGACGACCAGGCAGACAGCTGAGTAAGCCAACTTCAACTGTGGAGGTGTCTACTGCTATTATGAAACAGTATGACCACAGCAATGGTGGAGGAAAAGGTTTATTCAGTTTGGCTTCCACACCACAGTTGTTATCAAAGGACGTCAGGACAGGAACTCAAGCAGGGCAGGATGCTGGAGTCAGGAGCCGTCAGAGGCCATGGAGGGAGCCGCTTACTAGCTTGCGCCACGTGGCTTGCTCAGCCTGCTTTCTCATAGAACCCAGGACCACCAGCCCAGGGATGGCCACACCCACCATCTGCTGGGCCCTCCCCGACTCATCACTTGGGAAGAACCTTCTTTCTGCCTGCTGTAGGAAGCAGGCCACTGGGGCAGGCTTTGATGTTACAGCCTTATCCGACTTCCAGTTCACTCTTTTCTGCTTCCTTTGTGCAGCTGGGATGCGATCGCTCATCTTTTTCTCTGATCCTGCTGCTTGCTACCACGCCTCACCTGCCATTATGGCTCTCCATCTGGAACTATAGACTCAAATACACTTCTTCATAAGTTGCCTTGGTCGTGGCATTTTATCACAGCAGCAGAAAGTGACTAATACTCCAGGCACAGTGATGCACGCTTCTGCCTCTCTGTAGTGGAGACAAAGGACGGAGAAGCCGAGGCCCAACGGCACTCCTGGTGCACAGTGAGTTTGAGGCAGGCCTGGCTGCTTAAGCCCTTGGCTTTCCACTTTATTAAAGCCTTAGTTTACATGGGGGAATGAGGGCCGCGGAGCCAGGAGTCGCGGGTAAAGCATACCAGGCCCATGCTACACAGGCGGAGCATATCGTGAGAGTGAGTCCGAGTCGAGTCTGAGGACAGGGAGGGAGAGGTGATGCCTCTGAGCAGTGACTGACATTCGGGGTGATTTGTTAATGCCAGGGGCTCTTTACTGTAATATATTTCTCACTCATCTATCGTCTTTCCAGTGCTCTAACGTACCTGAAGCTTTCTACGTTACCTCAGGAGTGTTCTAGAGATCTGGAGTAGAACACAGCACAGGGAGTTTTCACAGTCCGTGTGCAGAGCTCCATGGGTGATGCTGTGTGGTGCACAGAACAGGAGCAACGGTCACAAGTCCTCACGCGCCCTTTGCTAAGCAAAGACTCACGGCAAAAGTGGCCAAGTCTAAACATTAACTCCACAAACAGCACTACAGAACCCGGAAGTGGGTGAGAAATGCACGCGATTGTTTCTGATACTGGATTTCACTAGTTGTGAACCTGTCACATAATGAAATGTGATGTCTTTTTGCCGCTTGGTGCGGAAGACACAAATGAGATGGGTTTAAGCTGTGAGACGGATACATCTAAAACGTTACAGCGTGAACTTACTGACCAGAGATCGTCAGCGTGATCTCCTGTGGGGAGCCGGAGGGTGTGGCGGTGGGGCCAGCGGCCTGGGCAAGGACCTGGCTGAGGCTTGAGTTGTTGATGGTGAGGGTGATCTCATGGGGGCCCGTCGAAGTGGACACCAGGCCCTGTGTTTGATTCCCCAGTACTACACAAAAAGAAAGAGAAGGAGGAGGGGGAGAGAGGGCACAAGGGAGAAAAGGAGTAAGTGAATGGTTCAGCAAAGGAAAAGTAACCCATGAACGTAAGTGGACATGCGCTGACCGCACGCCATTGAAACCAAGAAATCGGAGGGCTTTTACTTCTTTGGTGAGCTTTACAAAGAGAAGAAGAATAGCCGTACCCTAAGCTAACTCACACCGAGTTACTATGGGCTGCGAAAGGAAGGACCGGCCTCTACGGAGAAGGGCAGTGGGCTGGCTCTTACCACTGCCGCTGGTGCTCAGCACAGGGTCCTGCTCCGAGAGCGCGCCAATGGTCAGATTGGCAGATGTCACCGTGGGCTGTAAGGACAGGCCTGAGACAGGCTGGATGACAACGCTGGCTGGGACAGTGCTGTCTGACGTCTGAACAGAGTTGCTCTGTGAGCCTGTGCCAGGCTCCCCTGCTATTGGCTGAGCAAGCAGGTTGCCCTGTTGTAGCGTTTGCTGAAGAATGCTCGGGTCAATCTGCAAAGCAACACAGATACGTTCAAGTGACGCATGCGATTTAGACAATGTCAATGCACAAGAAACAATGACAGTCACCACACCTGCAGGGTGATATTGTTGATGCTGGAGGCATCGATTCCAGAAATCTGAACATTGGGTCCAACCAAATTAGCAGCCAGCTGCAACTGGATACCTTCCAGGGTGGCCAAACTCCCATCCGTTAGAGACACTGTCAAGTCCCCACCAGCTGGTCAGAGAATGAGAAACAAAAAGGATTTAACTTCCGTAAACGCTTTAAATCTAAAATAACTCACTTTTCCCATAGGGATTTCAAAGCACAGAAGTTTTACATGTTGTGGTAATGTATCTAGTTAAGGACTACAAATATTTATACTACAGACATATCATCTGCCTGGTAACAAAACAGCCCCTGTGAAATAAATAATCTCCCCATTTCAGACTCCAGAAAACAGGCTGGAAGAGATGACGACTGGCCCACCCGCAAACACCAGCAGCCGCTGAGTGGGGGTCTGGCTTTCCTACCCCCAGTGGAAAGAAACGAAAGGGAAGACCCAGAGGGTGTCAGGTGCTGCAGGAATTGTGGTGCTTGCTGCTAAGTGCAGAAATAGATCCAACCGCATAAACTTAACACCCTTTAAGCGTTGTGTGACCAATGTCCGTAGAAACACTCCACTAGATCAAAGTGTCTGCAAGCCACAAACGTCAGTGCTAAATCATGAGACGGCCCACCAGAGGCAGTACAGTGTGCAGACGCACTGCAAGCAAAGCTTGTCAGAGCACTAAAGGGTTACAGCAGACACGG
Organism: Cricetiscus sungorus; assembly: GCA_030556225.1. Classification (NCBI taxonomy): domain Eukaryota; kingdom Metazoa; phylum Chordata; class Mammalia; order Rodentia; family Cricetidae; genus Cricetiscus; species Cricetiscus sungorus. The sequence goes on from JANBXA010000651.1 coordinate 155,000,640, forward strand.
AGAAGGGAGCCCCCCCCTACCCCCGGCCTTACAAAGGAGCGCCCCGAGGACTGTCTTGTTTTGGGAACACACGCTGCTTTCTTACCTGACACGGAGGCGGAGGCGGAGGCGGGGAGGACGGCCTGGCCCACCAGTCCTTGCTGCAGCCCGCCCTGCTCGAACTGCCCTGTGAGAGCGCAGTTGTTCATGATGAACACACTGGGGTCGCTGGAAGAGTTGTTGTGGAGGCTCACAGACTGCAGACTGTCTGACGAGCTTTGGGCCACAGGCTTCCTGGCTTTCTTTGGGTCTGACTTGTAGTGAAACTGCATATGAGTCTTCCTGCGCCCAGAAGTCCGGAAGCGCAGCTCGCAGTGAGGGCACTTGAACGGCTTCGCCCCTGTGTGCAGGCGCATGTGTACCTTCAGGCTTCCCTTTGTGGAGAAGGCGTTGCTGCAGACATGACAGCTGAAAAGCTTCTGGCCTACAAGAACAGCAGGAAGAAGCAGCCGGGGTCAGTGACAGCCCGAGCCCTGGGAACCCTCCCCCAGGCAGCAGGGACACACTGCACTGCTTTCATGACCAAAGATGCTATGACCACAAGGTAACTGCAGACACCTACGTGCACACGCACAATCTGGCTTGTGTCTGCACACCCTCTAAGGCTTTGTGCTCTGAAGTCACTACACTCCGTGGAACCAGGGATCAACTGTTTGATTTACTTTCTAGAAGACTTAACCCTGGGTCACATGCCTGCCCTTTGTTTATGTGCACAGACTACGTAAGATCGCAGTCTGTCTCCTCTCGGTGGGGACAGAAGGGAACTGCATCCTGAGCCTACAGGCCCTGTGCCACTGTCCTGTGCTCCAGGGCTTTTCCTCTGGGCCTTCTCATCGTCACCTGCATAACACAAGCCACCAAGATGCAAATGGCGGCCGCCCTAGAAGAGCACCGGGCCAGAGACCCAGACGTGAGTGCTGCCCTTCCCCCAGGATGACTTCCCCCAGGCAGACTCACTCACTCACTCACTCACTCACTCACTCACTCACTCACTCACTCACTCACAGGGAGGCAAGTCTGCGGTCGCCAGAAGTCACCTTGTCATTCCAAGGAGGGGAAAGCGCCTTCCTTACCATTGTAACCTAAGCTGAGCTCCCACACCGTGTGGCCTGGAATACTGATCTCAAGGAACACGCTGGCCATCAGCACGTGACAGTGTGCTGGGCCTGGGCCTCCACGCTGAGCGGAGCAAGCCCCTCCACCGTCAGCAAGCTCACAGCACAGTAAGAGACGGGGAGCCCGGTGGAACAGGACTTGTGCGTGTGAGAAAGTTTTCGTTAATGAGTTGATCCCTGTTTATTCAAAGAATCATTCTCAGAACTTTACATAAACATGTAAGAAATTCCATTTGCAATTGTTAGTTCAAACTCATCATCAAAAACCTTGGAATATGGGTTATTCTGAGGGTGATGCCGAGTGGACCACAGTAATGATGTCTACCATCCACTGGTAGATACTGAAGAGTCTCTGTGTCCCTATATGCCAAATACAAACAAAAGCTCAATGGAGCCTTTGGCTCGGGAAATATTCTTCTAATCCAGCAGTCATGCAGCCCTTTAATACAGTTCCTCATAGGGTGGTGACCCCAACCGTGAAACTTTTCATTGCTACTTCATAAGTGTATAACTGTAATATTGCTACTATTATTATTACCAATCATAATGTAAATATGTGTTTTCTAGTGACTTAGACTGTCCTTGTGAAAGGGTCATTTGACCCACAGGTTGAGGACCATTTTTCTAACAGCAAAGTTCAAGGAGCAAAGATTTGTGGGATTTTTGTTTATTTGTTTGCTTATTTGCTTCAAGACAGGGTTTTTCTGTATAGCTTTGGAGCCTGTCCTGGAACTTACTTTGTAGACCAGGCTGGCCTGGAACTCAGAGATCTGCCTGCTTTATGTTTTTAATGCAACTTATTTGTGGTGATATTTTGTTTATGATCTAACAAATAAAGTATGCCTGAAGATCAGAGTGCAGAGCTAGTTACAGGAGTCAGCTGTACAGGCCAGGCAGTGGTGGCACACACCTTTAATCCCAGGACTAGAGTTGAATACAAGATGGTGGAGACAGGACTATAGTGTATTTAATTCACAGTTGACCCTGAGGACAGGATCACCCCAGCTTTGTAGAGGTGAGAGCTCTCTGGTGACTTGGCTGCTTTGTTTTTCTGACCTTCAGCTTGAACCCCAATATCTGTCTCTGGGTTTTTATTATTCATGCTATACTGATTTTCATATCCTCATGTCAGGTAAAGAAAAGGCCAAGGAAACAAGACACAGTAAGATTTCCTCCCCACATAAAAACACGATAATCTGGTAACCGTCAGCAGAAGCACCGCCCCAGCAAACTGGATCTCTGTGGCCAGAATAAAACAAAGAGGAATTTATGAAAGTTAGTGAGCCTGAGTGAGAATTCAGGGAATATATAGTTCCATTTTTGAGGTTTTATCCCTCCCTCCCTTTAAGAGTTAAACCATTTTCCTTACATCAGGAATAAAAAAAGCCTTTGTAATCTATTCTTTCATAGTTCCTAATTTTGAGTTCTCTGTAATTCTGAAGCATTTGTGCATGAAGCATGCAGACACAGCTAAGCAATGCACAGCGCTGAGGGGTCTGTCCTTACCAGTGTGAGTCTTCACGTGGCAGTCCAGCGTGGACTTCACAGTAAAGCTCTTCCCGCACTCATCACACTTGTATGGCTTTTCTCCAGTGTGGATTCTAACGTGCCTATTTTAAAAAAGCACTTCTAATTAAGGAATTTCATTTCTTAACAACATACACGTTTACAAACAACTTCATAAATTTAGCATCATAAAATAAAAACCATATGCTAATTATTTGATTAACTCTAGCCAAATAAAACTTGTAAGCTTCACTATATGCAGTGTGCAGTCTACACATGACGCATTAACAAAGACTTCACAGCTGGGGTTTATCGTGTTCTACTGGTGGCTCTAGGGTCTCTTAGAGCTCAGCTTAGTGTCATGACCGCAAACTGGGTGCATCACCAGGGCATAGAGCTCACTTCTTTATTTTATCTTTTGGTTTTTCAAGACAGGGTTTCTCTGTGTAGCCCTGGTTGTCCTGGAACTAGCTCTGTAGACCAGGCTGGCCTTGAACTCACAGAGATCCACCTGCCTCTGCCTCCCGAGTGCTGGGATTGAAGACGTGTGCCACCACGCCCGGCTCACTTCCTCTCTCTACACAGACCTGGCACTCTTCACCTTCTCCTATGCGTTTAGGCCCCAAGTTCTTAACCACACTGCTACACTTCACCTTACACATCAGTATCAGCGTTAGCGTTTGACCTGTGACATCTGCTGGTCTCTAGTCTCTTCTGTGCGCTCACACAGACTGGCGGCCCTCTGTAAGAATGCACCCGATGGAGCGTGGCGCTCTACTCCTCACAACCACACAGAAAACTGTCTAAGCAGCAGAGTTCCTCAGAACCATTCTCATGAGCTCACTTCACTTCCACGGCGACGCAGGCGGTAGAGCCATGCGCCCTGGGCCCACAGCGCAGTGGGAGTGCGTGCCCTCACCTCACCAGGTCGCTGGGCTTCTTGAAGCTCTTGGGGCAGAACGTGCAGCAGTTGGCGTGCTTAGGCTCAGCCTCCAGCTCTGCTTGCCTGTCCTTCATCTCACTGATGCGGTCCTTTTCTGCGGCCGACTGCACCAGAACCTTCTCAGACACCGTAGCACTCTCCTGGGGCTGAATTTTGGCCAGCTGGGCTGTCTCCTCTTCTGTGAAAGTGATGACCTCAGGGCGAGGCTTTCTTGATGCCCCTCTTTCAGAATTTTCTTCCTCTTCCTCCACACACGTGTCTATTAAAAAAGCACAGGAGAACGGGTTCAAAATCCCCATTCAAATCCAAGTTTCAACATGAGAAAAGGAAGATGAAGCACATAAGATTAGTGCAGTAACCTAATTAAGCCACATGTCAGACAGCTGCTTTTCCAATTAGGGCTAATGGGAACTCATCTGACCAGGGAGAAGGAGGAACAGGAATCCACGATGCTTGAAGCCCAGAGCCGAAGTCCTCGTAACGGTCTGTTGATGAAGCTGACTGCGTAACTGACTGCTTTGCCACACTGAATCAAGGCTTTTGTAACTCAAAGTGGTATGGGAAAATTGTAAAGACTCACGTTTCAAACTGTAAAAGAACTCTACACTACTCTCGCTTTAGATAATACAGGAGGGATCCTATTGTCTGTCTTGTAACCTCATGGGTAGATGACCACAAGCAAATGGGGTAAACACCTGGGAAGAAAGCAGACTCCCTCAGTTTACCTCAGCTCTGCGTGCCGACAAAAGGCCGTAAATGGCATGGGCACTGTAGGTAACAAGAAAAATGAGACGCACACACTGCAAGGCGTGTGAGAACTGCACTCATTGAACACGCCTGCTGTGTGCTGGTATGAGCGTGCTAATACCAGCTTCACTTGTGGAATTTAACAAAAGGAAACCATCCAGTACACAGAAGCAGCACATTCGCCAGTCATAAAGCTAAGGTACAGGAGCTGGGCAAATTAACATGCGGAATGTTTGCTAGCAAATGAGATTACTCTGTCCAACCACACAGTGCCTGCTATGTGATGAAGTGAGGTAACGCCATGTGACCCTGAGCAAACCTCTGGCCGGGGGGGATTCAAAACAACGTGGCTCTAAAATTTCAAGGGGAAATCAAAGATGAGCTCTGCATTCATTCACAGCACATCATAACAAACACAAGCACATGGACGCATGTGATACGGACCTGTGCTCACTAGCTTCCGGTAGAGCAAAACTAAGTGCACTGTCAGGGCAACACAGCCTCACAGGCGAGGAGGAACTCCATGCACGCGCATGCGGAGTGCAGCTGCAAGGGCACGTGCTGAGCTATGCAGTCCTCGCATGCCGACCAGGAGAGCTGAGCACCTCCACAGTGAGGCTGCGTGTGCCCTCCCTCAAAGGGCATGCAGGTTTTCACATTCAAAAATACAACTGCACAGAGACACACAAATGATAGCTATATTAATCAGGGCTTCCCAGATGCAGGTAGGTATGCCTGCAGCACAGGCAACCTGAGGCCAATGTCCAGACCCCACCTGAAGGGGAAGCAGAGTTATCCACCCCACAAAGCTGGCCTCTACCTCCACACATGTGGTATGCACCCACATACATACATCATGGCCATTCAGTAATACATTCTTAAATTAAAAATTCAAGGTGCAGCCGGGCAGTGGTGGTACACGCCTTTAATCCCAGCACTTGGGAGGCAGAGGCAGGCGGATCTCTGTGAGTTCAAGGCCAGCCTGGTCTACAGAGCAAGTTTCAGGACAGGGTCCAAAGCCATAAAGAAACCATCTCAAAAAAAAAAAAAAAAAAAAAAAAGAAAAGAAAAACAACAAAAAACAAATTCAAGGTGCTACTAAACTTAATTTGTAAGATTACAATATTAAAACCAAATTGTAACTCATAATTAAATTGGCAACCTGACCAATAACCTTGCAATCCAAACAGAAAGTACCTCCTCCCTCTGTGTCTGCAGCTGCTGAGGGTGCAGAGGCGGCTGCCTGGTGTCTCCTCATGTGCTTCTTACAGTGAATCGCTGTGCGAAAGCCCTCTCCGCAGAATGGACACTTGTAAGGCTTCAAGCTCATGTGTGTGGCCATGTGCCTCGTGAGGCTGCCATTGGTGGTGAAGGAGGCATTGCAGATGCTGCAGCTGAATGCCTTGACTCCTGTGTCAACAGACAGACCAAAGCAAGTCAGGGGAAGTGCCTGTCATCGTGAAATCACAGGCATTCAAGGGCTAACAAGCATGTGCCAAGAAGAGGTTGTCCTGCTCACAGTTTAAGACTTTGCCTGGGTACTGTGGTCAGGACACTGACAGCATTCTGATTATCGTCTCTACAATGAAGACGCCTAAGGACAGAGAGGCTGCTCACAGCAAACCCAGACTGCTCTGCCCCATCCCTGGCTTCTCAGCTGTCCTGGTGCAGCCACAGTGCAGGGCTTACTAGTTAGAGCCAGGGAGAAGCTGTCAAGTGTCCCAGGGCCTCATCTGAGGGCGCTCAGCATTATAGTCCCTTCCTGAGGGAACACAACTCAGAAGCCCCGCCTGACCCCGCCTTCCCTCAATGGACTGGCTCTCCCTGCCTCTAGAACAGTACTTCCTGTGTGCCACTAACCTCTCAACCACCTTCTCAACAGCCCTCAAAACCACCCTGCCACCCTGCCACCAACAGACATGCTGTTGGCTTTGTCTCTGTGCATTTGTAAGTGGTGCTTCATTGTCTCCAAATAAAGCCTTACACAAAGTGCATACTGATGCCAAATGTGTACATTACACAGTAAGCAGAATGTGTTCAACAGGTAACTATAATTTAAACGCAAGTCATATATCTGATGAAGATCCAACGTCCAGGCTATATTTTTAAAATGGTTTACCAAATTGATGATAACTAAAAAAAAAAAAAAAAACTTTAAAATGGGAGAAAGATTAGGACAATTTTCAACAAGTATACGGAAAAAAAGTTCAACACCCTGAGCCACACAATGCACATAAATCACACCCCCAACGAGTAACTGCTTCCCACCTAAGAAGAAAGGCCGAAAAAAGACACATAGTAACAACGCATTGACCGGATGAGGAAGAGTCAGGGCCGCCAACACTTGTAGGTACGCATGGAAAGGGTTACCTGGGAGTGTTCACCGTGAGCTTGCTTTTGCAGGGTTTCAAACCCAACGCTTTACATAAGCCAAGCAAGTTTCTCCAAAAAACATCACCCCAGAAACATCCCCAGCCCTAAAAAGGGTTGTGTGGCCCAACAATCGTGTTCCTTGATGGACCAGCAAAGCCATACCCGTATAGAACTATTCACAGAAGTCAAACAGTAGAGCTGGTAGAGGAAAATTAAGCTCCATTTGTCTGTTTAACGAAATACCGTGGACCACGAGAAAGATCATGGTACTGACACACGCTAGAACCCCGATGAACCTTGAGTGCGCACTGTACTAAGTCAAAGACATGGAGTCCACAGGAGACAGACAGTAACCTGTGTGTGTCTTCTCGTGAGACTTGAGGACGCCAGAGGAGACGAAGCCGCGCCCACAGAGCTTGCACTTGTAAGGTTTCTCCCCGGTGTGTGAGCGCACGTGCTGCTTCAGGTGGCTGGACTTCTTGAAGCCTTTGTTGCAATAGTCACATCTAGAAACGAAACACAGAGAACTCAGGCCCTGTCACTCAGAGCATGACTGGCGGGCAGCCAGACACCTGGCAAGAAACGGGAGCAAAGCGACCTTAGCGTGCTCACCAAGTGGTCAGTATTCATGCATGGCTAAACCATGGCACCGTTCCACACTCGGGGCACAGAACAGGCAATACAAAGCACGGGCAAGGGCAGTAATTGCTGGATTAAGTTCTGTATGGAATATCTGTAATCTTAAATGATGCTGTATCTCCCTCCCCGAGACGATTTAACTCAAGAACAACTTTCTGGATCCTTGATAAACTGGGGTGACGATAAAACCTTCCCGGTCTGAGAAAACTGAGCTGCAGGCACCCGGTCAGCCCACAGTACGGGGAGCTGGGTCCAACAGTGAGTACCTGTAAGAGCGCCTGCTCTGGTCCTCACTGCCCTCCAGGAATTGTGCACGCTGTGTCTGTAGGTCTAGATCCTCTTGAGATGACTCTGGAAGCAAACGAGTTGCCTAAAATGATAAGAAGTAATATGACTCAATAAGAACAAAGACATAAATGTTCATAATACAGTTTTTAAAGAAAGAAACCAACAAGTAGTCCATTGTAATAGTCTGAAACAGAGAAAGTATAAGTTATCGACACAGACATGATTACTTATGTATTAACTTTCTATTAAACTATTATTCACAGGTTGTTTGAGGCAGACTAAGTCTTGTTAGCCAAGGTTAGCTTGCAGTGTGCTATGTTGATCAAGTCTGTGTCAAACTCATGACCCTCCCAGCTCAGCCTTCCAAGCGTTGGGATTACAGATGTGAACTCATGCCTGACTAATAACACACTTCATGGGAAAGCATAAACAAACAGGATTTATCCTAAGAAGAGGCCACTCTTTCACCAGGCTGACTCTATTGCCTATGAAGACTAATCGTAGACACCCTACAATATGCTCAAGGACTGACTAATTCTGTGGCACTACTGGGGACTGGTAGAACCTGCACAGAGAGGACCTGCTTTGAGAATATCGTTATTAAGGGCATGCCCTCGTACAGGAAATTGGACCCCCAACTTTCCCGTTTCGCCCCCAGGTGTCGCAAGGTAAGCATTTGTCTCCAGCACATGTGCCCAAGGGTGACATTCTGCCATGCTACAGGCCCCAAGCAGCTGAGCTAGTAATACACAGAACAAAAGTTCTGAAACTATGAAGAAAATCATCCTTTCCTGCTTTTAGGTTGGTTACCTGAGGTATGTGTCAGCGCAGTAGAAAGTAACACACTGGTGTGAGTGAGTGTGCTTCTTTCTGAGAACAATGAGACGTTTCTCTTGTCTCCAGAGGCCCAGGGAAAGGAAATTCACCTCTGCCTCTCCAAGAAGGAACCAAAGAGCAGTCACCCTGACCCCATAGCAGCACCACAGCACCTCACCCAGCCTCGTCAAAACGTTCTGACTTAAAATAATCCTACTAGCACTGACAGCGCACACAGACTTCAGAACGCCTGGTGGCCATGGGTAGACTGTAAACGCCCTGCAAGGCAACAGGAAAATGGAAGGAAGATCCTTTCTCACTTGTTCACCCAACTCCCATGACCAAATCCGACACAGCCCCACCCTGCCACATCACCTGCACTGGCCAGGTGACTCTACTCAGAGGGACGTGCAGTAAAGCTCAGCTGCTGGGTGAGAAGCTCTTCAGCCGTCCTGCCCATACTCACCACATTAATGGCGTCAGAGCTGGGCACCTGCAGCAGGTTTTGCTGGTGGAAACTCGTGGACAAGGCCTGGGACTCAAGCGTGCTGGAATCCTGCAGCTGCTGCACAGGTGGGAAAGGAGCCTGCTGATTGTACGTGTCAGTCACCGTGAACCCTGAAACACATGAGGTACAGGAGCTCAGCAAGACATGCCAATTATACACAGGGAAAAGTCTACTTACAAAGAAAAGGCATTTAGGCAATGTCTGCTTCCTGAATGAGAATGGAGATTAGGTGCTGTTTTAGCAGCTCTCAGTTATATGGTAAAAGGCAGGATGTTGTGCCCAGGCACGTCCAGCCATGAACACCAGTTCCCACATCTTTGTTCCTACCCAGCACCTTCTCTGGGATGAAAACCCTGCACAGAATGGCTGTAATTCTCATTTTTGAGGAGATTACAAAATATTATATAAAGAAAATATAAATGCATGCAATCATTGGGTTTAAACCATACAACTTTACAGACAACATCCCCACTGACCTTGTGAAAGTGTTGCAGAATCAAAAGGCTGCTGTGGAGTAACCTGCTCCTCAAACTGGTCCATGTGCCCTGGGAGAGGGTCCTGGGGTGCTGTGAACCCACCTAAGGGCAAGAGGCAGAAGCACACACTGTACAGGCATTGCCCAGCTGCCGACCCATCTAAAAGCACGCCAGCGAGTTTTCAAAATTTAGCCCGCTCATTCTGAAAACACAAGAGGAAGGTAATATTCCTTGTTCTAAAGTTAAACACATAATGAAATATTTTGAAATGCAACTACACTTAGTAATTATGTGGCACTCAGGCGACATAGGGGACAAAATGTGTACAATACTGCCCTTAGACTGCACTTTAGGAGACCCAGAACAAACCGTGAATTGGCGGCAGACTGTGTGCTAACACCTGGTAAGGTGAGAGCTTGCTGGGCCGCAGAGCGTCAGTCACAATGAGCGCTGAGGAGGCTCAGCTGGCAGGCCCCCCTGTTGGCCAGCGCTGCCAATGAAACAAAGCAGCAAGACACTTTACAATCTCTACCAGGAACCCAGGCTCTGCTCACAGAGACTGGTGACAGTTACCACACTCACTAGTCTGGGAATCTACATGGAGTCCTTGTCACAGAATACTAACGAACACAGCTAAAAGGAAACATGTTGCAATGTATCAAAAGTTTACAAAAACTGCATAGGAGACCCTATTTCTATAAGCCATGAATATGCTGAATATGGACACAAAGACGAACACACAGAAAGAAGGCCATGCTGACACATTTGTTTAGAAAAAATTAAAACAACTTACAACAAAATGTAGACAGTAAGTTTTTCTGTAGACCTAAGATTTCAAGTAATTTAAAAATTTGCCACCAAGATGTCAGACCCATATCAAAAGAATCACCAAATCCCTAAAACAAACTAATAAAACCGAACAGCTGATGTTTGGTTAAAGGATGCAAAGGACAATACTAAGACCTAACATCACAGCGGCATATACACATACTTGATACAAACTGTGACTTTAAAAGGACAAGCCCAACAGTGGACCTGGCTCAGTCACAGGGTGCTTAGCCCACAAGGCTCTGGATATCATCCCCAGCGCCAAGAAGAAGGCAACAGGGATCGCACTGGTGTACACTGGGATCACGAGAAAACCCAAAGCTCCTGGAGTGGTACCTTCGTCGGCTTCCAGAGGCTGATCTGCCAACTGCTGTCCAAGCTCTGCATCTTCAGGGCCTACCACATGCTGCGGCCCCAGCTCCAGTATAGCCTCAGGGTCTGCTGCCACCGTCTCTGGGGTCTCCTGCAGTCCCGAACTTTCAATCTCCACAGGCATGGGAGCTGACACTTGCATGCCTTGCTGGTCCACGGTGCTGTCGTCCATAGAGGAAGCCTCCTGATGTTGCTGGAGCTGCTGGGCTAGTTCGTATCTTTGGGAAAGCAGCAACAATTGTAAAACAGACATTGGTGAAAGGTGTCATTAGCTAAAAATAGCATTTTTATTCTTCATTATTTAATTTTGAATTCATGGCATGAATCTAGCTAAAAGTTACCTACTTTATTATAATTCCAAAGAAAACCCTGTTGCCTTCAGTTGCTGTCAGCAGTCATAGGACTTGAATGCAAGTAGAGATGCAACAATTATCTTGAAGTTTAAAAAGCCAGGAAGGTAGTGCACACCTGTAATCTCAGCATTTAGGAGGCTGATGCAGGAATACTGCTGAGTTCAGAGCTATCCTGCATTGCACAGTGAGCTGATGTCTCAGAACGAGCCCCACTCCTTTATAAGCAATCTTGCATTTTGTTGACGCTTGCTTGACAGGGCAGTTTCTGTGGTGTGGTATCACACACCGATATCCGAAGTCATGTGCTTAGCTTCCAACATGGCAGTGCTCACAGGTGAGACTCACATGGGGCTTCTGCTTACTTATGTAGGTGTTTGAGTTTCATTTTTATAAATTTTAATTTTCGAGGTTATAATTAAGTCATTTCCCTCTTCCCTATCTCTTTGTTCTTTTTCAGATTCAGAGCCTTTTAAAAATTAATTGTAGCTACATAGCAAATACATATATGTTCCTCAATACATGAATATGAGCTGCTCATGTATCCTCAACACATGGAAAGAGCTGTTCGATCTGAATAACGTTACTCGTTGTATGTTTTCAAGGCTGACCATTTGGTCCTGGATGAACAATCGCTGTGCTATTCTATCCCCTGGGGAGGACTGTTTCTCCTGTACCTCCTTATGTAGGGTTGAGGTCTCTTGGTCTTTCTCCTGTGTTTTTAAAACAAATGTGTATTGAATTTTGAGGCTTCCAAAATAGACCAAAGAAGAAACACAGGATATATCTCTCCTTGTAGGACAATTCAAATGTACAGCTGTAGCCAGTACCTATGGTACAGTGTGATAGGCTGATCGGTCTCTTAACACAATGCATAGCCACACAGTGATGCATTCTCCAACAGCAGAACCATGACCCAGCAATTATGTCACTGACCATCAGGACCATCAAGAGGCCTTAAAACCTGAATTCTCAACCTCTCACAGAAGGTACACTCTAGAGACCCAACTTTCTAAGAAAATAGCATTTAACATGCCATAGAGTACCCAAACTCTCTATTGCTTGTGAGCCCCCCCCCCCACTAACAAAGTGGGAATGGTACTAAACATTCCCATCAACATGGATTCCCAGGTCCCAAACATCACAGCACGGAGTCGCCCCCACAGACTGCAATGTGGCACAGCCAGACGTGTAACTGTGAGGCCTATTTCACTACCACCAATATGATGCTGCCTGGGAGACCGATCGGCGGCAGCAGGCAACTTCCTGGAAAGCATGTCAAAATCAAGTCAATCTACCCTGCTAAATGTGCTTCAAGTCAGTAAAAGACAAAACAAAACCAAAATGACCGACTACGGTTAACTTACTCTACCTTGCAGGGAGGGGGAGGGGGAGGGGAGCTTTTGTAGGGAATGCTCAGGAGATTCGTCAGAGTTGAAAGGCTGTCCGTGTTCCTGGCAGCAAGTTGAATGCTCTTTCGTGATGGGCCTGCACTAGCCCTCCGTAAGATGAACGGAGATGCTTTGACTATCACTACAGATTGTTTCAAGGGATGCTAGCCTCAGGCCTGAATCTGAAACATGCCTTTTTCATATTAATTCCATCATAGCTGAGTTAGTTTTGTACCAAATAAAAATACAGGACACACTAAATAACAAGTTCATAGCATATCTGAGACTCACGGTTTAGAATACCAATGAAATTCATTTAGGAAACCTAGAAATCAGGCCAGGGAGGTGGCTCCTGTTCAAGCCTGGCAACCCGAATTCAAGCTCCAGAGCCCACACAGTAGAAGGGAACCAGCCCCCACTATCTGTCCCCATCATTTCCACATGTGTGCCATAGCAGACGTGTGCACGCACACACACACAGGAAAAGTCTTCACCATGTAACTATGTTAAGGCTAGCCCTTGACTGGCAGCTATAAAAGAGAGTATACAGTAAGGCATTTAACGTAAGATAGGCTGCCTCCGCATTAAAGTAAAAATGCTGACTGAGTACGGTGACACCCACATGTGTAATCCCTAGCAATCAGGACTGTGAGGTCATCCTGAGCTACACAGTGAGACCCTGTTTTCACAAGGGAGGGGGGAGTGGGGGAGGGAGGGAGGGAGGGAGGGAGGGAGGGAGGGAGGGAGGGAGGGAGGGAGACAGAGAGTGTGTGTGAGTGTGTATGTCAGGCACCAAAGACAATTACTTCCTAATGGTCCTCAGACCATCTGGGATTTATGAAGACTAAACAGCAGGTACCTCGGCATTACACCTACCTGTGGGTTTTCATGTGTTTTTTGCAGTTCAGTGAAGTCTTGAATGTCTTCTGGCAATAGGGACACATGTAGGGGCGGAGGTCGTTGTGGATACCCATGTGTCGCCGTAAGCTGCCCCCCGTGGTGAAGGCTCCATTGCAGATCAGACACTTGAAGGATTTCAGTCCAGTGTGCGTCCGAACATGGGCTTTGAGCACTCCCGCAGAGACGAAGCCTCTGCCACACTGAGAACATTTGAAAGGTTTCTCACCCGTATGTGATCTGCAAAGCAGGACGAAGACCTCAGTGGGTCTATTACACACTTGACTCTGCGACACTCTCTCAAAGGTGAGCGGGCAAGCCTGAGGTCAGCCTCAAGCTGCCCAGACACAGCAAGCTGCCCTCGCTGAACTGAGTGCATAGCCCAGCTTCAGAACAACACACTCCCTCTCAGGAGCAAACTTTCTACTTTCTTTTCACTCAGGTTAGTTAGCATCAAGAATTAAGCTCTGGTGAGAACATCTAAAAACGTTACACATTCTGATTAAAACAAAACACGTTGGACATTGTAAACACTAAATATAACTGGAATATAAGTAACTGAGGGGATTTCTGGGTAAAATATTTGAATGCATATATTCAAGAATTTTAAAAAATCACACACAAGTTAAGTATCTTTTTGGCCAAACATTTTAACCGTAAGCTAACTGCATCACCCTGAAAACCCAGTCAGTCACCAGGTCACTGGCTCTGAGCTCGCACGCCATCTCCGCCCCCTCTCCGACTTTACCTGATATGCTGTTTAAGATGGCAAGACTTTTTGTATGCTCGATGACAGTAAAAACATTTGTAGGGTCTATCTGCTTCGTTGCCAAAATTGTTATTAAAATAATTTTGGAAAAACTGGTTTTTTGGCATGGGCTGGATAAGACCTATAAATTCAAAGCAGGAGTAATTTACTGTTAGTATTAGTATTAATAAGTCAAAGGTATTTGCTTTAAGCTAAGGGTAAAAACTTGGATGAGCTACAGGCTCCAGTGTCATAGCAAATTCATATTAATTATTATGTTATGAATTATCATCTATTTAAGCTTGTCATTTCAATGACTATGGTGAAATGTTCATCAATTGCTGTTTTTTTGGCACTGATGAATGTGCATATTATTATAAATATACACTAAGTCACAGTATGTTTGGTATTAATTTTTGCTCAGGTTAGATTACTTTGAATAGGAAAATTATTTAATATGGAGACTGTATAAAGTGCAAATCTACCTGTAAAACTTAGTGAGTGCTACCGTTCAAATGCTTGCATCCCCAAGGAAATCGCACCGTGAAAATCTAAAGTACACTGTGACAGTAACGAGAGGGAGCAGGTCATGAGGTGACAAGCCTCTGGGGTGCAGCCTTCACCAATGAAATCAGTGCCCTTGTAAGAGAGGCTCTGTAAGGTCAATGCAGACTCGCATCCCGCCACACCATGAGAAAAACTGACTGTTTCTACACCCCCACCCAGGATGCAGAGAAGAGGCGGGGAGGGCTGCTGTGAAACACTGAACAGACCCGAACACCAGAGATGACTCCCGCATAATGTCTGTGTTGTGGATATGGGAGGGGGAAGGGGCTGGAGGGGAATGAAGATGTCAGTGGGCTGTGGTTGTGAACACAATGCATACACAGAGGAAACTGATTAAAAAGGAGGGAGAGAGAGCGAGAGAGAGAGAGCGAGAGAGAGAGAGAGAGAGAGAGAGAGAGAGAGAGAGAGAGAGAGAGAGAGAGAAGCCCTGAGAGCTGCCTGGTGCTGCCTGTGAGGAGGAAGAGGGAAGGTGCAGGACCTAATGAAACCACATTACGTCTTAATTACGCTATCAGTGACAGTAAAACAGACTTAGAAACAGGGTCAAGCTTCTGTTTCTTTCCAATGCAAAGGCTGAGAAGGAATCTTTGTTTTGAACACTCAGCATGGAAATCCAAAGACAAAAATAACTCTGGCACAGTGTGTCCTACATTAAAAGCCCCTTCACTTTACGTTCACGGGTCCCGAGGCGGAAGGACCTCTCGGCGAGGACTAACAAGACTACTTCCACTTTTACACTAGTTGTCTAACACAAAACCCGCACTTTGATCAGTACTTGATTTTAATCTTGACTGTGTAACATACTAACCCAACACAGCAGTTTCTAATGGCGACGTCATCAACACTGTGACTAAGCATTTTCTGCACACGCGTACACATCCCTCACGTGGTCCAAAGGAAGAGCATCTGATCATCTACAATCGGCACCTGCGATCCATCTTACCTAAGTCAGTTATGAGAATTGGCTCTTGCAAAGGGATGTCGGGGACAGGAACGCTGCTCTTGCCAACCCGAACCTTCCCAGGTTTGCGCTGGTGCCTCATCTTCCTCAACTCCGTGTGTTTAAAGTGGGAAGCTATGTGAGTCTTCCTATGGCCTGAGGTCCGGAACTTCTTATCACAGTGAGGACAAGCAAAAGGTCTAACTCCTGATAAGACAAAAGGGCATTTTAGAATTATTTCGAGGAATTACATGTCAACAGCAACAAAGAATGTCCATAGAAAACACTTCAAATACGTGAGGACACATTCCACATTTACGTCAGGACTTCATGTATTTCATGAACTGGTTATTTTTCTTTTTCTTGCTTTTAATTAGTACTATCATAGATGCTAGACTGACTATACATGGCTTTTCGAGTAAGAAAGGACATATACTATTTTAAGGACAAATACAAGTTGTAAAATATGCACATTGAAAAAAACAAGTCATCCTAAAGCAAACGGGGACAGAGAGCTGTGTGCCTCGCTAACATGCACAGATCAGAACAGACGCTGCTCGTGCAGGCACGCGAGACTGCACACACAGCAGCTGGTGGCTTGCAAAAGCAGAAAGACAACTGTCATTAAGGCAAAGACACCCCCCATTGTCCTCCACTATGGCATCCCTGCTATAAGAGCCATACGTCTCATAATCTTACTAGGAAATGAAAATGGAACTTCCCAATTTTAACTTCTTCAGCCTCCTCAATCCCAGCTGAGGAGTTCTGAGTTCATGACTCTCAGTGACTATGAAGCTTCGGGTACGAGGGGATAAGGAAAGGTTTCGATTACAACTGTATACTTCATGCATTTTTCTTAAATCTCAATAAGGAGCCCCAGTTAAGGCCTGCAGGCCTCCTCCCTTAGAAAGGTTTGACGGTCTAAAGCCAAGTCTCCCCCAGGACTCTCTCACCCTCGCCAATGTGCCCATTTACTAGTGTGGCTTTCCTGCCTCTCCACCACACCCTCGTTTCCATGAGGACCGGTAAGAGACCCCACCCACCGCGTGTGCACACCTGTGTGGAGGCGGATGTGCACCTTGAGGCTCCCTGAGGTGGAGAAGCTCTTCATGCAGCACTGGCATTTGAAGGCCTTCACGCCACTGTGAGTTTTGATGTGAGCGGTCAGCGTGCTCTTCACGGCAAAGGCCCGGAAACACTGGGGACACTTGAAGGGCTTCTCGTGGGTGTGTATGCGGATGTGGCGCACGAGGTCACTGGGCTTCCGGAACTCCTTCGTGCAGTAGGGACACACGTGCCACCGAACCCCGTTCTCCTCACGAATGGAGCCTGCGGTGACAGATGACGTAGAAACTATAAAGGAGGCCCTGTCCTGCCGGCAGCTCACCGCACCATGGAGAGCTTTAAGCGTTTTGTCAAAGATACATGAGCCCCAGAGAAAGCGGAAAGCCCTACATTACGGACATTATCAAGGACAGTAATCTTGAAGGCGGTAGTGTGTAACCCAGGGTTCACAGCACAGAGCACAGGCTGGGTAAGACGGAGAGCAGGTGTAATCAAAGGGCTCCGTGATGGTGCGGAGTAAGACGTAAAGAATGCTCAACCAGAAATGGAATGGCCCCCAACCCTGCACTCAGGGACCACGGAGGGAGAGGACACCAAAGAGTGTAGGAGGTGGAGGGTGACCACAAGGAAAAGTGTGTTCAGGACGCAACAGGGTGGCTGTACGCATGAAGTCAGCAGTTGCAACAACCTGCGCAAAACCTGTACAAGCCCAAGCAGAGGAACTCCTCACATGGAGATGGGAGAGGCAGGAGTCCCACACACCAGCCATGGAGCTGCTGGCAACTGTAGCTGCTAGGAGACGGAAGACAGCTTTCTTTCTTTAAATAACAACAACAACAATAAAAGAAGACACAGAGCCGGGTGGGTAGAGGAGAAGGAAGGGCAGTTTTGAAGGACAAGAACACAATGGAAGTCACTGGACATAGACTGAGCATCTTAAACCACAAACACAGTCATACAAACGCAAATAACAAGGAAATGAGGAACTCTAATGCATCAGCAGAGAATTAACAGTTCAAGCAAAAACACAGCACATGTAACTCTGGGGAATTCATAGACTGAAGTGAAAAATTATTATACAGCTCTGAGTGTAGTTGAAAACTATAGCTAAATAGATAGCAGGGGAAAAATGACAATGTATGGAAATCAGCAATTTATCAAAATAAAAAACTTGAAACAAAACACAAAATCATTTTTACTTTTGAAATTTTCTTTTGGAAAATGTTTTAATTATGTATATAAATAGGGCCAGGAAGATGCACGTGAAAGTTCAGTGTCCCGAGACCTTAAGGGTGTCAGATCCCACACATCTGCAATTACAGGCTTAATGTGAGAGTTGGGAACTGAACATGAATCCTCTGAAAGAACAATAACATTTTAGCCCACTGAGCCATCTCTCTGCCCACCTTTTCATAGTTTCAGTCAGATTTACCTGTGAAATCAAACATGTATTCATAGTAACAACAAGATAATTCAGATAGCGAACACGCTCAAAATTACACCAACTTTAGCCAGGCAAATGAAGTGTCAACTCAAGTTAGTTCCAACCTGTCTGTAGAGGAAAAAAGAGAATCTCTTATCTCCTCTTTATGGTCACAAAATACAAAGAATTTTCCACTTCTGCCAAAGGAATAAAGATATTTCCTCTACTAATCTGCTTTGCAAGAATAATTCAGCTAGAGAAGAAAACGAGGGGGAGTAAGGCGTGGGCGGGAATAAAAGAGAGCTACAGTACCTACTAGCCAGACCTGAGAAGTCACCCTAGAAATCAGTTACCTGTAGACATGAAAAATATGTACTGAGACATATAACAGGACATAAAACTGTCAAGCTGTACTCATTTCTGGGGCTACACTATAACAGGGACTGCAGGCTGACATTGCAGACACTGTCTCAAACAGAACACGTATATGTTTGGAAAAATACAAAACTGAATCAAGTTTTCCGATGGTAAGCTTCCTATCTGGCCACGCCCCTCAATGCAGTCACACATTTAGGAGAGCAGTCACATTCTTCAGGATGGGAGCTAATATTGTAAAACTGAGCATCGAGTGTTAGCAAGTCTAAAGCCAGGGAAAATGACCAGCTTCACAAGCATGGACAACCAGCAGAGCTTAGAGGTGTGACGGCGCTAGGCAGGAGCAGCAGCTCTGAGCCAGGGAGGGAGGGAGGGAGGGAGGGAGGGAGGGAGAGAGAGGGAGGGAGGGAGAGAGAGAGAGAGAGAGAGAGAGAGAGGGAGGCAGAGAGGGGGGGGGGAGAAGGCCCACTGGCAAAATGCCCGTGGCCAAGCCACATAACTCACTCAGCCCCCAGAGACCCCACGGTGGAAAGAACCAACTCCTGCCCCTGTCCTCCCCCCCCCGAAGTACACTGTTGCACAAGCACCCCAACACACACCCATGTTTTCATCACAATAATGCAGAACATATTTGAAAAATATAGCTTCATAAGGCAAAACATTTCTCCCACAAAGATAAAAAAGGGAACTAGGAAGACTGTATACCACAAAAATGCATAAAAGGATACTATAGCTGTGAATAAAAGGATACTATATCTGTTTTTGCTTCCATCAGCTACAAATGAAGGCTCTATAATGGCATTGAGGGAGACTCTCCACCCCATTGCTTAGATTCTTAGTTGGGATCATTCATTATTGTGGATTCCGGGGAATTTCCCTAGTGCCAGGTTTCTTGTTGAGCCCAGAATGGCTCCCTCCATTCAGGTATCTCTTTCTGTCTCTCCTTCTGTTCTTCCAACTCCACCTTCCTGATCGCTCATGGTTTCCTCCCCTCTCTCTTCCTCTTTCTCCAACACCCCCCCACCCCGTACTCCCAATTTACTCAAGATCTTGTCCCTTTCCCCTTCTCGGGGAGTCCACTACGTCTCTCTTAGGGTCCTTCTCGGGGAGTCCACTATGTCTCTCTTAGTGTCCTTCTCGGGGAGTCCACTACGTCTCTCTTAGTGTCCTTCTCGGGGAGTCCACTACGTCTCTCTTAGGGTCCTTCTCGGGGAGTCCACTATGTCTCTCTTAGTGTCCTTCTCGGGGAGTCCACTACGTCTCTCTTAGGGTCCTTCTCGGGGAGTCCACTACATCTCTCTTAGTGTCCTTCTCGGGGAGTCCACTACGTCTCTCTTAGGGTCCTTCTCGGGGAGTCCACTACGTCTCTCTTAGGGTACTTCTCGGGGAGTCCACTACGTCTCTCTTAGGGCCCTTCTCGGGGAGTCCACTACGTCTCTCTTAGGGTCCTTCTCGGGTAGTCCACTACATCTCTCTTAGGGCCCTTCTCGGGGAGTCCACTACGTCTCTCTTAGGGTCCTTCTCGGGGAGTCCACTACGTCTCTCTTAGGGTCCTTCTCGGGGAGTCCACTACGTCTCTCTTAGTGTCCTTATGTCTCTCTTAGTGTCCTCCTTGTTTCCTAGCTTCTCTGGCGGTGTGGATTGTAGGCTGGTGATTCTTTACTCTATGTCTAATATCTAGCTAAGCACTGAGTTGAACTCCTGCAGAGAAGGCGGAGTGATGAGCAGAGGGGTCAAGACCCTGCTGGAGAAACCCACAGAGACAGCTGACCTGAGACAATGGGAGCTCATAGACTCCAGTCTGACAGCTGGGGAACCAACATAGTACCAACCCAGACCCCCTGAATGTGGGTGTCAGTTAGGAAGACTGGGCAGTTCGTGGGGCCTCTGGCAGTGGAACCAGTATTTATTCCTGGTGTATGAATGGGCTTTGGGAGCCTATTCCCTGTTGAGGGATACTCTCTCAGCCTAGACACACAGGGGAAGGCCTAGGCTCTGCCCACAAATGATGTGACAGACTTTGATGATCCCCCATGGGAGGTCTCACCTTCCTGAGGAGTGGATGGGGGAGAAAAGGGGCTGGGAGGGAAAGGGAACTCTGATTGGTATGTAAAATAAGATTGTTTTTAATTTAAAAATTAAAATTAGTTTTAAAAACTAAGAAAATACTATAATTAAAGTAAAAGAATGCCTCCAGCAGTGAGTGAGTGGCTCTCTCCCAGCAATACTCTGAAGCAGGTAGTAACTGCCAAGACCTTTCTGTTTTCCTCTCCCATCAAACAGCTTATCCAACAGACAACACCTGGGGACATGGTCCAAAACTCAGCCTCCAACATCAGCAGCAGCCACAGCAGAGAACAAAAATGGAGACAAAATGACAAGTGGGTCCCCCGTTGGTCGGCCCTGGCAGTGCCAGAGGGGTGAGACAGTGGGAGTGACAGACAGGTGCCTAGGTCTTTCTGTGGTGTCAAGGGCATACTTTTTATAACAGGAAAACTCCCATCACAATTAAAACTGTTTGGAGTGGTGGTGGCAGCAGTGCACGCCTTTAATCTCAGCTCTTGGAAGCAGATGGATCTCTGTGAGTTTTTGGCCAGCCTGCTCTACTAAGCAAATTTCAGACCAGAACAGCCAGGGCTGTTACTCAGAGAAACCCTGATCGGAAAACAAAACAAAACAAACAAACAAACAAAAATAGACGACAGTGTGTTAGTTACCTTCTCACCACTATGACAAAATACCTAACACAAACCCACTTCAAATGAGGTTTATTTACACAGTAGTTCAGCAGTGTCAGTCCACCAGGGCACGGAAGGCAATGCAGAATGGAACAGCTCATACCTAGAATGCCTGTGCAAATAGGGCTTTTCATTTTGTCTGGGCCTAGGGGATGGTGCCACCCATATCTATGGGCCTTCTTGCCTCTGGTTAATTATTTCTGGAAATAATCTCAAAGACACACCCAGAGAGGTGCTTTAGTAATCTCCAAAGACAATTCTAGATCCAATTAAGCTGACAATCAAGATTAGCTACCACAGATAAAATGTTGGGCCTATGCCTATACAGAGCATCAACGGATTCTCCCCAACAGCTGGCAAGCACGTGCTCAAGTTCCAGACCACATGACACATGAAAAGCAAGAATAGCAACACTAGGCCACAGGTCAACAGAGGAGCAACACTAGGCCACAGGTCAACAGAGGCTCTACTGAAGATGCGTGTGAAGGTTTGCCTGCAAATATAATTGGACTCTATTGGCAAAGAGAAACTAGCGCAGCCTTTGAATCAAGCAAGTACACCAGCACTCACCATGAGAAACTAACGAGAGACACTTCTCCTTTCAAATGACGCTAAAGACGAAGCCGTGTTTGTGCAATGTAAGAAACAGCTGATGCCACTGTTCACACTGCTCACGTATGCTTTGCACACTGCTGCCTGCTCGCTCTCAAGCCTACAGGTGCCCGTATTAGAGCCTGCTACATGTGTGTAGTGCCTTGTGGGGCCGGGCTTTCAGAGGGTCCAAAGGGTAAAACTACGGTTTGGTAGAGTCACAGTCAGCTTCTATCAGCAAATATGCAGACACTCTTGTCAGAGGGGCTCAAGAGAGTGGTTAAGAGAGCTTCCTGTTCTTGCAGAGGACCTGAGTTCAATTCCCAGAAGCATACCAGGCAGCTCATAATCACTTCTAACTCCAGCTCCAATGGAGTTGCCCTCTTCCAGCCCCTTCAGGTAACGCACAAACATGACAAATATTCATACGAATATACATAAGTGAAAATCAAAATTTTAGTTTAATTTAAAAATTAACTCTTGCTAAACATGGAAAACTCCAGAGCTGAACCTCAATGTGGCCCATGAGTACCAATCGCTTTCTTAGATCATCTCATCAGAGACACTTTCTGGTTTCCAGATGTATCCGCCCTCAGGAAATGCATCCTTGAGAATGCTCTTAACACAGAGTACTAGAGTTTTCTCTACCTGAGTCAGTGATGGCCAACTGTTGATTTCAGAGACAATGGGTGCTAATACAGACAGGGAGAAGTTCATGAAACAAGCAGGGGGCACTGAGAAGAATCTGCCACCTCTCACCACAAGCGGCTTTCAATTCTGTTGGGAAAGCTGTTGCTGACACAAGATGAGGATGACATCTCTGGCAGACGTTCTCAGCCAGGCCATTAAATGCCAGATGACCCAGCAAAGTGCCCAAGAGCGGGCAGGACACAAAATTCAGCTCTTATAAAAATTTCCCTGGATTGCTCCAGGATTTCTTCACAAGTCTCAGGCGCAACTCACCAAAGACATTCTCAGCAGACAGCTCCAGTATGCGGTGATACATTGTTTATGATTCAATAAAGACACTGGAAATAAACATGCAAAGCTATCCACAGCCGTAGAGCCACACAAGGGGGACACACACCTTTAATCCCAGCAGCCACACTCGTTAGCTACAGAAGCTGGGCAGTGGTGGCACACACCTTTAATCCCAGCAGCCACACTAGTTAGCTACAGAAGCTGGGCAGTGGTGGCACACACCTTTAATCCCAGGACGCAGGAGACAAGGGCAGATGGATCACTGTTAGTTCAATGCTACATAGAGCTACACGAAATTGATTGAGTATAAAAGAGAAACAGCTCGAACAACGGTGGCAGCAGCACTCGGGATGGCATGCCTGCCTTTAATCCTGCCCAGGGATGGTACCACCCATCAGTCACTAAGTAAGAAAATGTCCACAGACTGGATCTTTTCTTCACTGAGGTTGTGTCAAGTTGACAAAAGTATCCAGAACATTTACCCAGGTGTCTGCCCCTCATCAGTCACATGTACAAAGGCTGAAGAAGAGCCAGGAGCTGCTCCTTCTCCACTAGCAGCAAGGGGGATAAGACCTGGGTACCCTGATGACCACAGATACCTGAGCTCAATCCCTGGAACTCACATGGAGAAAGGACAAATTTCAGCTCGTAAGCCTGTGACCTACACTTCTCTCTCTCTCTCTCGCTCTCTCTGTCTGTCTGTCTCTGTCTCTTTCTCTCTCTCTGTCTCTCTGTCTCTCTCCCTCTCTCTCTCTGGCTACAATAAAATAAAATCATCTAAAATGAACTGCCACAATAGACATTTAAAGTTTCTGGATTCATTATCAATATACAAAAACTCAATCACCTTTCCATATATCAACAAAAACAGGAAAAGTAATCTAAAGACAATTCATCTCCCCCACCCCCAAGAGTAAGAGTTAAAAAAATTTTTTTACAAGATCTCTAGAATCTAAGTCATCAACAGGAAGAACACCATGCTCACATGCACGCTTGCAGGTATAAAACATACTACGAGGGTTAATTTTCACCGTTACGCTAAGTGGCTGTAGAATCACACCTACAAGGGTGCCTGTTTCCACTCTGAATGTGGGGAGCTTCCACAGCCTGGGGCCCAGGCTGAATGAGGAGGTGAGCTGAGCACCGGCGCCGTGCGAGGTGCAAGGTGCCAGCTCCCTCACCTGACCATCTGCTCTCTAAAGTGAGACAAAGCGACCTCTCCAGGACTAAGTCGCTTCTCCCAGAAACTTAGTCACAGCACTGAAAAAGCACTCTCGCAAATGGTTCCTCACTTGGTGACCTGCACACAGACCTGAGAATATCTTTAATTTAGCACAGCAACTAGGCAAGAGCCATGGTAACTCATGGAAAGGTTTCCACCGTGGGTTTGTTTGAGTTTGTATCTGCTCATTGGAAGCACATCATGTGCACACAGAACAGGCTTGAAGCTTTCCTTTCTCCACTCAGATGTCCATTTCACCGTCCCATTGCTCAGGGAGCACAAGAATGGCGTTGCAATGCTGGGTTGAATGAGAAGCGGGGGCTCCCCATTCACGTCACTGATGAGACAGTAATTACTTTATAGGAAAGATATATATGCCCACAAAGATGGCCATGCTACCCAAGATTGCCGTCACACAGGAGGTCTGTACAGCTCGGGGCTCTTTGTGACTAAGGCTGCAGTCACAGAGCGCAGCATGCTAGCCAGGGGAGTCAGCTGAGAAAGGCACACTCCATCCAGGCTGGAGGGTGCAGTGCAGCAAGACATTCACAACCCAGAGGTGAGCTCAGTCAAGAGCCTGCACGCAGACATCACCCTGACGCCAGTCTTGAGGGACAGCTAGAGTTTTAAAGTGACTGGAAGGGGAAAGAGAACGACGTTCTCTGTACAGAAAAGCCCCCAAAGCAGGGTTGGGACAGCAGGACTCCAACCGTGAAGGACGAGGGCATGTGGAACAAAGCTGAGTGCAGGGCTGGCTGGGCGGGAAAGGGTCTGCATGCAGTAAGACAGGCTGCTGCGGCACAAGCTGTGGAGCGGGAGACAGCTGTCCAAGGAAGAATGAGGACAGTCTTCCAGGAGGCTGTGGGGCGAGGGAGCCCCAGGGCAGGCAGCAGCCAGAGCAGGAGCTGAAGAAGCAATGCACTGCAATGCACGAATCAGGAACGCAGTCTTCTGAGTCAAGGAGGACACCAACAGTGTTGTGGCTGCCAACCCTGTAAGTTTTCAACGCCAGTCAACTCTAGTAAGGTACTTCAGAAGGGGGAGGCACATTTCCTAACACAAGCGTTTAACACCAAGTGCCGGAAAGGAAAAGTACATAGCAAATTACCAGGTAGAAATGGTGATTTCTTCTTCATAATCTTCTTCTCTTTCTTCTCCGTCTTCTCAGGGCTTTCCGGTTCCTTTTCCTGCTCTGCATCCAAGGAATCGGCTTGCTCAGCAGAGACACTGGAGTCCTGTGGACCCTGAGGGGGCACTGTGGACGTCTGGGCGTGGCTACAGTCGGTGGGAGATGCTGTAACTGGAAGTGAAGACAGCCCACTGTTTTCTAAGGCTTGCTGAGACAGAACAAAACTATAAGGTTAGAAGAGGCGACAGCCCACAGGTGCCTACCAAAAGCTATCCCAAGATGCCACCAAGTCACCCTCAGAGCGCTAACTCCACTGCACAACCCCTATACTCTTTATTCTAGAAGGCTGCGACACCCCTTCTAATATCTGACACCTCACCCCCACCCCAAACATGACAGAAGTAGATAGCCTTCTTCAACTAATGTGGCTAAAAATCATTAATTAACATTCAGACATCTTAGCTCAGAAACGTGGACTGTCTCTAAACATAGCTGGGTCACAAGTTACCTCAGGCCCACCTGTAGGGCACAGTCACAGCTCCTGACACCCTGAACAACTTATCCTAAGGTGCAGAGAAAAGAGGACAGCCACCTCTCTGGAGGTGTAGCATTTCTGAGAATGTCCCACTCTGGCTTGGAGATGGGAGAGCTAAGCAAGTACTTCCAACTTCCTTCCTCCCGTACCCCAGAGGTGCTAGGACCGTGTGTAACACAGAGCCAACACCATGTCCGCTACAGCACACATGGCTAGGACCCTCTAAACAGTCCACCTGCATCTCGGGAAGAATGACAGCCTTCTTCAACCCTCTCAACAGGATGGACACAGAACCTGCCCGTGTCCAGTTAGTTCATTTACAGAATAAAAAGAAACTTTCCATTGTCTTCAATGCACACATTAACTCAGCATTTCCTGCTGGTGGTCACAGGCATGTCTTATTTTGCTACTATCATTTTCAATACAGTCACATTTTTCAACCAGATTCCTTGTATCTCCATAGCCCTGATTTCTGAGGACCCAAATGCGACAGCTTTGCCCAGCAGGTAAGCATGCTTCACCTGGAGGATGTCCTGGTTGATGCCCACTGTCACACTCAGCTGCCGTGCAGCCTGTGGGGACTGCTGTGCCTCCACCGGCCCCGGCTCAGACAGTTCCAGAAGCTGCTGAATGACATCGGTCACTGCCTGAGAACTCTGCTGACTAGAGACCTGGCCTTCCACCTGCTGCAGAGGCAAAGTCTGAAAGATGGTGGCCTGGAACACAGCAACATTTCATTAAAAACGCAACGTCCACTTTAAACATAAAGCATGTAAGAAGACACACTCTTTAATGACACCAAAAGCTACTGCTTTCCACACATGGAGCTGAGATGTCATTCCTCAGTGAATCCTTCCTGTGAGGTGGTGTTGGCTCCTAAAGAACACACGCAATAACCCTTCTACGACAGGCGGGGAGTTCTTACGGGAGTGTCAAGGCTACCAACACTCATCTTCCCATCGTCACCAAATCAGAGTGAGTGAGTTAAAAATCATAATGTTAAGGAAAGACAGAGACACAGAGGCAAAGAAGGAAGGGAAGCCGATGTGGTCAAAATATTTAACACATTTCTGAGCTGTGACAGCCAAGAAAGTACTGAAAAATACAGCTTGATTCCTGCCAGAACTCAGGAACACAATTGTCAGGCCCAAAGGTAGTTAGGAGCAGTTCAAGTTTTCAGCCTGGTCCTGCGGAGGTGGGCACAGTCGTCTACACCTGCAGAACGCACATGACTAAAGGTGGCTACACAGTCAGGAGTAATGCACCTGAAGCCACTCTTCAATCACTGCAAGTGGGCCACAGAACTGCTCTAAAAACAATGCTAAAATAACAATACAGAACCCCATTGCCATACTCCATAGAACCACAAGGAACTTAGCTTCAGGCAATGGACGGATGGGTGGGTGGGTGGGTAGGTAGGTAGGCAGATAGATAGATAGGTAGATAGATAGACAGACAATAGACAGACTTAAAAAAGGGGGGGAGGGATTGCTGCCTCTACCAAAATAAAGAGAACAAACTATGTAATGAGACTCTGAGTACTTTTTATGGCATTTAGTCCCTCAAACTAAAGCCCTCTGTGTTCTGACAAGAGGGGATAGAAAGCATATGAGCCAGAGGATGGTGAGTTGTGAAGCCAAAGCCAGGACACTGACACAGCCTTCCCACTCTTGAACTCACCGTAGCTGCAGCTCTCTACAGAAGATGAGGACAAGACTGGACCCGTCACCATTTCCTTATGGATGGGGGAGGGGCCTCTGAGTTACCCCTCCCTGGGGGGGTTAGCAGCAATTCATGGTGGGGGTTCTTAGTGGTGTAGCCAGCCCTTGGTATGCTGCCCTTGCTGCAGTAAATTAGCACACACCCATGCGCAGGCAAGAGGCTCAAATTAACCTCCCTGGCCACACACGGACATGTAGCGGTATCTTGTTTGTGCTCTAACTACTGAAGCTTGCCTGAAATCAGAGAGAGCTCACCACTCGCTAACCATAGAGGCCTGGAGGTCTGTACAGACAGGAAGTGGTAAGGTGGGAGGAGGCGGCTGAGTAGATAAGGGGGCTGTGCCTTTGCTCCTTCGTCTCTCTCCTCTCCCAGCATTTCCCCCACACCTGACCCCAGGCTTCTATTATTGAGACCTATGAGAACTCGTGCTGCACAGAAGGAAAACATGGACGTAGAAAGGGAACGTGTTGAGAAGAAGTCGTCTACTGGGGGAGGGAGAGGAATGAAGAGAGTGAAAATGACAAGTCAAACAAAAATTTAAAACTAAGAAAAACAAACAGGTTGGCTGGGTCAGCCATGGTCAGTTGTCAACCTGACTACATCTGGAACTAACCAAAACCCAGAGGGATTTTTCATGAATAGATACTCTGAGTTGGGAATATCGACCTTAACGCTGGGCCAGCCCTTCTGTGGACAGTCCCTATCAGGACACGGAAGAAGGAAGCTGGCTCTCTTTGCCTGCTGCCCTCGCTCACTCCAAGTCCACTTCACTGGCACTGGAGCCTGCTCCTCAGTTCTGGAATATACTGAAGACCAGCTCAGACGTCAGCCTTGTGGACTGAACTGGATTCTTGGACCTGCTGATGGGAGACAGTCACTGTTGGACTAGCTGGACCACAGCCTGTAAGCCATTCTAATAAATTCCTTTTGGGGGGATATGATAGATGACAGACAGACAGACAGACAGACAGACAGACAGAGGGATGGATGGATGATAGAAGATAGATGATACATATAGATAGATTCAAGCTAAGTCTTCACTAGCTGTGTATGGAAATGTGAGTTAACTTTGTCTTCTGAGACACAAACAGGCAGCCAGAGATGGCAAGAGTCATGAGGGACGGAAGAGGGAGGTGACAGAAGCAGACCAGATGCCCAGGAGTGGATTTCAGAAGAAAGTGCCTCGCTCACAAAGTTTTAAAAAGAAACAATACTATTGTGACTGCAGCATGCCCCGTCTCTCCTACACATAACAATACTATTGTGACTGCAGCATGCCCCGTCTCTCCTACACCACAGAAACTGCTACCCAGATTATTTAGTGTAACTGCCTTTTCACTTACGTACAGCCAAAGGAAAGGTGAAACTATTGTTTGCTTATTAACACACTAAAACATTCATTATTTTTAATAGTAAATCCAAAAATAGACATTTTAAGATTTCATAATCACTCAATTACTCCTGTTTACAATGCTTTATAACACTTTAAAAATAAACTGAGGAAATCATCCTTAACTAATAACTATGAGAAAAGAAAACAATTACACAAAGGGACATCATGTTTATAACCCAAACATGAACTAGCAATGAAGAAAGGAAGCCGAGACACTACCACACTCAGCATGAGCATCCATGAACATTCTTCTGCACTCTGTAGTCAACTTCAATGACACTACATCCTATGCTTGGACTTTGCAATTTATTATCAACTGGCAAAATATGGTAGTTATTGACTAAAGCTGTTATAAAATGTGAGGGGAAGAAACACACAAAAAACGTGTATATGTCCATGTGTGCATTTGTGTAGGATTGTGTTCTTGTGGGTAATATGTTTGAGTATGCCTGTCTGTACTTAAAAGTCATTCTACTTCTAAATACATGAACTAGAAAGCAGAATTTGATATCCCAAAAGACTCAGGAGATATCATTACTGCCACATGAGAAAATGAGGAACATTACCTCAAAGTAGATTAACTCTTAAATTAAAAATAAACAATATTTAATAGTTATTAATAGCGATGACTCTGAGAATTGACTCCCATAAGTTACTGATAATTTTTTCTCAGTTTTACAGATTGAGATGACAAGTCATAAATCAAGACTGTATCATTACCCTGAAGCTTAGACAGATTAATTTTTATTAGTTAAAAAAAAATAACACCTTATTTTGAAATCCTTAACAGTACTTTCTGGTACTAAATACTTTAAAAGTTCACATTTAAAATGAGATTTGAGGTTTTCCTTTTTTAAAACCCTTCTATAAATCAAAGTATTAAACTTACCGTTATAACATGTGCAGTCTCTGTAGAACTTGTAGAATTTGAGGGTCCACCCATGTGCATCTTGCTGATATGAGTATTTAAGCTACCTAAACTTTTAAATATGCAGCTACATTCTGTACAATTATAAGTAGGCCCATTTTTTACCTTTAAAAAAAAATGAAAAAGTAGTTTATCAAACCTTTAGGTACTAGAAGAGCATATTTAAACTATAGCAAACAAGTGTACCACATCAGTCAGAGTGAGATAATTATGCAACTCTAGCATTGGGGTATTTTGTTTGATTTAAGTTAGCTTGAGAATCAGTGACACAACTACTTAATATCACCAGTTTAGTATCAATCGAAAGCTCAGAGTCTGAATAAGCAGTGTGTAGGAATGAAGAAACAGGCTTCTGTACTGTGTTTAAAATCAAAATGTTATCATATGTTCTCAATCGCTAAACACGTTCCACAGTGAAGGCTGGGTACACCTGAGAATACCCCTGTGCAGTGTGTGAGTGTGTGTGTGTGTGTGTGTGTGTGTGTGTGTGAGTGTGTGAGTGTGTATGTGAGTGTGTGTGTGAGTGTTTGTGTGTGTGTGAGTGTGTGTGTGTGAGTGTGTGAGTGAGTGTGAGTGAGTGTGTGAGTGAGTGTGTGTGAGTGTGTATGTGAGTGTGTGTGTGAGTGTTTGTGTGTGAGTGTGTGTGAGTGTGAGTGTGTGAGTGAGTGTGTGTGAGTGTGAGTGAGTGTGAGTGTGTGAGTGTGAGTGTGTGAGTGAGTGTGAGTGAGTGTGAGTGTGTGAGTGAGTGTGTGTGAGTGTGTGTGAGTGTGTGTGTGTGTGCGCCCACACGTTATCCTGTTATCTGCACGTGAAAGCACAAGGACAACCCAGAGTATCACTCGTCAGGAGTGAGGGTCACTCGTCAGGAGTCGTCTACTTTGTCTGTGAGACGAGATTTCCCAGTGGCCTGGAGCTGGGACTCAGCCAGGCTGGCTGTCCAGCAGGGCGAGGGATCTGCGTGTCTCCACCCCCACAGCACTGGGGTACACGCACATGCCTTCATGTGTGCAAAGCAAGCACTTTAGACATAGCTACCCCTTAAGCTCTAGTTTTGTTCTTAATAAGGGGAGGCTTCTGTTGGTTTTATTTCCATTTTTATTGTCATTATTGAGATAAAATTTTGCTAGCTAGCCCATACTGTCCTCAAACTCATGACCCTCTGCCTCAGCCTCTGAGATTATGTGTCAGTCATTCAATTTTTAGTATTTATTATTAGCTTCCCAGTCACTAAGGTGGTACTTAAGGTTTAATTCCATGGAAAAAATTTAAAGATACATATTTGCTATTTAAAATAATAGTTTTCATTGTACAATAAATGGATTAATGACAAATTATTTATATTAAGAAAATATTCCTTTATATTCTATAATTAGGCTATAACTAAGACACTATGGCTAATAGACACACTGCTCCTAAAAAGATTTACTAAACACAGAAGTTTCCAGGAGGTCTACAATGGCGCAGGGCCTGCAGACAACAGCCAGCTGCAATCACGGAGCTGAGCACTGCGGACTGCACAGCTAGGTCCGTGCGCCAGTGTGCGGCAGGCCGAGCCATCTCCGCTCGGGCTCAACAGCAGCGCTTTGTGCCTCCCTTCTTGTCTCCTCCTACACCTGACGGTGTCTAAGGTGGACGGGTCGCATCACTGCAGGGCTTCCCATTTTAAATTAGCATTAAAAGTGAGAAGATGAGACGGGGTTTTGTATTTCTCCCACATAAAATAAAAAAAGAAGAGTCTGGTACAGTGAGTGGTGCACACAATTCCAACAGTCAGGAAGCTGAAACTTGCTATGGATGCAAGATCAGCCTGAGCTACACACTCGGAGCAGCATCAGCCAAAACCCCACAGCAAGACCTGTCATCAACAACAACAGTGTCCCCACCAACATATTTTTGCTAAGATGGGTTACAGTACATAAGCTCCCTCTGCATTCTTCAAAACTGCAGCGTACTCCCCAGGCTAGTCATTATCAAGAGGCGTCTACTGCACTCTGCGACAGTGCAGACAGCCCAACGCCATGCTCACCTCTGAGTGGACCCTCTGCACGTGGGACTGCAGGTTCCCCTTCTGAGAAAATGCTGCAGGACAAAAGGCACAAGCATGTGGCTTTTCTCCTGTGTGCTTGATCATGTGGGTCTGCAGTGCCCCTTTCTGGTTAAAAGCTTTTCCACATTCACTGCATTTGAACGGCCTTTCACCTAGCCGGAGAGGAAGAAGCACTGCGTGAGCATTCAGGGAGAGAGGGATACACAAGACACAAACCAGGGTGCCAGCCTCTCTATCCCCAACTAAAACAGCTCCTGCGGATGTAAATTCACATGTACAGGTGTCTCTAAAGCCTCGCAAACCTTTCCACATCCCTGGTGAGTTAGTTCCACAACAGTTCTTATGGAGCTACCCTTCCAAGGCTGTCCCTCAGCCTGCTTTCATGTCAGCCCTGCCCCTGCTCCGTTCCAGACTACTGCCCAGGCACGGCACAGCCCTGTCCATCCTCATCACCTCTGCCGGCCCTGCTGCTTCCCCCAGGCCCTGTGTGGGCTGCTCTCCACTCAACAGAAGGACTCTTTGCAAATGAGACCTCAGCAAGTCTGGTTTGCTCCATGCCTCCGGAGCTTGTCAATCGCACTCAGCTGGGTGGCCTTTCACACTCTCTCTCTCCACTGAACCTTCTTTCTGTTCCTTCAGCACAGGACGCCTGCCCATTCTCCCCGAGAACCCACACAGCTTGCTCCCTCACGGTTCTTCTGCCCCTGCCATTGTCACCTCCAAGAATGACTTTTCAGTCAGTTCCAGTTGATTTCTAAATCTCTCATGTCTATCCTGTAATCTCTGCTCTCTTCTGCTTAACTCCCTTCATATGCCCTGCAATCAGTAACTTTTGACAGTACACTGATTATACAACCTCTCTTACATGTTCTAAAATGGGTTCTTAACTGTCCTGTTAAAAACTTCTGTATGCCACATGCATTGTCATTCTATAAACTAGTTCAATGTCTTGTCTCACTGAAACTCCATCCCCTGGGAAACATATGAGCAGGCAGATCCCTGCTTCTCTGCCATGTAAGTCGGTGAGATGCAGACGGGAGTGGTCTTGGAGTAGAGGAATCACCGAGGAGAGACAGACAGTTGGGAAGCTCAATGAGAACTGTAGCATCCTCTCTTTCTAGTGGTGTTAGCTGAGCTACACCTCGCCTTTCCCGGATGCGTTCATACACTCCAGGGTAGCCTACCACAAGATCACACAGCACAGCACACGAGGCACATCCACTCAAAGACCACATGGAGAACACACGAGCCTTCTTCTGTTAGGCTGCCTACCTGTGCTGAGCCCTGCAGGCTAGTAAGAAAACGCTGAGGATGACGGCAAACCACCTTCCCCAACATTCCATGCACTCAAGAGGCTAGCAAGGATGAACAAGTGTGATCAAAAGCTCAATGCCAAGAAGAGAACATATGGCGAATTCCCAAAATCACGCAAAAGTGTCTGACAGCATTGTGCCAAGGGGATGCGTGCTCTGATGAGTGCAGTTACAGATGTGCAAAATAAAATCTCAAGGGGCAGACTCCAAACTGTTAAAGGAACAAAAGGTCCCAGGACAGTGTAAGGACTGTAAGGGATGTAACATCCTTCAAGCAATCTTTTCATTACAGGAAGAGAATCTAGAAATTAACACTCTAAAACACACCATCTCATCTCTGGCTTCAAACTTACTATATAGTTACTGATGACCTTGAACTTTTCTTTATTCTTTTTGAGACAAGGTCTCATGTTTGCCTTCTGGTCTGGAATTCCCTATGTAGACCAAGCTAGCCTTGAACTCAGATAGATCCAGCTACTTCTGTCTCCAGAGTGTGCACTATCATGTCCACCTAACCTTGAACTTTGGATCCTTCTGCCTCCAGCTCCCAAATGCTGGACTTACAAGCACCTAGTTTGTGTAGTGTCAGAAACTGAACCCAGGACTCCACCAACTGAACTATGTCCCTATGCCAACATTCTAAAGAGAGCACTCCTTTCTTCCCTTGCTTTAAAGACTACAGACCAAAGCTGTGAAAATACCAGCTTTATACTGGCATATGCACGAGCTAAGACATTATCTGAGTGATTTTGCAATACAGTCTGTGACATATTTTCTTAAGACACCAAAAACAGAACAGAGCAACAAAGCGTAATTACAACTGGTCAAAGTAGCCAACCAAACAGCTGCAAGTTCATACTACTTCACTATAAATGAAAAAACAAATCAGGAGGGAAAAAAGGGGAAAATATACATATTTACCACTTCCTTTTTCTCCAGAGAACATATGCATTATTCATCATAGCATAAATTCAGTTGTGAATATTGTTTTCATTTCAAATACTCAAGCAAGCCTAATAAGCAAGCAAGGTAACACACACAGAAATAAGATTTTGTTATTTTAATGTTGTTTAGTTGGTTAGTTGACTGGTTTTGTGAGGGAGGGTATCACACTGTAGACCAGGTTGGCCTGGAACTCACTATGTAGCTAAGATGACCCCAAAGCTTTCATCTTCCTACCTCAGTCTCCTGAGAGCTAGGATCACAGGTCTGTACTGCCGTGCCCAGACAGCTGTACCCTGCTTCATTAAAGTCAATTGAAACACACAGACCCTGTGCTGCCTTTACTCCTGGAGACCTAAGCAGCCCAGGCGTCACGCAGTAACAACATAACGCCAATGCCAACTGACTGGGGTCCACTGGACCCAAACGTCCCTCCGCATTTTGTCCTGTGACAGACAGACTCCATTTCAGAATAAAATCAGACACACTAGCTAACTGCACCTAGGTTGCACAGCAAACTACAGAGAAGCCGGGGTTAGCGAGCAGGTTGAATTAGCAGTAGGTACATTTTCTTTCCTTCAGGTCACATAATAAATCATCGGACAGCAAATGTTTCTCATACCTGTGTGTATCCTTATATGTCGCGTTAACTGACTGGGCTTTTGAAATGTCTTTCCACAGTGTGGACACGAGTATGTGAAGCCGCTTCTGTCAATGTTCCGATTGTAAGATCTTGTACCTGATGCCCTAGTACGACATATGGGGAAAACATTGAGTCGTCATCCTTACATTACAGTTTCTAAGTGAAATTCTACCACAAAGTTTAGCTGGATGGTCATCAGAATATGCTTTAATGACAACTCAAACACTTGTCTGTCCAACATACAAACACAGAAGCACACACATGTGAGTGTAGTGATGTGAAATTCATTTTGCCTATTTCTGGTGAAAAGAGGAGCTTGCATGTTTTGGTTTAGTCAGCATGGAGGCCATGCAGACACGAGGTCTACATCACCAAGACCATGCTCTCCCAGAGCTCTGCGCTCAGCAGCACCCGGAGGCTGATAAACCTCTACCTCTCACCACACAGCTCAACAACCGACTATTTGCTTGACCTCCCTGGAAACTGTCTGGTAACAGCATCAACAGCCAAACATCAAAAAGAACCCTGCACTCCTGCCTCAACCTCTGAGCAGTTACCTCGTCACCTGCCACCACCAGGTGCCTCTGCACGGTCAGATATGTGACATGAATGCCTTTAAAAGTGCCCGTCCATCACAATCGCTTCTCCTCTGGCTTGTCTGTCTGTCTGTCTGATGTCCCCACTCCAAAATGGTCTTTCGCTCTCCTTCTCCCTGCTCTCCCAAAAATCTTATACTAACCAAAAAGCCAAAAACCAAAACAACAACAACAAAAAAATGCCCTGTGCCATCTCAAAGTGTTCCTTTCCATGTCAAGTAATGAAAACTCCCTAGGTTTAAAGCTTAAGGCCTCACACAGGATTCTCCATCCATCTTCAAAAGCTGCGGGTCTACTCTCAGAGTTGTCACCCACCAGCCACCAATACTAATGCGGCAGAGCACCCACAGAGTGTACAGCTTCCTGCCACCCTGCTGCCACCCCGCTAAGACCACCCATACTTCTCTAGTCAGCTCCCGAACCCAGCATGTGCAGACAGCATGTGTTTATACACATGTAAACAGACACGCATGTGCAGAGCATACGACACTCGGGTGCCCCTGCCCCACCTCCCAACTGCTTACACATATGCACCACCACACCTGTCTCTATAGTGCTTACACATATAACACTTATGCACTACCACACCTGTCTCTATAGTGCTTACACATATGACACATATGCACCACCACACCTGTCTCTATAGTACTTACACATATGACACATATACACCATCACACCTGTCTCTATAGTGCTTACACATATGACACATATGCACCACCACACCTGTCTCTATAGTGCTTACACACATGACACATATGCACCACCACACCTGTCTCTATAGTGCTTACACATATGACACATATGCACCACACCTTTCTCTATAGTGCTTACACATATGACACATATGCACCACCACACCTGTGTCTATAGTGCTCTACACATGACACATATGCACCACCACACCTGTGTCTATAGTGCTTACACATATGACACATATGCACCACCACACCTGTCTCTATAGTGCTTACACATATGACACATACGCACCATCACACCTGTCTCTATAGTGCTTACACATATGACACATATGCACCACCACACCTGTGTCTATAGTGCTTACACATATGACACATATGCACCACCACATCTGTCTCTATAGTGCTCTACACATATGACACATATGCACCACCACACCTGTCTCTATAGTGCTTACAATGTACCACCACACCTGTCTCTATAGTGCTCAGGGCTGGCCCAGAACCTTGTGCTTGGGAGGCAACTGAGATACACTGCCAACCCACATTGCATTTTAAAGTGAAATCCCCTGAAACAGCAATGCGTGGCTATAACCTAGCACTCAGGATATCGAGGTAAGAGGAAGGTAGGTTAAGGTCAGTCTGGACTATGCAGCAAAACCCTGTCTCAATAAACAGAAACAAATCAGACACTAAATAACAGGGATTATTATTAGTCAACAATAGGCAAAACCAAGCTAAAGACAAGAGGTGGGAAGCACCTTCTCCCAAAGTACAGCCCCAGGGACACACACGTGCTGACCAGGGTTACAGACCTCACACTTTCCCAGTTAAGTGGCGCACCCTTCCTAACCTTCACAGCTTGGCATGGTGGCAGGTTAAACTGGCAACGCAACTGCTGGCACTGTCTTCAGTCAGCCTGTTGAAACCAGCTTGGTAACAGGCATGGAGGCATAGACCTACTATCCCAGCAGTCAGGACCTCCATGAGTATGAGGCCAACATGGGCTGCAGAGGGAGACCCTACCTTTAAAACAAACAAACAAAACCCCACATACACACACACAACCAAAAAACAACAAAAAGACAGCACAAGTCAGCGCAGTGATAACTGATCCCACTAGCTGTCAAGGGAGGCAAGGCAAAGAGGACAGCCTCCTTACTGCTTTCTTACTGGTAAGCAAAAATTCCTCCCCCCCCCCCAAGGCTCAGGCTGCACCCCAGAAGAAGGAGCATTAAGAATTAAGAGCCAGAGGATGAGGAGGGACGCTGTGAACCACATCTCCTAGACAAGGTATGGCCACTGTGCTCATGAACTCACAGTAGCTGTGCTTACCAACACAGGATCTGTACAGTATTGAGCCCAGCAACGCTCATGAGGCCCTAGGCCTGGCTGAGGAGCTACTGGAAGTCCATGGCTGCTGTGCTTCAGAGGTATAGCCACTTGTAAAGCTGCCCATGATCCAGTGAGGAACACCACAGCCATGCATGTGCAAGCAGCCCTAAGTGAATTCAGTGACCATTTTAAAGCCATGAAAGTAGGAATGAGAAATGTAGGACATAAGAATTGCAGAGAGGAAATAGTAAAGAAGGGAATGGGTGAGTATGATCAAATACATTATATATACATGCACCAAACTGTCAAAAGATACATTAAAAGAAAATACTTGGTTTTTTTTTTTTTTTTTTTTCTTTTTAAAGAAAAAAAGTATGGGGGCAGGAGAGAAGGCTCAGAGGTTAAGAGCACTGGCTGCTCCTCCAGAGGTCCTGAGTTCAGTTCCCAGCAACATGGTGGCTCACAGCCATCTATGAGATCTGCTGCCCTCTCCTGGCCTGCAGGGATACATGCAGACAGAACACTGAACATAGTAAATAAATAAATCTTTAAAAAAGGAAAAGAGGGAGGAAAAAAGTAAAGAAACCACATAAGTAGACTAGGTAAACACAAGCACGTGAAAACAAGTGTGGCCAGGAGTGTATGTGTCCTCAAACACCAGCCAGGAAAGGGAACGTCCCCGAGAACATGTTAACAACAGTGTGGCACTAGACCAAACCAGCTGTTTGCTCACGTCTGCTTCCCCTAGACACCAGACACTAGAGCCAAGCGCAGCAGCCACTCCATCCCTCGGGATATGATGCAGGGCGGCACTGCGCCAGCCTGGGAATGAGCCGCCAGCCTGGGGATGAGCCACCAGCATGGGAATGAGCCATACCTAACTTTACAGTGGGTCTTCATGTGCTCCTTCAGCTCCGGCGTCGTCTCGAACTCCATCTTACAGGCCTTGCAGGTGTGGGCGCGGTTGTTTGCCAGCTCCTGCCGGTGCTCCTCCATGTGGATGGCCAGCTGGCTGTGCAGCGTGAACTCATCCCCACACTCGGAGCAGATGAGGTTCTGGAAAAGGACATTTCCAAGCCACTGCACCTTAAAAGGTCAGTCCACAAGTGACACCATCCTCTGGAGAAAACATCACCTGAGCCTCCCAAGTGCATCATTGTGTCCAAGCTGGCATGTCTAAATGGCGTTTCTCCCAGCAAAGGGTGAAAAGCAAAAGCCATTTTCAAACAAACTGAAGTCTACATCAAAAGGCTACCGGGCACTCGGCAACTGGTCCTTCTGTCTCAGGAAAACTTGACAGAAACTGACTTCAACACAAAAGGGCACAAAAGAATGTTAGGCGAGACTACAGTGTCTCAATGGAAATTGTCCACTGAGTTCTGACTGCAGGCTGAGCAAAGGCATGCTGGACTCCCATAAGATAGGGACACACAGGCCTTTCGGTGCCCAAGCCAAAGCTGACAGGAGCCCCCGCCTTTGGGACCTGCGGAGCTTACATCTAAGTATATTTAGCAAACTCACCTCGCCTGCTCAATGAGGCTCTTGCTTTGGTTTGGGTTTTCGGGTTTTGGTAGACAGGGTTTCTTTCTGTATGTCTGGCTGGCGTGCAACTCATGCGATCTGCCCGCCTCTACCTCCCACGTGGTAAGATTAAAGCTGTGAGCCACAGGACCAGCCTGATGAGGGTTTGTGGGTGGATTCTTTTGCTTTCCTGTGGCTACTAGAAGGCAGCTACTCCAAAACATTCCAGTTGGGTGGTGTGGACTAGACGCTGTGGAGCTGGGTCTGATTCCAGCACCGGGCTGCCTGTGACGGACTGACAGACAAACCCTGGTGGTGCTACTTCCCACCCCTAGAGAAGAGGGCAAGGCTAAGTGAAGGGACAGCGATGACTGACAGTAACTTCTCCAGACGCCCAGTGCTGGGTTGGGACATTTCAATCCACGAACACGTGTGTAGTCTCATGTGAGCACCTACTGATGTCACAACCCAGCCAACTGTCCAACATGAAAACTAAGAGCACTCCATCACCAGCACAAGCTGTTAGCTCCAAATCACAAGAGGCGGTTCCTTCGTTGTAAAGCAGTTTCATATAACCCCAGCTAGCCTCAACTCACTGCGCACCAAGGATGACCTTGAACCTCTGACCCCCTTGCCTACCCCTGGGTAGGTGCTAGGTTTGCAGGCCTATGCCACAACAGCCTCCTTATGAAGTGTTCGGGCTGAAGCCAGCTTGCATCTACCTCTGCCAGCTGCGTTAGAGCTCAGCCTTCTACTTCTTCCCAGCAGGTCCCCCATTATTCTGCACACCCCTGAATGCAACGCTCAGCAGAAATAGGTTATTAACTTACTACTTACAGCCCTGCTACACAAAAACGTTAAGAGTGAGGGAATTACCTTAAGAAATCTAATAGTGATTTTAAATGGACATTATAATACAGTAACTTAATGAATTAATGAACTACTAGATTGTTAGTAACTCAGAAGATAATGAGAATTTACTCTAGGACACTGCCAAAATGGGGAAAAAAAAATTAACCATCCCAATCCATGAGGCACAGAAAATATTTATTTTTGTATTAATAATCCTATCACTTGTCGAGGTTCAAAATTACAAGACAGGGGCTGGAGAGATGACTCAGTCGTTAAGAGCACTGGCCGTTCCTCCAGAGGA
This sequence comes from Cricetiscus sungorus, assembly GCA_030556225.1. Lineage (NCBI taxonomy): Eukaryota > Metazoa > Chordata > Mammalia > Rodentia > Cricetidae > Cricetiscus > Cricetiscus sungorus. The sequence continues at coordinate 155,040,533 of JANBXA010000651.1, forward strand.
CCTGGCACACACTTGGCGGCTTGGTGGAAACCCAGTTCCAGGAGATAAGATGCCTCTTCTGACCTCCCTGAGTACATGGTGCACATACGTAAGCTCAGGCACACATACACACATAAAAATAAGCATGTAAGTACTTTTAAATTACAAAGCACAGCTGGACTCTGACATGCCGGCCTTATTCTCCTGTCACTGGCTCACAACCTTCTTTTCTCTCACTTTTTTACAGAATGGCCAGATGAAGGCATCGGGAAGCACTCTACAGAAATGTCTGTGAGACGTTGGTTATACATTTGCTCAGATGAAGGAAAGAAGATGGGGCACACCTCTGGAACTAAGGCCAACATATGCCACCACTGTCTCTGCTACCGACCTAACATTCAAAAGAGGCCAGGACCTTCCTCCCACCTCTCAGTACCCACAGCTAGCTCTGCACCCTCCACATCACCTCCCACCTCTCAGTACCCACAGCTAGCTCTGCACCCTCCACATCACCTCCCGCAGCTAGCTCTGCACCCTCCACATCACTGGCAGCATCAAGTCTCCTCCTGCACTCTCCTGGGAAATTTTCATGCTCCTGAGTAACCAAGGGAGGTTATGGGGAAACTTCACACAGCACTTTACCCGGCTGGTGCTATACCGTCCCTGAAGAGCCAGAGTACACAAGACTAAGACTGCTCTCCAGTCTCACAGCTCCTGGGACGGAAGCACTCCCTCAGCAGGCCGGACACCGACTCCTTTCTCATCAGCCGTCCAGGGACCACCTCTCCCAGCCTCTGTATGGACTCCAAATGATGCTTAACGCATCACATACTCCAAGTTCACCCCACAGAACGCTGCTCCTCCCTTCCATAAACTGGAAGGCAGATCTATCACAGCAATCAGCAAATGTGCACCGCCTCCCTGTGAGATGCTCGGTCTGCCAAGGACTGGGGGAACACGTCTGCTATCCCCTTTAAGGGTTAATATTCTTAATATTTAGAAACTACAAGTATTTTTCTTCCCTAGTTTGAACAATTTGATAGAGTACTGATCTCAAGGGATTTCAGGCTATTAATTTCAGCAGAACAGCAAGGAAAATAGTTCACAAAATGCCTCTATCAGGGGTAATCTTAAATTAAATAGTCACTCATGCTGCCTAAGTACCATATACCAAAGTGTGTTTCTGCTATTTTCAAATCAACTTATATACAATAACCACATATATTTCAAGAGTAACTTTAAAAAAGATTTATTGGTTTTTATTTTGCCTCTATGAGTGCTTTGTCTGCATGTGTATAAGTGTACCACATGTATGCAGCACTCAAAGAGGCCAAAAGAAGCACCAGAGTTTCTGGAACTCATGTTAGTGGCAGTTGTGCGTTTCCATGTGGGTGCTAGGGACCACACCCAGACCCTCCTGGAGAGCAGTCCATGCTCTGAACCACTGAGCCATCTCTAAGCCAGGAGTAACTTTTTGCTGCTGTATTCCCCATCACTTGGAGACTACCCCAGGGCTTTGGTGACCCCATGACAACAGAAAAAGACCCCCAAGAAGTGGAGCCAGTAGCAAACCACCACAAGTGTCACCTGGAACCCTCCTGGAAAAGAACTTGAACGGAGTTTGTTCAAGAATACATACAATGAAGGCAGGTTTTGAAAACATGGTGTGAAAATCCAAAGCATTTTAGAAAAAAACGAATGACTATACATCTCTCTTTCTAGTCACAAAGAAAAGCAAAATAAATTTTAAATTGCATGAAGAATACCAGAAGAGAGAACAAAAAAACAAAAAAGATCTGTCTTATGTCTAGGGATGCTGGGGTTAGATGAGATACAGCTAGGCTAAGTCTGTAGAAGTATTTGCACACTAAACTATTCGAATCCCTGGGTTTGATCCGCAGCCATGCACAAACTGGATGTGAGACAGCATGCCTGGATCTGAGGCAGGAAGAAAAACGTCCCTTGACTACACAGCAATTTCCAGGTCATCCTGGGACACATGAGACCCCGTGTCAAAACAAACAAAACCAGAGGAAGTACACCCATGAGAAAGCATGTCTGTTCTGTACTGTGACCCTGGAAATGGGCCTTGCCAGGACAGAATACAAACAGAATCTCAAGGACCTTCCCCCTCCAAAGCATTAACGTGCCTGCGTCTCACCTCACCGCCCAGAGAACACAGTTTATCACAGAGACTCTTACCATCACCCTGTGCTCAGACCCAAGTCCTGACCTCACAGACCACAACTCTGTCTGAGGAGCACAGATGAACGACACACTCTGAGGCCTCACAACCACTGACTCTGAGCAGTCCTGGACAATCTATATACTTGCCCCTCCCTACCTGTACTCTATCCCCATTCAAAAAAAAAAAAAAAAAAAAGGTTCCCACACTGCCCAGGGCACCCACTTAAACGTTTTAGAAGAAATTATTATTACTGTCAAGACCTAGTGGAACAGGCCTGTCATCCCAGCCACTCAGGAGGCTGAAGAGGACAGACTGCATGTTCAAGGCTTGCGTGGACTACAGAGTGAATCCAAGGCCAGTCTGGAAAACTTAGGAAAACCTTGTTTCAAAAAGTAAAAATTAATTCATTAAAGCAAAATGTATGAGATGCAGCACAGTGACAGAGCATCTCCCTGGCAGGGGCCCTACTCTGCCCCTGCTGAGAAAAGCAGAGTGCCAACAGGCGTGGCACGTCGCTACTGGAAGCATGTGATGGGAGTCACAGGCGGCCTCCAGGTCAGAGTGGTCTCTCCTCTGCGCACTGAGCATCAGACGCCTCTGTCTGCGCACTGAGCATCAGACGCCTCTGTCTGCGCACTGAGCATCAGACGCCTCTGTCTGCGCACTGAGCATCAGACGCCTCTGTCTGCACACTTCAGATGCTGGAAGGAGGCTGTGCTCTCACTTCGAGGAGCCCTGCATCTCAGTGGGGCCACAGCTTCTACTGCAGGGCTCTCTTCACTCACAGTCATCCCAGACAAACGGCACCAGCTTGGGGAGGCCTCTCCAGGGGAGGCGAGCCTTGAAAATTCTACAGGGCCCTGCCCATTTCTCAAGCAGGTCAGAGCAGGAGCACTTCCCCCAGTCACACAGCAGAATGTGATTGGTTTAATTCACAGCCTATGATTGGTCCTCATATGAGACTTTGTGATTGGTGGACATGGAAGCTGTGCTGTGATTGGTGCAAATTACAATCACACATTTGCATGCCATGATCCCCTCCTGGCTAGACAATCAGGCTTTCAGACTATTTTTCAAGTCAGTCCACTATGCTGCCTGTCTGCACTGAAGCATTAGGTCAGATAGTCTCCCGAATGGTCTTTCTCCATTGCTTGTAATCTTTACCATGGGTAGAGTGGGCTGAGCTAGAAGCAGGGGTAGCTAGAGTAGTGAACAGCAACTGCTCTAAAACTGAGGCTTCAGAGGAAAAAAAGCTGTGACGAAGCCATTAAAGTTGCCCTCAGTACAGTCAGGCTAATGATTAATGCAGATAATGATCAGTTAACAAACACCGTTAAACAATTACCTCTTCCTTCTCATGCAGCATGATGTGTGCTTTGAGGCTGGCCACTCGGGAGAACTTCTTGTTGCACACAGGACAGACAGGGTCGTCTGCATTGTGTGTACACTTATGAAGTGTCAGGTTGAACTCAACATTAAATGTCTGGGGGCACTGGTCACATCGGTGTGGCTGTTTCACAGAAAAGAAGGAACTGAGTCACCATCTTCCCAAAGACCTTGTTAAGGTAATAAGTACCAGCTGGGGGTGGCGCCCCCCTTTAGTCCCAGCACAGGAGACAGAGGCAGGAGGACCTCTGTAAAGCCCTGGCTGGCCTGGTCCTCAGAGTGAGTTACAGAACAGCCAGGACTACCAAGTAAGGACCCATCATACATCCATCATATATCCATATACCATATACCCATATATCCATCATATACCCATATACCATATACCCATATACCATATACCCATATACCATATACCCATACACCCATACACCCATACACCCATACACCCATACACCCATACACCCATACACCCATACACCCATATATCCATATACCCATATACCCATATACCCATATACCCATACACCCATACACCCATATACCCATACACCCATACATCCATATACCCATATATCCATATACCCATACACCCATACACCCATATACCCATATACCCATACACCCATACACCCATATACCCATATACCCATACACCCATATACCCATATACCCATACACCCATATACCCATATACCCATATACCCATATACCCATATACCGATATATCCATATACCCATATACCCATATACCCATATATCCATATACCCATACACCCATACACCCATATATCCATATACCCATATACCCATATACCCATATATCCATATATCCATCATATACCCATATACCCATATACCCATATATCCATATACCCATACACCCATACACCCATACACCCATACACCCATACACCCATACACCCATACACCCATACACCCATACACCCATATACCCATATATCCATATACCCATACACCCATACACCCATACACCCATACACCCATATACCATATACCCATATACCCATATACCCATACACCCATATACCCATATACCCATATATCCATATACCCATATACCCATACACCCATATACCCATATATCCATATACCCATATATCCATATACCCATACACCCATACACCCATATACCCATACACCCATACACCCATATACCCATATATCCATATACCCATACACCCATATACCCATATACCCATCATATACCCATACACCCATACACCCATACACCCATACACCCATATACCCATAACCCATATATCCATACACCCATACACCCATACACCCATACACCCATACACCCATATACCCATCATATACCCATACACCCATACACCCATACACCCATGTACCCATGTACCAATATACCCATACACCCATACACCCATGTACCCATGTACCCATATACCCATATACCCATACACCCATATACCCATATACCCATATATCCATATACCCGTACACCCATATACCCATATATCCATATACCCATATACCCATACACCCATATACCCATATACCCATATATCCATATACCCATATACCCATACACCCATACACCCATATACCCATATACCCATATATCCATATACCCATATACCCATATATCCATATACCCGTACACCCATATACCCATATATCCATATACCCATATACCCATATACCCATATACCCATATACCCATATATCCATATACCCGTACACCCATATACCCATATATCCATATACCCATATACCCATATACCCATATACCCATATACCCATATATCCATATACCCATATACCCATACACCCATACACGCATACACCCATACACCCATACACCCATATACCCATATATCCATATACCCATATACCCATATACCCATATACCCATATATCCATATACCCGTACACCCATATACCCATATATCCATATACCCATATACCCATATAACCATATACCCATACACCCATACACCCATATACCCATATACCCATATATCCATATACCCATATACCCATGTACCCATGTACCCATATACCCATATACCCATATACCCATATACCCATATACCCATATATCCATATACCCGTACACCCATATACCCATATATCCATATACCCATACACCCATACACCCATGCACCCATGCACCCATGCACCCATGCACCCATGCACCCATGCACCCATGCACCCATGCACCCATACACCCATACACCCATATATCCATATACCCATACATCCATATACCCATATACCCATATACCCATATACCCATATACCCATATACCCATATATCCATATACCCATACATCCATATACCCATATACCCATACATCCATATACCCATATACCCATATACCCATATACCCATATATCCATATACCCATATACCCATATACCCATACATCCATATACCCATATACCCATATACCCATATACCCATATATCCATATACACATATACCCATATACCCATATATCCATATACCCATATACCCATATACCCATATACCCATACACCCATATACCCATATACCCATATATCCATATACCCATATACCCATATACCCATATACCCATACACCCATATACCCATACATCCATATACCCATATACCCATATACCCATATACCCATACACCCATATACCCATACATCCATATACCCATATACCCATATACCCATACACCCATACACCCATACATCCATACACCCATACACCCATATACCCATACATCCATATACCCATATACCCATATACCCATATACCCATACACCCATATACCCATATACCCATATACCCATACACCCATACACCCATACACCCATACACCCATACACCCATACACCCATATACCCATATACCCATATACCCATATACCCATATACCCATATACCCATACACCCATATACCCATACATCCATATACCCATATACCCATATACCCATATACCCATACACCCATACACCCATACATCCATATACCCATACACCCATATACCCATACATCCATATACCCATATACCCATATACCCATATACCCATACACCCATATACCCATATACCCATATACCCATACACCCATACACCCATATATCCATATACCCATATACCCATATACCCATATACCCATATATCCATATACCCGTACACCCATATACCCATATATCCATATACCCATATACCCATATACCCATATATCCATATACCCATACACCCATATACCCATATATCCATATACCCATACACCCATACACCCATACGCCCATATGCCCATATATCCATATACCCATATATCCATATACCCATATATCCATATATCCATATACCCATATACCCATATATCCATATACCCATATACCCATATACCCATATACCCATATATCCATATACCCATATACCCATATACCCATATACCCATATACCCATATATCCATATACCCATATACCCATATACCCATATATCCATATATCCATATATCCATATACCCATATATCCATATACCCATATATCCATATATCCATATATCCATATATCCATATACCCATACACCCATATACCCATACATCCATATACCCATATACCCATATACCCATATACCCATATACCCATACATCCATATACCCATATACCCATATACCCATATATCCATATATCCATATATCCATATACCCATATATCCATATACCCATATACCCATATACCCATATACCCATATACCCATATATCCATATATCCATATACCCATATACCCATATATCCATATACCCATATACCCATATACCCATATACCCATATATCCATATATCCATATATCCATATACCCATATACCCATATATCCATATACCCATATATCCATATACCCATATATCCATATACCCATACATCCATATACCCATATACCCATATATCCATATACCCATATACCCATATATCCATATACCCATATACCCATATATCCATATACCCATATACCCATATATCCATATACCCATATACCCATATATCCATATACCCATATACCCATATATCCATATACCCATATACCCATATACCCATATATCCATATACCCATATACCCATATATCCATATACCCATATACCCATATATCCATATACCCATATATCCATATACCCATATACCCATATATCCATATACCCATATACCCATATACCCGTACACCCATACATCCATATATCCATATACCCATATACCCATACACCCATATACCCATATATCCATATACCCATATACCCATATATCCATATACCCATATACCTGTACACCCATACATCCATATATCCATATACCCATATACCCATACACCCATATACCCATATATCCATATACCCATATACCCATATATCCATATACCCATATACCCGTACACCCATACACCCATATACCCATGTACCCATATACCCATATATCCATATACCCGTATACCCATATACCCATATATCCATATACCCATACATCCATACATCCATATACCCATATACCTGTACACCCGTACACCTGTACACCTGTACATCCGTACATCCATATATCCATATACCCATACACCCATACACCCATACACCCATATACTCATATACCCATATACCCATATATCCATATACCCATATGATGGGAGATGTTATTCTGTATATATGTTTCTCATACTGGTTAATAAAGCCCTGTGGCCAATGAGATAGCAAGATAGGCGGGGCTAGGAGACAAGGAGGAAGAGGAAGGGAAGTAGTAGAGTCGAGATGTAGCCCGGGAAGAAGCAGGAAGCCTGCCGCGCGGCTCCCCGATAAGACGACCACGTGGAAATACTTAGATAAGTAGAAATGGGTTAATGATTAAGGCAGAGCTAGCCCATTAACAATAATGGTAACTGGCCAACAGGAGTGTATCAAATATAGAGTCTCCTGCGTGTTATTGGGGGCCAGGACGCCAGACCAGCGGCGGGCGGGCTGGCGGAAACTTACATGCTACACCCATATACCCGTACACCCATACATCCATACATCCATACACCCATATACCCGCACACCCGTATACCCATATACCCATATATCCATACATCCATATATCCATATACCCATATACCCATATATCCCAAAGCACATAGTAAAGCTTCTGGTCAAGCTTTCAAAGCAGTGCAAAGAGAACACCACATGTGAAAATACTAGCCTCAAACTTTCCATCCTCCTGCCTCCACCTCCCAAGCGTTAAGACAAGCATGTGCTGCAATACCTAACTCCAAAACCATTTCTAATGTGAAATACTGCAAACTAATCTATAGGCCTGTCGTCCCTGAGAGATGCAAGAACGCTCAGCCCATTAGACTGGATTTTCCTTCTATTTCTGACAAACTCAGCCATTGAAAACAAAATCCCTTCTAGAAAAATAGACCACTAAAAAGTTTTCCTCTAGATTTCAACAGTTGCTTCTCTCAGTCCAAAGTTCCTCTACACGGAGAACATTGTCTCTTACCTGTGAAAAGAAACAAGTGGCGGGGGTCTCTCTGCCACTTGGGAGAGCAGACTGGACTTGGGAGAGCACAGCCCATGTCTTCCTGAGCACCATGTGACAGCACATGAAAGTGAAACCTGAGCTCATAATCCTCGCCTCCAGCCATCCCCCAAACACAGTACTGACTCCGGCAAACAGAATTTAAAGCCTCGAGAATGCCATAAAGACAACTTGAAAGCAAAATGCCCTCTAAGGAAAAGACATTTCAGAATAACCCGCCAAGAATTCAGCTGTATGGGAAAGTAAGGTACCAAAAGTCCCACTTCTCTGTCTACTGGAAGATAATGTCAATACAGACATTCACTAAAGCACATTCCCCAAAGAAAGACAAAATGTTTACATACTGTGACATGAAAGTCAAGTTTATCTTACAAGGTGACCTGATACCACCCCTGACTCCAGAACACTCTTTCTGGAGTCCTTTTGGAAACACCCACCTTGTCATTTTGCTCATGCTCCCTCATGTGACGCTGAAATTGGGACTCTTTAGGAAAAGACAGCAAACAGATTTCACATTTGTGGAAGGTTGGTATATGACAGTCATCGTCAAGATCATCATCATTCAGTCCCAAAACTCCATCTATAAAATTTCATACGTACAGACAATTAGTACCAGGTGTTAGCCCCATTGCATAAATAAATCATTTGGCCATTTTAATTTTTTTATATTGTTAATTTACACTTATGCATGCTTTGCCTGTGTGCATGTCTTGAGCACCTCATGCATGCTGTGCCCTCAGAAGCCACAAGATGGCAATGGACCCCCTAGAACTTGAGTTATAAATGGTTATAAACTGACATGTGGGTGCTGGGAATTGAACCCACGTCCTCTGGAACAGCAGTGAGTGCTTGCTCCTAACCACTGAGCCAACTCTGACCCCTCATTTGGCTACTAATAAAAACAGATTTATAAGAGACTTTTAGATAAAACTGGTAAAGTGCTGAATTTGAAAACTGGATGTGTTTGAAATTAGCAACGAGAAATGTTGGGATGCCTGAGACGCGAGACAAGAACACTTGGTAGGATTTCTAGAAACCTGAAGCTAATTTCCTAATCACACACACACACACACACACACACACACACACACACACACACACAAAAAGGTTCTCTGGACTTTGCTAGCTTATCCAATACTGTGACCCTTCCTATAACCAATGAAGGCATGTGACATCTAACTCACATGCAGGAAGACACCAATACAAGTAAAATAAAAGTAAATTCCTCTTTTAAAAAAGAGCATAACAGCTTCTTACACCACTCAGAAGGCTCAACTCTTTAAAATATAAAAGCCTTCAACTGCTAATTTATTTATCTCTGAAAACTGCTCCAAAGAAAGATTAAATCAAAAAGAAGAACATTTGTGGTCTCTCAGACAATGAGAGACTGCAATCCTTTGCTTGATCAATTCTATTGGCACTAAGGGATTTTCCACTCAGGTCTTATACTCCAAACTTAAAAGTATTTTCAAGTATCAAAAACATAACAATACAGTATAAATAAATTTGCCAAAAATATCAAATAATGCTGTTCTAAATAATTATAATTTTTATAGTGCACAACTCAAGTCTTGGAATTAGGGTATAAATAAATAGCACACCAGAACCATACAAGGATGACAAATAAGGGCCATCCTGTATCAAATCCAGGACTGGGGAAGAGTTCAGCTGGTAGAGGGCTTAGTTAGCATGTGTGGGGCCCTGGGTTCAATCCCCAGAACCACAGAAACCAGGCACGGCGGCCTGCAACAGTAAAATCCAGCTCTTGGGAGACAGATTCAGAGAGGATCAGGATTCCAAGGTTATGCTAGACAAGACGTGTCCACTGACGCAATAGTGGCCTGAAGGTTATGGGGGTAAGAAAATACTTTCTGACTGGATCTGGAGACGGCTCCACAGAAGGCAATGCAGGCCAGTCTGTAACCCTGGCTCCAAAGACCACAGGCCCTAGTGAGAAAGCCAGGACTCATGCTTTGCTAACTAAATATGTCAAACCGCTTTCTAACATTTTATATGTATATACATAGACTTGTAAACAGTATTCTCATCCTTGGCCAAACAAGTCTCTTTCGGCAGCTTATAAAGACTCTTAAGTGGTCAAGAGGTTGAGACTAAGTTTTATAGTCTTGGTTCTTACATGAGATATTTGTTCCAGTTTGAACTTACTTTTATAAGTGGTATATGAGGTAAGGATCTGGATATATTGCTTTACATCCTCTGTCCTGGAGCCATTTATTGAAGTGACTGAGCCGTCTTGGTAGGCTGTCAAAGTTATTTCTAGACTGTCAATTCTGCCCCACTAGTCTCCTCAGACAATCCCACCCTGTTTCAGTGCGCACCTACACTTTATACTAATATGCATTAAGCGCCTAGCCACTAGAATTCTAAGGTGTGTGTGTGTGTGTGTGTGTGTGTGTGTGTGTGTATGTGTGAGTGTGTGTGTGTGTGTGGTGTGTGTGTGTATGCGGTGTGTGTATGTGTGTATGTGTGTGGTATGTGTGTGAGCAGTGTGTGTGTGTGTGTGTGTGTTTGTGTGTGTGTGAGCGGTGTGTGTGTGTGTGTGAAGTGTGTATGTGTGTGGTGTGTGTGTGTGTGTGTGTGTGTGTGTGTATGTGTGTGTGTGTGAGTGTGTGGTGTGTGTGTGGTGTGTGTGTGCGGTGTGTGTATGTGTGTATGTGTGTGGTATGTGTGTGAGCAGTGTGTGTGTGTGTGTGTGTGTGTGAGCGGTGTGTGTGTGTGTGTGAAGTGTGTATGTGTGTGGTGTGTGAGCAGTGTGTGTGTGTGTGTGTGTGTGTGTTGTGTGTGTGAGCGGTGTGTGTGAAGTGTGTGTGTGTGTGTGTGTGTGTGTGTGTATGTGTGAAATTTCCTCCAAATAACGTGTGATACAGGCCAGACCCAGAAGCTATTCTGTATGTAGGGAATCAGTTGTGTGGTGTCAAAGAAAACTATCAATAAAATTTTCATTTTCATACTTCTAGTTACACAATGGGAAAAGACATCTGCAAATCAGTAAGAACTCGTGTAACTCAACACTCAAACGTCAAACCAACAAAGTTTGAAATGAGGAACAAATTCAATACACATTGTGCTAGCGACATGACGTCCACAAATACAAAGAAAGATAGCACTGTGGTTTAGATATGAAGTGTCCTCCAAAAAGGCTTGCGTTCTGAAGGGCTTCATCCCCAGCTGGTTGCTTCTATTTCTGAGGTTCTAGAAGCCCTGAGAAGTAGGTCCCTGGGGACATATGGTGTCCAAAGCCCCTCTGTTTTTTCCCATTTCCTATCCACCATGAAGTGAGTGGCCTCTACTTGTGATCCTGCCATACAATGTTCAGCTTTCCCAGGGCAGGCCAGAAGCTCTGAACCCATGGGCTTTTAAAATGGGTCCTTAGGCTGTTCTGTCAGGATGGAAAAGTCTACACAGGCTCTCATACCATTAGTCATGAATGAAATGTAAATCAAAACCAGAATGTGGCACTACTCACTAGAGTGGCCAAACGCAGATTATAAGGGGAAAGTAACACTTTTCTGAGTTATTAAGCATTTATGACAACACACATGGGTTGTTTGACAAACAAAGAATATGAAACAAGTCTCAGTCAATCCAACTGATTAAATTAATGTAGCATTGGTCTTCTGATAACTGAGCTATAAGTCAATAACAAAAAAAAGGGAACGTTAAAAGTTCCAAATGTAAGCCGGGCATTGGTGATGCATGCCTTTAGTCCCAGCACTTGGGAGGCAGAGACAGGCAGATTTCTGTCTGCCTGGTCTACAGAGGGAGTGCCAGGATAAGCTCCAAAGCTACACAGAGAAACCCTGTGGGGGGGGGGCACCAAATGTTTGGAAAGTAAACCACATTGGAATTTATTAGAAATAGATCTTGAACTTACTGAAAAACAAAAAAAAAAATACATAAAAATAAGTTGGCAGATGCAATGGAAATACATGCTGGCTAATCCACCCACAAGTGGACGGCTCTCTCTCCTTCCTTCTCTAGAGGCAGGGTCTCATTATGTACTTTGGCTGGCCTGGAACTTGCTATGTAGAGCAGGTTGTCCTAGAAACTACACAGATTGCCTGTCTCTGTCCCCCGAGGGCTGAGAGTAAGGCTGTGCACCCACCACACCCAGCAAGGCTGAGTTCTTTGTCTATATATCCTAACCTTACTTCAAAAGTGTGTTTTTGACTGGACGGTGGTGAGTTCGAGGCCAGCCTGGTCCAGAAAGCTCTGCTGCCAGTCACTTCTTTAGACTTCAATTAGGAAGCTCAGACCGCCGCCTGCTGTCACATCATATCTAAGTCTCTTATTTAGCTTTGTATCCCCAGCACCAGTGTAATACCTATCATAACGTGTGCTCACTGGTTTGGAACAAACCTCCTCACCAACATGAAGAGTATTGCTTTCATCAAGCAGAACTAGAAAATGTGCATTGTAGACTCCCATGCAGGAAGACACCTTCCAAATGACTTAATATCTACAACTGCAGTCCCCTTCCCCTCCACTGCAGAAGACCCTCAGAAGGACCCTTACAGTTCATAACATGCTGGCCACAACAGTGTGCACCAAGACAGGAAAATGTGCAGATCTAGGTCAGTCAAGATTACACAGCAAGACACTGTTACAAAACAATCCTGCTGTATACATAATAAATGCATCCTTTTTAAAAATGTAAAAGGGGGCTAGAGAGATGGCTCGGCCGTTAAGAGAATGAGCTGCTAGTCCAGAGGTCCTGAGTTCAATTCCCAGCAACCACATGGTGGACTCACAACCATCTGAAATGAGATCTGATGCCCTCTTCTGGCCTGAAGATATACTTGCAGACAGAATACTATACATAATAACTACATTTTTAAAAATAAAAAACAAAAATCCTGACAGGCGTTAGTGGTGAACGCCTTTAATCCCAGCATTGAAGAGGAAGAGGCAATCAGATCTTGTTGAGGCCAGCCATGTATAAGAGCAAGTTCCAAGCCAGCAAGGGTAACATAGAGATTCCCTGTCTTGAAAAACCAAAAAGTAAATAATAATAATAATCCTAATAGCCAAAAAACAAATATGAATGAAATCATAGATTATAAAATGATAGTAAATGATGGAGCACTGGATTCAAATATCTTACATAAATCTTAAATATTAATAGGACCTCAAAGACCTGCAATTCATACACATTCTATTAGTATCCTTCTAGAGAGCTAAACTTGTTTTTAAATTGAATGTGGTGGCTCATATCTAATCTGAACACTTGGAAGGTGAAGACAGAGGGATCGCCATGAATTTGAGCCCAAGTGAAGAACACATGAGACCTACTCCAGCCTGGCCTAGTGTAGCACTCACCTTTACTCCCAGCACTTGGGAGGAAGAGGCAGGAGGATCTCTGTGAGTTTGAGACCAGCCTGGTCTATAAGAGTTAGTTCTAGGACAGCCTCCAAAGCCACAGAGAAACCCTGTCTCAAAAAAAAAAAAAAAAAAAAAAAAAAAGGAAAAGAAAGAAAGGAAGGAAGAAGAACTATCTATAGAAAACTATCGGGAGGCTGGAGTTTGTACAGGACCTAGGCCTGGGTTTGGTTCCCAGCATCCGCAAGGTGGTTCACTAATGTCCTTGACTCCAATTCCAGGAAAAGACACACCCTCTTCTTACCTCCAAATACCAAGCATGCATGTTGTACAAAGCACATACACACATGCAGGCAAAACACAAACATCAAATAAAATAAGCCTAATTTCTTTTAAGTCAGTTTGTTGTAACATAATACATTTTTTTGTGAAAAATATTTTTAAAAGATTACTTAGTACTCTGTTTTGTTCATTTTTTCAGACATAGTCTAACCATCCCCGACTGGTCTGGGACTTGGAAATCCACTAACTATACTGCCCGACTGCTGGGATTAAAGGCCTGTGTAACCACACCTGGTTTTACAAAGCTTTAATAAAGTAAAGCTCAATTCTCCTATCTGCCTCTGTGAAGAGTCTGGATGAATGGATGACACAACAGTCACCCAGACCTGGCACATCAGGCTCTGTACACTAAGCTGACTTCAGTTATACGTATACCGCCAGCTGTCCTCATGTAACTAAAGCACACAAGCGTTAGACCAGTGAAAAGGCCCAATACTCTTAATAACACTATAAAAATATTTATCTTACAAACTTCTGAAAGCACTTCAAGGCCCCACGCCCCACAATCTGAGTACCACTGTGATGAGCCTGGCTGGCATTCGGCTGCCTTCAAACAGACCTAAAGATCTCTGAAGATCCAAAACACTTGCAGTACACAGTAAAGATGATCTCTCAAAAAAAGGGAATCAAAGGGGCCAAAAGCAAAGAAGAAAAAAAACAGAGAAAAAAAGCCAAACTTGGCACCATCAAGGTCAGCGGCACCAATGACGTCACAGTGAAGACAGCTGAAGAGCGAGACCCAAGAATGTCAAATCCTGAGTGGACCTGCTCTGAGGGTTAACCCGGGTGTGGCCCTCCATGTGACAGCCACACAGTGCAGTCTGGAAAGCTGTGGTGGACTGCAAACCTACCTCTAAGGAAGCAACTAAGACCTTAGCTAGACAACTGGAGCAATGGCTGGGGAGGAGGGGCTAACACTTTCCAATGCAATAAAAATAATGTAATTTAAAAATGTTAAAGAGTTATGAGATGCCTTGGAAAACAAGATTAACAGGCTTGTTCTTAGATTTGGTCCTTTGTGGACAGTGACACCATCTGATAACATGCACGGTGCTGGGACAGCCACACTTCACCTTACATTATTAGCACAAAACATGTTATCAAACACACACACACACACACACACACACACACACACACCTATGAAAACATGGCCAAGGCCAAGGCAGCGAGCCATCAGCCATTGATGAATACTCATCAACCACAGATACCCGCTGACACTGCTCTACAGCTACCATTGCTCCAAGCAATCCATGAAAACACCAGTAAGTGTGCAATCGCTGGCTGTAAAGTTGATGAAGTGTCCATACCGGCCTAACTGACGCGCCTGTTGACTTAGTCACAGCAACCCCAGTACTAAGTAATAACTCCTCGTTTGGGTGTCCTGTTCCCAAGCTCTCACAGATGCCAACCACTCCTCACCCCTCTCTCCCAATGCACCACCTTGGCATATCCTTCTGCAGGTGCAGACCGGCCCTGACCGTGAGCATCTGCACCCGGGATCCCTGATGGCAGCTCTGGAACCTCGGTGCAGTCGTCCCCAAGGACAGTCAAACCCCGAGTCACTAAGCTGCAACCGGCTACGTAAACATAATAGAAGTTGGGGGCGATTCACCTTCCATCGCGTCCCAGACAGGCACCGCCTTCCTTTCCCAGCCAGCTCCACTGCACAGACCGCCCAGGGCGGCTTGGGGACCACAAAGGCTGGGACTCCGGGGCAGGAACTTCCCCACGCTGCGAGGGAGGTCTGTGCCTCTCCACCCGATGACCCCCAGCCCATCTCAAAAGAGCGCGGTGGCACCGGACGCCTGCTTCCTCCTCCACCCTCCTCCTCCTCCACCTCCTCCTCCTGGCGCCGGAGGAGGCCCCCACTAAGCGCCAGGCTGAGGGGAGGCGACGGCGTGGGTGACATCTTTCCCCCATCGCTGCTCCTTCCCGGAGAAGCCGACCCCAAGTTCTGGGCGTGCGAGCGGCCTGCGGCGCGCAGTGCCCGCTGCCACCCTCGTCCCTCCGTGCGTCCGCCACGCGAGGCCGGGGTCCCCGCAGGGCTGCGGGGCCGCGGACGGGACCCGGGTGCACCGGAAGGGAAGAGCGGCCGCCGCTGGGGCCTGCGCCGAGGGCGGCGGGCGGAAGGGCCCGGGGACTCGGAGGGAGGGGACGACGCGCGGCGCGGCGCGGCGCTGGGCAGCGACATGGAGGGCGGGGGAGCCGGGAGGGCGGCGGGGGCGCCGTGGGGACGGCGGGTGCGAGCAGCGGGGCGCGGGGCGCGGGGCTCGGGCGGGCGGGAGCTCGGGGGAGGAGGAGGAGGAGGAGGAGGAGGAGGGGGGGGAGGAAGGTGGGGGAGGAGGAAGCCGCCCCCGCGCCGCCGCGGCCCGGAAAGTAGGCCCAGCGCGGAGGGGCCCGGCCGCGGCGCCCGTATCCGTCCGCCCGGCAGTCGCCGCCGCCCTCCGCGCCCATCCGGGCGCCGCGGGCCTTACCGGAGTCGCCGCGCGCCGCGCCGTCCCGGGACTTCGGGGGGCGGCCCCGCGGCATCGTCGCGGCGGAGGCGGCGGCGGCGGCGGCGGCGCCCACCCCTCACTCGCGCTCTCCCTCGGCGGCCGGGCGGGCGGGCGCGCACGCGCGGCACCGGCGGGCGGGCGGGCGGCGGGCGGGCGGGCGGGCGAGCGCGGCGGCGGCGGCGGCGGCCGGACCCAGCCCGCCGGGCTCACGGGGCCGCGGCGCCCGGACGCTCGGGCAGCAGCAGCGCTCGGGCCGCGCCGGCCTCGGCGGGTTCCATGGCCCGCGGGCCGCGGCGGGGGCGTTGGGAGCGGGCGGTGGGGGCGGGGGCGCCGCCGTGCGCATGCGCGCCGCCCGGCAGGCGGCGGCGTCACCTGGCTCGGCGGAGCCGGCGGCCTCGGGGGCCTGGGCCGCAGGGCGGCGGGGACGCCGGCTGCGTCTCCACCCCGGGCCGCTCCGCACCGACGGACAGACACAGGGACGGACAGCCCCCACCCCGGGGAGCGGAAAGCGTGCTTTGCTGCCCGTCACGCGCTTGCCCAGGTTCACTGGAGTGTGCACGGTCACCGCTGACCCCAGGCAGGCCGAGCGCCCCTGCACGGCCTTCTGCTCCCGGACTGCCTTGCAAGCACCCCTGCCCGACGCCCCTGCAGGGACGGCCCGGAGGCGGATGCCCATGCCGGGAACGCGGGGTGCACCGCTCGCGGGCCCCACTTTAACCCCAGCAGCTGACGACCCGTGCGCTGCAGCAATAGCCTGAAGCGGAGTGTGGCGACTCGCCCTTAATCCCATCGCTCGGGAACCTGAGACTGCAAGATGGGAGATCTGCAAAGTGATGTGGAAGCCTACCCGGGGCTATCCGGTAAGTCCATTTGCCCCAGTGAGCCACATGTACCGCGTGACCTCAGTGAGGCAGCTGTTAAGGGACATGCCATGTTTCCCGAGGCATACAAAATAATAATCTTACTGTGAACGATTGGAGCCTGGGTGATGGGGCAAGAAAAAGTCAAAAGATTTGTAGGATCGGAAGAGAAACCAGATAATAGGTCAAATGTTAAAATGGGAGTTTAAACATCTTGGTCTAAGGCGATGGCTTACTGGGGTAAAGGATTCCTCAGGAAAGCCAAGGTTCGCCAGCCCCTGAACCCAGGTGAACCGGCTCCACAGAGCTGTGTGCATGCCGTGGCACCGAAGCCCCTCACAGCAATAATATATCCTTTAAAACAATGTACCAGAGTAGATTTTCAGTACGAGACTGGTTACAACTAAAAAAGGAGGAAAGAAGACTGGCAGTGGTGGCGCACGCCTTTAATCCCAGTATTTGAGGAGGCAGAGGCAGGCGGCTCTCAGTGAGTTCAAGGCCAGCCTGGTCCACAAAGCGAGTTCCAGGACAGCCTGAACTGTTACACAGAGAAACCCTGTCTCAAAAAAAAAAAAAAAAGGAGGAAAGAGGTTTGAAGTGGGTCTTAGGGAGTGAGGGAGAGGTTGCATTTAACAGGCAGGGTTGGTGAAAAGTGTCTTTGTAGATTAACAACCAGGTTACAAAGAGAAAGACCAAGTTTTATGTGCTAGGTACATGTATGCCTGCCAGCCAGAAGAGGGAACTAAGATCTCATTATAGATGAGCCACCATGTGGTTGCTGGGAATTGAACTCAGGTCCTCTGGAAGAGCAGTCAGTGCTCTTAACCCCTGAGCCATCCCTCCAGCCCCCGCTGGGTTTTGTTCATTTGTTTGTTTTGTGTTTTACTCGTGTGTGTGCGGGTGGGGAGGCAGGCAGCTGTAACAGCACACCGGGAGAAAGAGGGCGACCTGCAGAAGTCAGCTCTTACACTCACTCGGGTTGACAGGCTTAGCAGCAAGCACCTTTTTACCTTTATCCACTGAGCATTTGGGGCCACTCTGTGGGCTGCAGGAAAAAGAATAGGCCAGCACTTTGCAGGTCATGACCCCTTTGGGGCCACATATCAGATATCCTGCGTATCAGACGTACAAAATTGCAGTTATGAACTAACAAAACAATTTTGTGGTTGGGGGTCACCACAACATGAGGAACTATTAAAGGGTTGCAGCATAAGGAATGCTGCCAGTTGGCCAGGCAGTGGTGGCACACACCTTTAATGCCACAGCTTCACGGAGAAACCCTGTCTCAAAGCACATGTATGTATATGAATCCCTCCACTGGCATAGAGGGTTGAAGCCCAGGCCAGGTTCGGGGTACTCCAGAGGTGCCCGAGGAGTTGAGATTAATCACGGTTTTGCCTAGAGCTTCAAGCTGGCAGGGACCTCCAGAACACTTCCTGGGCATCACCAACTGTGAGCTACCCTGGCTATCTCTCCACACTGGAGACCTGGAGAGGGAGGAGGAGCTTGTAGTCCTCCACGGGCTCCGGGTGGAGACTGGCAGACTCAGTAGAGGCAGCTGCCCCCTGCCGGGGAAAGACATTGGTGATGACCTCCACGTGCAGGGCAACTCCCTGTCCAAAGCCCACTGGGGATGGCATCCCTGTGAGGATCATCCCGCTCACACTCCCAGACATGCTTTGCTAGTCTCAGGATTGGTTTTAGAAATTGTTCATTGGGGCTGGAGAGATGGCTCAGGGATTAAGAGCACTGACTACTCTTGCAGAGGTCCAGAGTTCAGTTCCCAGCAACCACATGGTGGCTCACAGCAATCTGCAATGAGATCTGCTGCCCTCTTTTGACCTGCAGGGATACATGCAAATAGAATACTGTATACATAGTAAATAAATCTTTTAAGAAAAGAAAGAAAATTGTTTCTTTTTTTCCTTTGTGTATGTATATTTTGGGTTTTTTGTTTTGTTTTTGTTTTTCAAGACAGGGTTTCTCTTTGTAGCACTGGAGCCTGTCCTGGAACTAGCTCAGTAGACCAGGTTGACCTTGAACTCACAGAGATCCATATATCTGCCTCCCGAGCACTGGGATTAAAGGCTTATGCCACCAAGGCCCAGCTAGGAAGTATTTCTATAAATATGACTTTAGCCTCTTTTATGGAATTATCCTCTTATGACAATGACTTTTGTTTTTATTTTAAACCTTGTCTCTTTCACATTCCCTGTCTATACTCTAGTTGAGTTCTTAATTTGTCTGTAACTAATTTTCTTGTAGCCAATTTAACCTATCCATTGACACTGGAGGCACAATTTTCTCTTTTGTATTTTGATGCCTTTTAAAACATGCTTGTTCAGTGATTTTTTTTTCAATTTCTAACATTTATTCATTTATTATCTTTAGTAATAAAAAACAGGAAGTTTATTAAAATAGAGTAGAAGTAGGCTAAAGGTCCAGGAAAAGTCCCCAAATCAAAGTTTGATTGCTTTTTTATTTATTTGTTTACTTAGAAGATCTCACTTAGCCTTGAGTGTCTTGGATCTCACCAGGTAGCCCAAGCTTTGAGCTTACAGCAATCCTGTCTTGGCCTCCCAAGTGCTGCAATCAGAGGAATGACTTAACAATATTCTACAATTTCTCCAGCTGATAATTACAATGTTATCAAGCATACCAAAAGTTTTGGAAAACAAAATAAACACCTTGATTCAACTGTTCTTGGTACTTTTCCAATATTAGTTTTTCTATAGATTTTGTTTATTTAAAATAAATTGCATTCCGTATCTTACCCATAATTCAGTAGAAATTTTCTTGAGTGGTTACAGAGCCATGGTTATTTATTTATATATTTAAAAACAGTAAGCTTCTAACAATATCCAGTCCACATTTATATATTTCCTGAAGTTGTCCCTAAAATTGTCCCTAAAAATGTCTTACTTTTTAATTAGGATCTAGTAAGAGTTGTCTGATTTAAAGTTTGGTTTGATTGATTTTGGATTTCACTATGTAGACCAGCCTGGTCTCAGCTCTACCTGCCTCAGCCTCCTGAGTCCTGAGATTAAAGGCAATACCCAACCCCATGCTTCAGATGTTTACCAAGACCACTGAGCCACTGAGTGGGTGCTTAGAATTGAAGCCAGGTCCTCTGGAAGAGCAGCCAGTGCTCCTGACCACTGAGCCATCTCTCCAGCCCCCAAGTTACAATGTTTAAAAAATGAGCTAGGGAGATAAAAGGGTAGCCACATCCAAATTAGAATTTGCAGTGATTTCCAAGCACGCTGCAGGGGAGAGAGGCAGGAAGTGAGAACAAACCTTGTGCCCTGTGAGGGGGCCTTCGGCTCTGGAGACCAGTTGTGTTGGTATCATGGAGATGGCTGCCAGGTGAACCCGAGACTTCAGAGGTCGAATCCCGCCCATCATTGTTAGCCGAGGCCATGCGATGATTTGTACTGCTCCTCTCTTAATTTGTTTTTGTACATTCTTGCTCGCCCCACCTTCAAAGTATGGTCTACACTGGTGGTTTGAAAGAAAATGGCCCCAAAGGGAGTGGTGGGAGCAGGAGGCGTGGCTTTGCTGGTGTAGGTTTGACCTTGTTGGAGGACATGAGTCTCTGTAGGGGCGGGCTTTGAGTTCTGTGCCGAAGCTACTCCCAGTTAGAAACCACCTCCTGTGGCTCTCAGCTGCTTCCCCAGCACCTTCTCTGCCTGCATGGCGATGACGGGCAAAACCCGAACCGTAAGCCACCCCAATTAAATGGTTTTGTTGTAAGACTTGTCATGGTAATGGTGTCTCTCACAGCAATGGGAACCCTAAGTCCTATACATACAAGACCCAGGCTAACAGACTCCCTCCCTGTCCCTGCCAGCCAGGAGCCAGAGGCAGTCTGACAGTGACCATACTGTGGACTACTTATTAATCACATGGCATAGACCCTCTCCCTTCCTCTGAACTATGTAAGAAGGGACCCGACATTCTTCCTTGAGTCCTGAACTCTCCAGGGGCCCCCACCACGCTACTGTCCACCAGTACGGTGTTAATAACACTTGGATCTTTTATCCAAGAAGACAACACTCCACTCCAGTGTTCCCCTGGACCCCAAACCCCAGGCCTTTGCGTTAGGGCCAGAGAAGCAAGCACTCTGAAGACTGCCTCTAACAGAGCCTTACAGCCTAACTCTCCAATGACACCAGGAAGCTAGACGTTTAAAAATACTAAATACCTTAAGTTCCAGACCCTGCCCGCCAGTAAATAGTCGAAAGGTCACACTCCTTGCGGCTTACCTGACTTTGTAAACGGCTTGAGAACCCCCCGCCCCAGTGACCTAACTGCCATTTGTCACCCCACCCAGGAGCCCACACACATGCAGACCTCCAGGGCTGTAGGAAACTGATTGGTCTATAAAGCACGGGCTTGGATGGTTTAAATTGACTGGTCTGCACCATGCAGGCTCTGGATGCTATGAGATGATTGGTTTACGATGTGCGGGCTCTGTTGTAACCCTATAAAAGCTGTCTCAATTCTGTACTCTGGGTCCTCAGTCCTGTACCCCTGCGTGGCATGTGACTGTGGACCCCAGTGCACTTGGAATTAAAAGTCCTCAAGCTTTTACATCAGACCGCTTCTTATGAATGATTTGGGGCGTGGCCTTTCCTGCGTGGGAGCGTGGAGGTCCACGCTCTGTGGGTCTTTCATAACTTCCCTGAGGGTAAAATGACAGCCTCTGCTGGGGAGATGGCTCAGCAGTCAGCACGGGCTGTTCTTTCAGAGGACTTGGCTTCAAGTCTCAACACCCACATGGCACCTCTCAGCTGCCTGGAACTGAACTCCAGTTCCAGGGGCTCTGATATAACCTCTTCTGGCCTCAGCCATCAATCATGTACATGGTACACAGGCATACGTGCAGCCAAAGCATGTAAATATGTTTTTTTATTTTTTTAATTTTAAGTAAAAAACAGATTTGGCCCTGAAAAACTGCTGAAAATGGGTGGGGGGGAGCAGCCAAAACATTGTGATTCTGAATAAAATCATTTTGGTTTGTCCTGTTGTAGTTTTGTGTAGCTGTCTGCAGTGGTTTAAATGAGAATGTCCCCGCGGGTTCAGAGTTATTGGTCCCCTGGTGGCACTGTCTGAGTATGCTTAGGAGCTCTGGCCTTGCTTGAAGAAGTATGTCCCTGGGCGTGGGTTTGAAACTTTCAGAGCCATACCAAACCCTAGTTCACTTTTCCTGCTTCCTGCTTGTGGTTTGAGATAGGAACTCTCGGGTGTTTCTGCTACCATATCTGCTACCTGCTGCCACCATCCCCTGCCCCGATGGACTCATCCCTCTGGGAACGTAAGCCCAAATAAACTTTTAGAAGTTGCCTTGATCAAGGTATCTGATCACAGCAGCAGAAAATTAACACACTGATTCTGCCACCTGAGTGCTAGCGTGCAGACACCACACCCTGCTGACACCCTGAGTGCTGGGGTGCAGACAACACACCCTGCTGACACCCTGAGTGCTGGGGTGCAGACACCACACCCTGCTGACACCCTGAGTGCTGGGGTGCAAACAACACACCCTGCTGACACCCTGAGTGCTGGGGCGCAGACGCCACACCCTGCTAACACCCTGAGTGCTGGGGTGCAGACATCACACCCTGCTGACACCCTGAGTGCTGGGGTGCAGACATCACACCCTGCTGACACCCTGAGTGCTGGGGCACAGACGACACACCCTGCTGACACTCTGAGTGCTGGGGCGCAGACAACACACCCTGCTGACACCCTGAGTGCTGGGGTGCAGACATCACACCCTGCTGACACCCTGAGTGCTGGGGTGCAGACATCACACCCTGCTGACACCCTGAGTGCTGGGGTGCAGACAACACCGCTGGTGCAGTGCAGGCCTCTAACTCAGGACTCCGTGCATGCTAGGCAAGCAATTCAATTTGCTTTTTGCAATGTAACTGTTGATGCCTTCCGAGTCTCCCAGCTTTACCCACAGCTATGCTGAGACCTACAAGCCTCAAGTCCACACCCTTTGACTAGTTCATGGAAAATGTGTAGCAGACCATTCTTCACATCTCCTGACCAGTGCTTTCTCCATGTGATATTTTCTGCCCTGTTCCAGTTTTCATGTTTATCTTTACCTGGAGCCAGAAGAGGGCAGCACATCTCATTATAGATGATTGTGAGCCAGCATGTGGGTACTGGGAACTGAACTCACGACCTCTGGGAGACTGGCTAGTGTCCTTAACAGCTGAGCTGTCTCTCCAGCCCCCTCTTCCGTTCTTGACAGTTGAATTTTTTGGCCCTGCACCAACCAAGCTTTTAGACAACAGAAGCAAACTACTTGCTCTGCACCCATATTTGCTCACATTCATCCCGGGTCAGCGATTGAGCTGTGCTCACGCTCTTACCACTAAGGACTGCACTACAGTGGAAAGCAGTACTGGGCCGTAAAAGTCCCACGGGGCATCTGTGTCCCCTGACTCCTGGGCATAGGACGCAAACCTTCCTAGGAAGGAACAATCACACTTGTCCCTCTGGCAGGACAACCCCACGACTAGCCTCCCCCTTCAGGGAAATAAAATTGTGTCTGATTGCACAATTAATCTTAGGGTCTCCACGTCTATGAACCGCTCGGGTAGTGCACCTTTCGGGCTGCAGTGACGTAGGCTATCATCTTGAAGTAGGGTGGGTGTGTCTATGCCATGAGCAAGCATGTGTGCTGGAGCATTCCTCAGACTGGCCCCTGCAGCAGGAGCCTGCCTGGTTGACCTTGACTGGCAATGTCACTTTGGAAAGCTGTTTTCCTTTCTGGGTGAAAAGCTCCGGCGATGCTTCTCCTCAACAGACACCGGTGATGCTTCTCCTCAGCAGACAAGGCTATGCTTTTCTGCTTTGAGGTGGACTCTCCGGTGTAAAAATCCCTCTCTCGGCCTTTCTACCACCCATTTGAGCTCATCCGCCCAGGCAGGACAGAGAGGGTGATGCACACCTCCATTACCGTTCATCTCAGGAAACGTGAACATTCATTCCATACACTTGGGGGTGAACCCAGCTCAGGCTGTGAACCTAAGAGACCACTTCCGCTACATGAAATCATGTGGCAAGCGGGATAACGCCAGGAAATCACTTTACCTCTCCAGGTCTCCACCTACAAAAGGGAACGACAATCCTGCTAGTCCACAAGGAACCCAAGGCTTACACAGCTACAACTGTCCCTCCAGCTGATGTAAAACATCTAGCCCTCCCTCCCTTTCTCCTGGAAGTTGGCTGGATGAAGGTTCAGAGTCACCACACACCCTCCAGGGCCTGCCCTGTCCTGCCTGCCTGCCTGCCTGCCTGCCCTGTCCTGCCTGCCTGCCTGCCTGCCGTCCTGCCTGCCTGCCTGCCTGCCTGCCCTGTCCTGCCTGCCTGCCCGCCTGCCCTGTCCTGCCTGCCTGCCTGCCTGCCTGTCCTGCCAGTTTTGACTGAAGTATGACTTGCACATTTATTTATTGTGTGTGGCCGTGGATAGGTGTGTGCAGTGTCTTGCATATACTAAAGCAAGCCTGTAGAGATCAGAGAGAGGACAACTTGGCATTGACTTATCTCCTTCAGTCACGTGGGTTCCAGTGCTCAAACTAGGTAGCCATGGTTCTTTTATCTTAATGTTAAGATAAAGCTGGAGGGGGGTGTCCCACATGGGGGACCGCCAGGCAAGGGTGTCCCAGGCGGAGGCGGAGGGATAAACATATCAGGTAGACACAGCTTAAGTGAGAAGTTTATTTAGAAAGGGGAGTGAGGGGGAAGAGAAAAGAGAGACACCGGGAACAGGAGAGACAAAAAGAAGGAGGGAAGGAAGGAGGGAGGGAGGGAGGGAGGGAGGGAGGGAGGGAGGGAGGGAGGGAGAGAACAAAGAGCAAGAGAGAGCATAAGTGGGCAGGGTCTGTCTTTTAAAGGGTCTGTCGCACCCGAGTGCATGCAGACTAGCACTCATGGAACCCAGGGCTGACCAGGGCACTGCCTGGGTGCATTCTGCCAGGTGACAGGGGCAGGCCGGTGTAATGCCTGAATCCTTACAGTCATGCTTCTCCTGGTGAGCCGTCCTTATGCTTGCGATCTTGAACTTCTGATCCCAGAGTCGCCGTGACTAACAAGCGTCCTGAGACACCATGTAGACTATCATCCAGGAGGCTCTGGCAGGGACTGTCACTCTAGAGCCCCCAGGACTTCACGGCGGCTCTCCCCGCTTTCCCAGTAGCTAGACCTCATCCTCTGCCAATGCAAGACCCTCCCTGGACCGCTGCCTCCTGGCTACCTGTCCGACCCCTTCTCCCGCTAGAGCTCCCTACAGACCCGCACGGAACTTATCAGCTGGAACCCAGGCGTTCAAACATCTGTAGAGCTGGACTGATTGGTCTTCCCCTGGACCAATCTGGATTGGCTGCTTTCCCTGCCGGCGACCCCTTTAAAGTTCCCTGCGGTTTTACCTCCTCCTCTTCCTCTCCCATCAGCCGCCAGAGCCCGCCCTGAGACCGGAGTCCTCCTGACATCCCTCACCTCGCCTCTGCCGGTCTCTGGTCCACCTCGGGTTCAGCCCGCCCCCTTCATTCCGCTCTCCTGATGCCCGCACTGCGGAGCAGGAAAGAGCACACGGCCGCTGCGGCGCAGCATAAAGCTGCTGGCACTAGCCCAGCGTCAGTTTCTGAGCGGGACGCGGCGGGAGCCCTGTGTGTGCACAGCAAGGGTTAGAGTTAGGATGCTCAGGATGCTGCTGCCCAGCTCAGCGCAGGCGAAAAGGGTCGCCCGAGCGGGGTGGGCGAGAGCCGAGTGAGAGTTTCACCGTCTGGGTCTGCCTCCCTCTCCGGGTCCAAGCACAGCGATGGATGGTTAGCATTCTCACCCGGGAGAGGCGGCTCTGAGCGCGCCCGGCAGGGGACTAATGGGCTCGATCCTGTAAACTGGTGTGGGAAGATCGGTCTAAACTGCAGGCGGGACCTGGTGGGCAAAGCGGAGACCCGGAGCTGAGCCTAGCACACCCACACCCATCGCTCTCTTCCCGCCCACCCTTCCCACCGAGGACCCTGCAATGTGACCAGCTAGCTGCTGCAGGTCCCCACTCCTCCCTTCCCAACACGAGGGGCTCGTGGCTCGCACTGTGGCCCGAAAAAAAGCCCTTTCTCCCCGAAAGTTATTTTTGTCAGAGTGTTTTACGGTGACATCACGGTCCACTGGGTTCGAATCTCAAAGCCCAACGGAACGTCGTTTGGGCCACCTCGAGTGGGTGCCCACGTGTGTGCACTAACACTTTCCACGCCTATTTTTTTTAACCGTTGTGTAAACTGCGTTCCATTCACCGTCAGTGCCACGCGAGTTCCAGTGCGTGGCTGTGACGTTTTAGATCTAGAATATTCTCTGCGGGTTTCCAGTTGGAGCGCTTGGCCTCCAGCTGGTGGCAGCATTCAGGGAGACGGAACCTTCCCGTGGCAGAGCGGGCTGGAGGAAGTAGGTCTCCACCAGGGGGAGGCATGCGGTTGGAGTCTGCAGTCCAGCTCAGGCTCCGGTCAGACCCTGCTCTCCAGGTTGCCGCCACAGACAGGATCGTCCCCTGCCACACGACCCTGCCACCACAGGCGGAGCTGCGGCGGGCTTGAAATTTTGCTCTTAGAACTAGAGCAAAAGAATTTTTCTCCTTCCTTGATTTGTTTCTGCCAAACATTTTGGTCACAGTAAAACAAAAGTAACAATTTTAATAGCTGTATTGTTTTTTTTTTCTCTTGCAAGGAAAAAAAAAGTAATAATAGGCTATTCCTGATTATTGCTTTTGTTAGCTGTGTTGTTTGGATTATTATAAATAACGACACTCAGCACTCTTTCGATTGATTGCCTCCGGCATTGTAGAGTGCTTTACTGGGGTTTCATATCATTGTCCATGTGCTTGTTATGTACAATTTTCCTGGTGCTCTGCGCTGTCAACATCTTCAACACGATTGTCATCAGCAGACATCTTAGTTTGCGATAGCCTGGAAGGTTGTCCTTTCCAACTGATTTCCCTGTTTTTAATTTTGCCTGTTTAAAATGGAGTCTTTTCCAGATTGGGTCTTACGTAGCCCAGGCTGGTCTTGAACTCTCGGTGTAGCTGATCCACCCGGTGAGTGTGGGTGCTGGGGTTACAGGTATGCGCCAATACACCACACACACGATTGCACATATTTTGCCCCTGCCTGGGTGGGAATGGGAGGTCAGATGAGAACCCTGTGGAGTCTTTCTCCTCTCCCTCCAGGTGGGTTCCAAGGATGATGGCCAGGTTCCACCGATGGCCCTCGGCCACTAAGCTTTTGTGGCAAGCGTCTTTACCCACAGAGCCCTGTCTGCGTGTTTGATGTGAGCCAGGACCAAGGTAATCAGAAGCCTAATCTAAACCATGCCTCCTCCTCCACGTCTGCAGGCTGAGAGAGACAGAGCAGAAGCAGGTGCACCAGGAAGTTACCGGGGAAGATACAGAAGGGGCAGAGGGGCAGGATCAGGGAAACGCCGCCTGATGACATCAGTGGTGACATCAGTCACAGCCCAGGAATCTCAGAGCTGCGGTTCCCTACGCAGGCCTGCCCTCCAGTGGTGGGTGATGAGCTAGGGTGCTCTGAATACCACGCCCTGACCCTGGCTTTAAATAGGGAACAGACCCTCCACCACGTGCTCTCCACCACGAAGACTGGCGACTCTCTGCTCCAGCCGGGAGGGTCTGCAGTGGCGCCAGAAAAGCCAGAGTCAGGAAGCAGGGCCCACGTGGCGAACGCTAGTCAGTCTTGCATGCTAAGCCACTTCCCTTCTCTGACCCCGGTTCCTGATCTCTTTGGGGTAGGCACTGGTGGTCCCATAGTTCTGGCACTATGTCTGCAGCTCTAGACTAGTTGAGGCTTTCCCGAACTGTTTCTCGGAAAACCACAAAAGCAGCAGGATCCCTTTGACCTCAGTCAGTCCCGAGACAAACAGATTGCAGGTAGACTTAGAGCTGTCCCTTCCAGTCACCGTGACAACAAACGTGAGAGTACAAATGTCGATGGGCCATTTAGCATTGGTAACAAGTGCACACGTGACAGTCCCTCGTCTCACACACACACGTATACACAGAGAAGAGGCAGAAAAAATCCTTCAACCAGTTCTGCCGATTCTGGAGACATAGCTCAGCTGATAGAGTACCTGCCTAGGACACACAAGGCCCTGGGTTCAATCCTCACTACCACAGACACGGGTCATGGTGGCATATGCCTGTCATCCCATAACTCTGAAGGGGGAGGGGCACGGGCGGGGAGGGGCAGAGTGGGGTGGGGGGTTTGCAGAAAGGTCAGGGACTCTAAGTCATCCTCAGCTACGTGTCGAGTGTGAGAACAATCAGGGCTATTTAAAATCTGTCTCAAAAAGCAGCAAGTTATCCGGGAATCTGTTCTAAAGAACAATATAGCTTTTGTGTCGCTCCTATCCTTAGAACTTAATATGTTATATATTCAGGCAATGGGAATTCTTTTTTTTTTTTTTTTTTTTTTTTTTACTTGAAATAAAACACACACTTAGACCAGGTATAAGCTCTCTGAAAATATTTAAATATACTTGGTAGCTGTCTCCGTTAAGGTTTTTATTGCCATGAAGAGACACCATGACCACAGCGACTTTTTTCTTATCTTTCATTTTTTTAATTTCATCTCATATTGCAACCACAGTTCTCCCTCCCACCCCTCTCCCCACCCCGCCTCACCTCCTCCCACCCCCTGCCCCTCCCCCTCAATCCACTCGGGTAAGGGCTCCCATGAGGAGTCAACAAAGTCTGGTGTAGCGCCCCAGCTATGATTTGTTCCCCTAATCGGGCAAAAGCCTCGAGATTTAAATAACAGACATGACAGCGGGTCATTCGTGCAACAGGAATGCGAATGCTGTTTATGAGGGGAAGGACAGGCTTATGTACTGACTCACAGCACAGCGGAAAACAATCAGGGTTCAGGCGTGAAAGCGCTCGGGCTCAGCTCCTCCCCAGCAGATGTGTGTTAGCAAATCAAGAAGAGAACCAAGAGCTTCTCTGGAGCAAGATGTTCCAGCCAGCAGCTCCAGGCTCGCTCAAAGTGCTGAGGGGTCCACGCAGGGCCCTACAGTCTGGCACAATAGGTTGGGGCAGGGCCAGGCCCCTCTCCCATGCATTAAGACTGAGCATGGCATCCCACCATAGGGAACGGGCTTCAACAAGCCAGCTCATGTTTTGGTTTGTATCGGACCATGGTAACTCATATAGAAAGACATTTACTTGGGGTGGGGGCTTACAGTTTCAGAGGTTTGGTCCATCATCATCGTGATGTGATTTTTGACAGTGTGCAGGCAGACGTGGTGCTGGAGAAATAGCAGAGTGTCTGGCCTCCTGCAGGCAACAAGAAGTGGTCTGTCACACTGGCTGTAGCTTGAGCATGCTATGAGATCTCAAAGCCCGCCTCCACAGTGGCACACTTCCTCCAACAAGACCACACCTACTCCAATAAAGCCACACCTCTTAATAGTGCTATTCCTTTAGGGCCATTTTCTTTCAAACCACCGTAGTAGCCGTGGTTAAATCTAGCCCACTGATTTAGTTTTAGTTGCTGTACTGTTGTGAAGGGACCAGTCCCCACCTGACCCCAACCCTGAGCCACTTTAGCAGCCATCACAGGCTGCAGAAAAGACTCAGCAGGTGCTTGCCTGGCCTTGCCCCTCCTCCCAGACACTAGGTGGTCAGATACCCATGTGGCAAGGAACCAATCAAAAGTTAGCTGACGTGCTTGACAGCGCTTTATAGTAAAAGTGGCATAACAGTGACGCATAGAGCATAGCAACCACGATGGGCGGGCCTATAGCCCATAGCAACCAGTCGACCAATCAACACAGGACAGGTCACCCAAGCCTGGAAGCTCACCAATCCTGAGACTGTTGCGTACCCCTACACACTCCCATTGCACGCCCAATAAGTTCTCCGCCTCGCAGTCTCTCTGGCTCCTCCTCCTGCCATCCGCTGTGATGAATGAGCCTAAATTAATGCAGTTAACTCGCTAAGCAACAGTAACTCTTTGCTTTTGTATCAGAACGGGTGATTTGGGGGGTTCAGAATCTGGGCCCAACAGTTGTTACTTTAGGGTGATTCAGATCAACAGCCTCAGGCTCACCTCAAGGCCCAAGTAGTGGCAGGCAAGTCTGACTAGATCTTGGGACCAGCAAAGGAGAGAGAACATCTCTGCCCAAGCCCCGCAGAAGACTCTGTGACAGTGTTGTCACAGCAATGCACCTACCTACCCAGTGCTGCCTCCAGCTGCCTTCAGTGAGGGTGGGGTGGGGCGGGGAGGAGACATGTCTCAAGCACACATTCATAGCTCTGGGTCCGAGGTACTGAGCCAGAAATGAATGAGTGAAACACACACCAATAGGCACACACACACACACACACACACACACACACAGGTTCACACAAGCACACACACAGACACTCACGCACACACACACACAGGTTCACACACACACACACACACACAGAGACACACACACACACACACAGGTTCACACACACACACAGACAGGGACACACACACACACAGGTTCACACAAGCACACACACAGACACACACGCACACACACACACAGGTTCACACACACACACACAGAGACACACACACACACAGGTTCTCACACACACACACACAGACAGGGACACACACACACACACAGGTTCACACAAGCACACACACACAGACACGCACACACACACACAGGTTCACACAAGCACACACACACACACACAGGTTCACACAAGCACAGACACACACGCACACACTCGCACACAGATACACACAGATACACGTGCATGTATGAACACACTTGTGCATGGGCGTGAGTGCACACACCCTCACACGCACACCTAGATTCTGCATAGGAGAAAAAGCACATGTAATATTTTGTCTTTCTGAATCTGGCTCATTTTATATTAACATGATCTCCGGTTTTGTTTTCTACAAATGGTAAAACCTCAGCCTTTTTTCTTCCTTCCCTCTCTTCCCCCTCTTTCCCTCCCTCCCTCCCCCTCTCTTCCTCCCTCCGTCCCTTCCCTCCTTCCCTTCCTCCCTCCCTTCCTTCTGCTCACTATATTGCCCAGACTGGCCTGAAATTCCCTATGTAGACCAGGCTGTCCTAGAACTCACAGAGCTCTACCTGCCGCTGCCTCTAGAGGGCTGGGAACGTGTGTGTGTGTGTATGTCACTATAGTTTGTTTCCAGGGCTGGGAACATGTGTGTATGTCACTATAGTTTGTTTTAATTCCTGCCCACCTTGCCCTCCTGTACACGGTACTGTTCATTATGGCTGAATACAGCTCTTCTGCCATGCTTGGTGTGTCCTGTCTTCTGCTGATGGGCACACTGGCAATTGCACAGCTTATCTGCTGTGAACAGTTTGGCCCATGTATGTAAGAACATGCTGAACTGGCATCTCTCTGCTATGCTGCTGGCTCATCTCTGGATTTCGTGGACATAGATATCTCTGTGGCAGCCTTCTGGTCTTTGCGGAGCTGAGGGAGCCCTCAGTAGGTGAATCTGAGGGGCAGAGCCAAGCCTTGTCATACCATTAATCCAGAGAGCGACGCTGCAGACACATTAGGGCTGTCTGTGGGCAGAGGTTCACGGTGTCGGGACAGCAGGCCCTTACGAGAGGTCAGAAGAGCATGCACTGCCTCCTCCATCCCAAGGGCAGAGTTCATCCCTGAGCTCACACCTGTTTACAGAGCACTCCCCAAGCGCTTATACATGCTCATGTGTTTACTGACTCGTTTCTCAGTATTTATGGACAACAATTCTTCCCCAAAGGTATAAACAACAAGGCTAATAAATGTGTCCTTTCTTTTCCAAATGCTACCCAAAGTAGCAGGAGTTTTTGTTTATTAGTGTTTTGGTTTGTTGTTGTTGTCACCATAGGATGGCAGAGAGCTGTGCAGACTCTGAAATAAATACGGAAAAGTGAAGACAGGACTATGAGTCTTTTTAATTTGCAACCTTATACTTTTTGCCAGTTTTCTCTTTCCCAACACAGTGACAATATCTTATTTTTATAATCACAAAGATCTCGGCTGAGTGGTGGTGTATACCTATAAACCTCAGAACTTATGTGAAGGCAGGAGCATCGGAAGTTCAAGGCCACCTTTCACTAGGAAGTGACTCAAGGCCAGCTTTGGTTTTGAAAAATGGAAAAGAAAACCCTATGGAGGTGGGGACAACGTTTGCCCAGCATGCAGGACACCCTCAGCTCCGTCTCAAGCACAAACTGGGGCATCATGGTGCCCGCCTGAAATCCCAGGATTCGGGGACAGAGGACAGAGGGTCCAAAGTTCAAGACCATCCTTGACTGCATAGTGAGCTTGAGGCTACTCTGGGCTACATTGAAACTATGTCTCAAAAAAGGAAGGATGGAGGCAGGCAGGGACGGAGGGACGCAGGGACAGAGGGACACAGGGGCGCAGGGATGGAGGGACACAGGGACGGAGGGACGCAGGGACGGAGGGACACAGGGATGGAGGGACAGAGGGACGGAAGGAGGGATGCAGGGACGCAGGGACGGAGGGACGGAGGGACGGAGGGACGGAGGGACAGAGGGACGGAAGGAGGGATGCAGGGATGCAGGGACGCAGGGACGCAGGGACGCAGGGACAGAGGGACTGAAGGAAGAGCTCAATGGACACAACTTAGCTGCATATGTTTTCCCTTAACACACTGATTTCCACTCCTAATATGGTGAGGTTGGCGTGGTGATTCTCCACACTGAGCGGGAGCATGAGCTCTTCTGATGCGTCTTCTATGGCACACAGAACAAAGGTGTGAGGACACCTTTCACCTCCTAGTCCTCCTGTTACTGTAGGAAAATGCTGACCGAAACCACTGGAAGAGCAACGGGTTTTCCTCAGCGCAGAGGTCACCAAGCGAAGCCAGGCAGGGACTCGGGGCAGGAGACCAAGGAGGAACACAGCTCCCTGGCTCGCTTCCCAGGCTCACGGTCCCTTCTTTCTTATACACAGTCAGTGCCCACGAAGGCACGCCAGCGGTTGGCTCCTGCATCAATTAGCCATTAGGGAAATGCTTCACAGATACGGTCATAAGCCAACGTGATCCAGATTGATCTAGACTGAATTCCTCTAATGAGGTTCCCCCTCCCATGTGACTCTGAGTTATGTCAAGTTGACAGCCAAAACTAACTATGACGATCATCTTCATCTTTTCGTTAGGAAAGTCTAGACAGAAAACATCCTGTGAGAAAGACGGGGATCTGGAATGTCTCCTGGAGGCTCACAGGTGGAGGTTGGGTCCCAGCACAGCTGTTGTCCTTTGAACATGATTTTCCCTCACATGCCTCTGCTTCTCAAGTGCTGGGATTAAAGGCGTGTGCCGCCACCACCCGACCATTTTGTGTTTTATTAGCCATTTGTGAGGTTGGACATTTCTCATTAGTTCTCTGGTCCTTAGGTTCACTTTCTCTTTGGAGAATACTTGATGGGTTTTTTTTTTTTTTCCTTCTTTTTTTACCATATTTTTCTTGGCACAGAACGATGGGATTGCCGCTTAAAAATCGATCCATGAGCAGTATCATTGCCGATGTGATTAATCAGCAACTCATTCTGGATGCGTCATAGTCTCTGATTACACCCTTGGTAGGAAATTTCCAGCCCCTGACCTTGCTCACCCATTAGACACCATTGCTCCTGGAACTCAGTCGTGGATTGATTGTGCGCGCGCCCCTGGACGCTGCTGATGCTGAGGCAGCACTGGGCAGGATCTCAGGAAGGACATGCTCGCCCCTCACCATCGCTTTGTCCCACTTCATCTGCCCCTCACACAAAGAGCATTAAGACTCTCTCAGGGGTTAACAAGCCGCACATTATACTTGAGGAATTATTTGACATTTCAATTGCCCTGAAGTGTGAAAGGGTTCTACTGTGCTCAGATTCAAATTCATCACGAGCATTCATAATGTCCTGGTTAGGAGCCAATTTTTCATTTTCATCTATATATCACAGGCAAATTCCTTTTGCAGCTTGAAGTCAGTGTTTCAG
This sequence comes from Cricetiscus sungorus, assembly GCA_030556225.1. Classification (NCBI taxonomy): domain Eukaryota; kingdom Metazoa; phylum Chordata; class Mammalia; order Rodentia; family Cricetidae; genus Cricetiscus; species Cricetiscus sungorus. The sequence goes on from JANBXA010000651.1 coordinate 155,075,712, forward strand.
CTATACATCCTGGAAAGAATAGTTTGTGCCTCGTAATCAAATCAGCCAATGATTAATCCCCCGTAAATCACGCTTAGTGCCTACATAAAGAACCTCTAAAGATTTCTTTCCCCGAGGATTATGTAACTGGAGTCTGTGTGTGTTAATAATCTCAACAGTTGAACGCAGAGAGAACGGTGGACGCGGTGGGCGTGGCAGGGGAGGGGAGAGCGTTTACGGGATTAAGCGAAGTGCCTTGCCCTTTTCAGAGGCCAGGAGTGGGAGCCCCCTTTAGAGAGAAGCCAGACATTTTCATTTTCATTCAAATCCATCTATAACACACGTTACAAAGATGCTTGGTTAAAATGTTTGTTGCTTCCAAAGCACATTTATCAGAAGGAGATAACATGCATAGCTGATGAATCCCAGGGAGAAGTGAGCCTCATTCTTACAGGTGAGGGAAAGCAGCAGAGGAAGGCCTTGCTGTCAGCTTTGAGTAGTGCCTGAGTCGGCTTTGTCTGCCCGGGTTTGTATCTACCAGTTCCAAAATACCAAGCTGTATGCCCTGCTTTATGCATTCCAGTGCCAAATTATATGCCCCACTTTGAGTTTTTAAATGTTGTAGATAGGGTCATGCTGTGTAGCTTTGTATGGAATGTATGTTCTACCATACTCATGATACCTACTGCCTTAGCTTCCCGAGTGCTAGATTCACAGGCAGGCACCACTGGCTGACTCTTCCTTCTGTAAACTTTTTATTTTATTTTATTTTATGGTGGTGTGTGTGTGTGTGTGTGTGTGTGTGTGTGTGTGTGTGTGTGTGTATGGTGTGTGTGTGGGGGTGTGTGTGTGTATGGTGTGTGTGTGTGTATGGTGTGTGTGTGTGTATGGTGTGTGTGTGTGTATGGTGGTGTGTGTGTGTATGGTGTGTGTGTGTGTGTATGGTGTGTGTGTATGGTGTGTGTGGGGGGGTGTGTGGGTGTGTATGGTGTGTGTGTGTGTGTATGGTGTGTGTGTGTGTATGGTGTGTGTGTGTGTGTATGGTGGTGTGTGTGTGTATGGTGTGTGTGTGTATGGTGTGTGTGTGTATGGTGTGTGTGGGTGTGTGTGTGTGTGTATGGTGTGTGTGTGTGTATGGTGGTGTGTGTGTGTATGGTGTGTGTGTGTGTGTATGGTGTGTGTGTATATGGTGTGTGTGTGTGTATGGTGGTGTGTGTGTGTATGGTGGTGTGTGTGTGTGTGTATGGTGTGTGTGTATGTGTGTGTGTATTGTGGTGTGTGTGTGTATGGTGTGTGTGTGTGTGTGTGTGTGTGTGTGTGTGTGTGTGTGTGTGTGTGTTGCCTGCATTTAAGTCTGTGCACCATGTGTAATGCCTGGTGCCTAGAAAGGCCAGAAGATGGAAGGCCTTAGATCCCCTGGAATCTGAGTATAGACAGTTTTGGGTTAACTTGTTGGTGATGGGAGTTAAACCCAAGTCTACTGGAAGAACAATCAATGTTCTTAACCATTGAGCTATCCCTCCATCCTCCTACAAGAAGAAATTCTTGTATGGACCAATTCATCAGGAAAAAAGAAAGAAAATGTGTTTCACGTCATGCTTCATCATGTCATGCTTATCACGTATGTTAGGCAAACGCCCCATCCCCCAGTATTGAATTTTCAAAGGTTCTTGTGGGACCACTGGGATCCCTGCCTGGCAAAGATGTGGACTGGCTATTCTCAGGTCCCTTAAACATTGTCACACCAATAGCCCTTAGATGTAGACGTAGCTGCTTGCTAACACTAAACCTATCATTAAATTAAGATCTTTTTAGAGAGCTTTCTGCCCTCTCTTTCAATGCTGGGAATTGAACCCAGAGCCCGTGCATGCAAGGCAAGAGTTCTACCACTCAACTATAATCTCATCTCTAAAAAAATTTTCTATTTTAATTTCACAAATTTATGAAATGATTTTCGGAACACTTGAAGGAGGAAGGATCTGCTTTGGCTTACAATTTGAAGGTACAGTTCCTCATGTTGGCTCGACACAGGAGCTTGTTCACATCTGAGCAGATCAGGAATCAGAGAAAGGGGAAGCCAGCATCAGCTGACTTCTGTGGTGGATGATTGAGAGATGTCGCCTATAGTCTCAGGCACCTGGACGCTTGGCCCGCAGTTGTTTAGAAAGGCTCGGTAGCAATGGTCTCGCTGGAGGCAGACTTTGAGAGTTTAAAGACTCAAGCCATTACGAGTTCTGATCTCCACTTTTGTGCTTGGGTTGAGATGTGAGTCTTTGCTCTACCTTCATGGACTCTAAGTGGCATCATAAATCCAAGTGAATTACCTCCTCTATAGGCTGCCAGTGGAAGCCCACAGAATTAACTCCATCCCATTTTGACTTAAGGTCAGGGAGTTTTTACCTGCCCTTACTCTTCCAGGGTGGAAAACAAGGGTGTCCGGCCTAAGAAGTGAACAGAACAGGATTCTTGGCCTAAGGTGTGGTCGCTGCATGTGCTGGCCCTGCCTAAACCACAGAACACTTAACTGGGGATATGGTTATTGACGTTTCGGGTATTGAAGAGGTAATTACTCTGTACCTTGTGTCATTGGAACAGACGCCTTTTGCCGTCTCCTTTTCTTTTGATGAAGGTATAAGAGACCTTGAACGATAAACGTGGGCAGACTCAGTACTCACTGAGTGGCCTCCTGACCAGCCCCATCTCTTGTCGCTAGCCTGTTTCTTCCCTCAATTTGCACTCCCCTCCCCAGGTACAAACCCGAGTTAGCTGGCAGGCCGGGGCAGTTGCCTTGGTCATGGTGCGTGATCACAGCAACAGACAAGTAACTAGTGCCTCTTTCTTAATTTTCTCTTTATATTCAGCCCGTGTGATGACAGCGCTGCCTGGACATATTCAGGGTAGATCTTAGACCTTTCTGCAAACACATCTCCTAGGTGAATTCAGCCCAGTTGTGCTGACCTTGAAGACTAATAATTGTAAACATACCACACAAGTTAAATCTAGATCCTACACACCAAAGAAATCATATTTTATCTTTCTCCCTTCCCGATTGCTCGCCTTTAGATATCTCCCCCTTTGCTCCACTCATGGTTCCCTTTTATTTCCATATATGTATGTACGAGTATACGTATATATATCTATATTTAACATCCTCTCTTACTGCTGAAGAAAACGCCATCGTGTATATGTCCCACATTTCCTGTATCCATTCATCTGCCAATAGACTTGTAGTACAGAAACATTTTTTTGTACTATTGTAGCCAGAGCCCTGAATATTCCAGACAAGCACGCCACCACAGAGCTATGTCCCTAGCCTCCCCCTACCAAACTTCTTGCTTCCCGCTCTTGCATTGGTGGGATGGGGTGGAACTGGCCACCGGACTCAGACTCACAGACGTGACTGCAGAGGCTTGGAGGGGACAGACGCCACTGTCCTGCTGCCTCCTGTCCCCAGGGTGTCACATCCACTTACTGTAGGGTCCCTCCTAAGGGAATTTGAATGGCATGTGGAGCACATTGTGTCCAGCCTACGTGTCCCATCTTGACCATTTCTTTTTATTTCCTCTTTTAAAAAACATTAATGATTTATTTATTCTTATTTAATGTGTGTTGGTGTGTTTCCTGCACAGATGCTGTGTGAGGATGTCAGATCCCCGGAACTGGAGCTACAGACAGCTGTGAACTGCCATGTGGGTACGGGGATTGAACCTGGGTCCTCTGGAGGAGCAGCCAGTGCTCCTAACCGGTGAGCCGTCTCTCCTGTCTTCTTCTTCTTCTTCTTCTTCTTCTTCTTCTTCTTCTTCTTCTTCTTCTTCTTCTCTTCCTCCTCCTCCTCCTCCTCCTCCTCCTCCTCCTCCTTCTCCTCCTCCTCCTTCTCCTCCTCCTCCTTCTCCTCCTCCTCCTTCTTCCTCTTCTTCTTCCTCTTTCTCTTCTTCTTCCTCTTCTTCTTCTCCTTCTCCTCCTCCTCCTCCTTCTTCTTCTTAAGATTTCTTTTTCTTTTCTTTTTTGTATGAGTGTTTTGTCCACATGTATGTCTGTGGACTAGGTATGTGCCTGGTACCCAGGGAGGCCAGAAGAAGGCAAGGGGTTGCAAACTGAACCCAGGTCCTGTACAAGACAAGAACCCAAAGCTCTCTTAACTGCTGGACCATCTTTCCAGAACACATTCTGACAGTTCCCTGCTCCAGTACAGGTAGGGGTGTCCATACCATGGGTAGTATGCAGCATTTTTAATCTGTGTGTGAGCTACACACAGCTGGACATCTGCCATGGGCAATTCCTACATCCCTATTTGTGGCTCCGCCAATTCTGTCACACAAAACATCTCCTGTCACTTCACATCCCACCGAGCTAACATGCCACTCATGGGCTTACTCAGGTTCATCTCCCAGTGGCGCCATGGCAACGCCCATCACTTTAACACAGCACTCACTGACCTAGTCAAGTTAGCCTCTCACATAGGAAGGCAGGACTCTGTCTGTATAAGCCTGGGGTTGGAGACACAGGCTGCCTTTGCTCTGTCCCTTCCCTCTGTCGGGAGGCACATTCCCATAGAAGAACAGAAAATTGGGACTCGCATCCTGACAAACGTGAATGCATGTATGAAGACAGCAGGACAAAACTCGGGACTGCAGTTGTCTAGAAAACGTGGGACATAAGTTGACTGTGCCAGTAAGACAAACCTGACTGGGACAATGCCACGTAACCACCCCACCCTTATCAGCCTTGGAGGAGAGGCTGTCCCCGTCCTCCTGTCATTCTGCAACAGCCAGATCTGCCACATCTATAAAAGTGTAAACACACTACTTTATTGTGTGGGAGGGTGCCTGGGCATGTGGAGGCCAGAAGACAGCTTGCAGGGGTCAATTCTCTCCTCCTCTGAGTGGGTCCCTGGTGTGGGGCTCAGGTCCTCTTCCTGGACAGTAAGCACATTTACTCACTGAGCCGTCCCACCTGCCCAGGCCCACTTCTCCCAGGACAGCAGCGGGAAGAGAATAACACTTAGGGCTGCGTTTGCTTTATGCTCATTGTGCCAGCTTTCTTATGCAATCCCTTGTAAGAAGCAGCTGTAGAGTTCCGACACAGAGGCACTGGGGTCACCTTGCAGGCAAAGCAATCTGTTTTCCTGTGTATGCGCCCAACCTCAACCAGCAAGGAAGACGCGACTCCAGGAAGATCTTCATGCAGTTTTAATCAGGACCCTTGAACATGTTTCTTCTGACTCTGGGGAAAAGCCCGAGCAGGCTTAAATACCCTTGAGCTAACCCACCCCAGTGAGCCACGTGGACCCTGCAGATAGGCTACTCTAATGCGGAAGCAGACAGGCTGAACAGGCTTAACCAAATAAGGGCTTGTTTACGCCAGAGAGCCTTCACCAGCGGGAAGGTGTAAGTCAGAAGCCAGCGCCACTTTAAGGCGTGGCACTGCACGGCTCTCTACAGTTCCCCTTTTTTGTTTTATTAACGCAACAGGCAAGGGTAGTGGTCTGGCCTCCAGTAAAGCAGTGGACATAGTAATGACCCTGAATCCTGGTAGTCAGCCAAGTCAGTGCCACACCCGTCCGGCATCTTTTTCCTGGAGGTGGGGCCTCGAACACCAACCCACATGCAACCAGACTTGCCCTTCTTGGAGTTGCTCACTTCCAGAGATAACTCGGAGTGCAATGCTAAGCCATACAACCTGAGCGTGAAGGATCAATACTTGTTCATGACTGAGAGCCATGCTCGGGGAGACTGTCCTGCCTCAATGGCTGTAAATGCCTGGATAACCATAGCTGCATGCCTCTTCGGAGCAAACCTCATCTTGCAAAGGCACCACAGGCCCACGAAGGAGATAAGCAATAAGAGGGCAGCCATGGCTCCCATTCCCGCCCACTCTTTCAGATGATCCATGGCAATGGGAACCATGATGACAATCTGGCAGCCAATCCTGCATCCACACGTATCGAATTCACTGCAACGATGGCCACTCAGGTCATCAAAGTCAGCAGACCAATTTCCTAAAGGATAGCCACCCTGGGACAATGAAGCAGGAGGAGGCCCAGGTGTGATCTCCAGGTGTGATCTCCAGGTGTGAGCTCCCCAGGTGTGAGCTCCCCAGGTGTGAACTCCCCAGCTGTGATCTCCCCAGGTGTGATCTCCAGGTGTGAACTCCCCAGGTGTGAACTCCCCAGGTGTGGGCTCCCCAGGTGTGATCTCCCCAGGTGTGGGCTCCCCAGGTGTGATCTCCCCAGGTGTGGGCTCCCCAGGTGTGGGCTCCCCAGGTGTGAACTCCCCAGGTGTAGGCTCCCCAGGTGTGGGCTCCCCAGGTGTGAGCTCCCCAGGTGTGAACTCCCCAGGTGTGAACTCCCCAGGTGTGAGCTCCCCAGGTGTGAGCTCCCCAGGTGTGAACTCCCCAGGTGTGGGCTCCCCAGGTGTGGGCTCCCCAGGGTGAGCTCCCCAGGTGTGAACTCCCCAGGTGTGGGCTCCCCAGGTGTGGGCTCCCCAGGTGTGAGCTCCCCAGGTGTGAACTCCCCAGGTGTGAGCTCCCCAGGTGTGAGATCTCCAGGTGTGATCTCCAGGTGTGGGCTCCCCAGGTGTGAGCTCCCCAGGTGTGAACTCCCCAGGTGTGGGCTCCCCAGGTGTGAGCTCCCCAGGTGTGGGCTCCCCAGGTGTGAGCTCCCCAGGTGTGGGCTCCCCAGGTGTAGGCTCCCCAGGTGTGAGCTCCCCAGGTGTGAGATCTCCAGGTGTGATCTCCAGGTGTGAACTCCCCAGGTGTGGGCTCCCCAGGTGTGGGCTCCCCAGGTGTGAGCTCCCCAGGTGTGAACTCCCCAGGTGTGGGCTCCCCAGGTGTGAGCTCCCCAGGTGTGAACTCCCCAGGTGTGGGCTCCTCAGGTGTGGGCTCCCCAGGTGTGAGCTCCCCAGGTGTGGGCTCCCCAGGTGTGGGCTCCCCAGGTGTGAGCTCCCCAGGTGTGGGCTCCCCAGGTGTGGGCTCCCCAGGTGTGAGCTCCCCAGGTGTGGGCTCCCCAGGTGTGAGCTCCCCAGGTGTGGGCTCCCCAGGTGTGAGCTCCCCAGGTGTGGGCTCCCCAGGTGTGGGCTCCCCAGGTGTGAGCTCCCCAGGTGTGGGCTCCCCAGGTGTGGGCTCCCCAGGTGTGAGCTCCCCAGGTGTGAGATCTCCAGGTGTGATCTCCAGGTGTGGGCTCCCCAGGTGTGGGCTCCCCAGGTGTGGGCTCCCCAGGTGTGGGCTCCCCAGGTGTGAGCTCCCCAGGTGTGAGCTCCCCAGGTGTGAACTCCCCAGGTGTGAACTCCCCAGGTGTGAGCTCCCCAGGTGTGGGCTCCCCAGGTGTGAGCTCCCCAGGTGTGGGCTCCCCAGGTGTGGGCTCCCCAGGTGTGAGCTCCCCAGGTGTGGGCTCCCCAGGTGTGGGCTCCCCAGGTGTGAGCTCCCCAGGTGTGAGATCTCCAGGTGTGGGCTCCCCAGGTGTGGGCTCCCCAGGTGTGGGCTCCCCAGGTGTGGGCTCCCCAGGTGTGGGCTCCCCAGGTGTGAGCTCCCCAGGTGTGGGCTCCCCAGGTGTGAACTCCCCAGGTGTGAGCTCCCCAGGTGTGAGATCTCCAGGTGTGATCTCCAGGTGTGGGCTCCTCAGGTGTGAGCTCCCCAGGTGTGAACTCCCCAGGTGTGGGCTCCCCAGGTGTGAGCTCCCCAGGTGTGGGCTCCCCAGGTGTGGGCTCCCCAGGTGTGGGCTCCCCAGGTGTGGGCTCCCCAGGTGTGGGCTCCCCAGGTGTGAGCTCCCCAGGTGTGAGCTCCCCAGGTGTGGGCTCCCCAGGTGTGGGCTCCCCAGGTGTGATCTCCCCAGGTGTGGGCTCCCCAGGTGTGGGCTCCCCAGGTGTGAGCTCCCCAGGTGTGGGCTTCCCAGGTGTGGGCTCCCCAGGTGTGGGCTCCCCAGGTGTGGGCTCCCCAGGTGTGGGCTCCCCAGGTGTGGGCTCCCCAGGTGTGGGCTCCCCAGGTGTGGGCTCCCCAGGTGTGGGCTCCCCAGGTGTGAGCTCCCTAGGTGTGGGCTCCCCAGGTGTGAGCTCCCCAGGTGTGGGCTCCCCAGGTGCTTCTCAGCAGGCGGACACTGCCTGCCATGTTCAGTGAGGGTCCCAGGTGCCCTCTCAGGCTCCGGTGAGAAGTTCACAGTCGTGAAGCTCCTGGACTGTGTAGGTAACGGGCTGTTCCAGCCTGTCTTTGATCTCCTTCGGTCCCAGCACAGGGAGTGCCTGGAATGGAATGGCCCTGAGCACGTACTGTCTGCAACACAAATAGTTAGCCCATGGAAGCTTCTGGAAGACAAGCTGGCCAGCAGCACTGGACAGCACTACCCCACAGGCTCTGCCTTCCTCTGGGATTCTCCATCCCATAGTCCATGCTCATCTGACGGTGTCCTCACCCTCTGGGGGCATCTCCGTCTGCCATCTGTCCTAGAGCCCTCAAGAGGCCCATCCTGGCTTTGCATATTCCGGTGGCTGAGACTTCCTGGTGTCATTATTTATGGGTGATCTTCAGCACAGCTCCGTTCCTGTGGAAGGGGCAGTTTCTGGAGGGAGCTCCCAGAGACCTGGGGATTTACGCCACTCGGACAGCAGATGAAGAGGCTGTGAAAGCACCTGATGGAGCTAAAACATTAAGACATCTGCTTCCTGGACCCACGGAGTGGACGTCCCTAAACCCTGCTGCCTGGCTCAGCACACTGAGTCACACTTGAAACAAGGCGTGAGTCTAAGGCAGCCGTGTCCCCCAGCCCTCCTCATTCCAATTCATGCAAATGATGTAGAACATTCTAGCTTCCCCCAGGAGTTAGCCAGGACAGTCGCCTCCTGGCTATAGCTGAGTACCTCAGTCTGGAAAGTCCATCCGTGTCCCGGGATGGGTCCCGAGCAAGGTTAACCTTGCCATGTGCTTGCTGTCAGGCTGGAACTCATGCTTGCAGGATTAGGATGGAAGGAGGACCTTACAGGGGTCTCTCAACTCTGCCCACCTTTTCCTTTCTCCCCCTCCTGAGCTGGCTCAACAAAGTAGATTCTCAAGGCCAGTCTCAGCCAAGCGAGGTACGGGATAGAAGCCAGATGAGGGCAGAGCTGTGCAGAGCAGAGGACTCTAGCTGGGACGGGCGTTCTCATGGCTTGTGCCTGCCATTGTTTCTGAAGTACAGGAGTGAACGTCTGGAGTTTTCAGATGTGCAGGCCAGGAAGGATGGTGGAAGGTACAGCGACTCGGGCGGGATAGAGGGGTCACCTGTGGTGCTGGAACTGAACTTCATGGTGCCCTCTGTGCTCTGTGTTTCTAAAGGTGCTGTTCCTCCCAAACCTTACACTGGGTTTCTATTGTCCTGGTAAAACATCTCGACCAGCTGGATGGTGGTGGCACCTGCCTTTCAGTCCCAGCACTCAGGAGGCAGAGGCAGGCAGAGATCTCTGTGAGTTCAAGACCATCCTGGTCTACAAAGCGAGTTCCAGGACAGCCAGGGCTACACAGAGAAACCCTGTCTCGGAAAAACAAACAAACAAAAAAAAGTCAGGGTAAGCATTCCAGTGTGAGGGTCGTAGGGAGGGAAAGGTGCGGCTGTGGGGTGGAGCCAGAGCAGGAGGGAACCACCACCCACTCACAGGAGGAAGCTTGACATTGTGTCTGGTCCTTGAGTCTCTGCACCCCATCTCAAACCAGTGTTGTGGGGTGTTTGTACACTGTGTGCAGGCGTATTGCTGTGATTGGTGTAATAAAAAAGCTGGATATCCAATAGCTAGGTAGGAGCCATAGGTAAGACTTCTGGGAAGAGAGAGAAAAGGAAGAGGAGGAGGATGCTAGGAGACAGAGAGGAAGCAGGGGGTGCAAGATGAAATGTGGCAAATGTAAACCAATAAAAGCAGGTTAGTTGAAGTTATTAGGGCTGGTGAGACAAGCCTAAGCTAAGGCTGAGCCTTCGTAACTAATAATAAGTCTCCGTGTTGTTACTTGTGAGCTGGTAGCCCAGTGGAAAGTCCAACTACACACCAGTTTGGATTTGTTGGTACAAAAGCAGAGTTGCCCGTGAGTTAGCAGGAGTCAGGACATCTAGTCCTCTGTAATTCTGGAGTGCCACAAAGCTGGTCCTGAAGGCTGTTAAACTGATTTTAATTTTTTTTAAAGGTTTTCTCAGAGCTGGTGAATCAGACAGGTTCATTCATGCAAAGAAGCCTAAGTCCAGATGTTTCAGTCCCGAGTCCTGAGGAAAAGCCAGAGTGGTAAAAGGAGCGATGGGCTGGTGGCTGGTTAGTCCCTTCTCAGAGGCCACCTGACCTGCTGTGAGGGGCACAGATCTCTCTCAACTGACTCCAGCTGGCAAAGAGGTGATAGGGACAGGGCATCAGACAGTGCCTCAGAGGAGAGTCCGTCTAAGATAAAACTTAGCAGCTGGCAAGGATCTCAGGCATATGGTGACATTTGATGACAGTATGTGCTCTTGGAGTATGTTATGTGAGTTAACATCTGTGACATACCAGAGTGAGATGAGAACACTATTATAATTCCTATTGGGAGCGTGGTTTAAAAAATAAACAGGGCAGTTGTGCTCTTACTGGGGGAAGAAAGCCGGCAAGAAGACCATTTGAGGAGCCCGTGCCAGGCGTTGTCATGGGCATTAGAGAGAGCGGTGATTTCTGTCATCCCTGCCCATTACAAGACGTGAGGCCATTGGTTGGTGGCAGAGCTTAAGGCAGCTTTTTCACTGACCAGCGTAAGTTCAGAGTCAGCCTTTGGGCCTCCTGTGTTAAAACCTCCTGGGGAACATTAAGAGAGCGTTAATAAGGAAACATTTTTAGCTCCGTGATTGACATAAGGTTTTTTTTGTTTGTTTGTTTTGTTTTTGTTTTCCAGTAAGGTAACGTGTGATTGTACAACTGGCCGGACCGCGTTCCAGGGGCCTGGAAGGATGAGGCAACCACGACCAGCTGTTTGCCAGCTGTCTGCCACATCAGACTCCTGCATGAGGATCAGACTGACTTCGCAAGAGCAGTCAGTTTAGGTAGGCATCTGAAGAGAGGTGGAAACCCTGTTGGGTCAGCTTCTTAGGATTGTCTAGCAGTCAAAGGATACCACTTGGGTACCTGGAATAATCTCCCAAACCTACGAGTTTGATGGCAGAGTATCTGTAGCCTCACCTGACCAGGGAACGTGGTGGTGTGTGTGCAGGAGGCCACACTACAGCTGTGAGAGCATTCTTCCGGAAAGAACTGGTGTTCCACAGCCGGGGTCTTAGGGTTTCTACTGCAGCAAAGAGACACCATGGCCATGGCAACTCTTATAAAGGAACATTTAAGCGGGGCGGCTTACATTTTCAGAGATTTAGCTCATTATCATCACGCTCGTGGTGGCGTGCAGCACACATGGTGCTGGAGAAGCAGCTACATCTCCACCCACAGGCTACGGGGAAGTGAGCCGAGACACTGGGCATGGCTTGAGCACGGGAGACCTCAAAGCCCGATCCCTCCAACAAGACCAGGACTCCTGATCTCCTGATCGTGCCACTTCCTATGAGCTTATGGGGGCCAGTTACATTCAAACGCAAATGCGTGCTCCTACAGCTGGTAAGAGCAGCTTTGAGATTTGGCCTCAGTATTTAAGAAGATAGACCACACACACACACACACACACACACACACACACACACAGAGCTATGGAGAGACTCTGCGGTGCTGAAGTAAGCCAAGGTGTTGGGATTAAGTTTTTTTATAATCATCGTTGTGAAAGGAAAGCTCAACATATTTTTAGCTCGGAGAGAAACACAGGCAGACACCTGTGGAACAAAGCAGCATGGGGGAGGGCGCATTTTATCTCAGAGGAGAAGGGGCGTGGGGAATCCAGGAAGCAGCGGCAACGAGACCCAGAGAATCCAGGAAGCAGCGGCACTGAGACCCAGCCGAGCTGAGCAAGCGGGGCATCGGCTCCTCACTGGCAGCTGCTTGTAAGCACTTGGCAGTTTATCCCTGAGTCTCTGGGATCCGAAAATCTCAGAGCATTTGTTCCCTGTGTTAGCATGCCACTGCCGGAGGCTCGGGGCAGAGAAAACCTTCAGGTTCTCCTCAGAAACTACAAAATATCTTGTAAAGACTGTGTCAAAATCAAAACAAAACATTAAAATTGCAAACAAAACAAAGCAAAAAAGAACCACTTAGGCAACTGGTGTCACCTTTGTCTAATATAAAAGGGCGCATTGGTCCCCTGAGGACTCATTTGTGATTGGGGAGTTTTACTAATGTCTCCCTTCCGGACATGGAGCTCAGCTTCATAGTAAAGTGAGAGCCCACCCCCAGTCAGGACGAAAGTAGGATCCACGTGTCTCACAGACCAAATGTGGACAGTTACATCTTTTTCTTAGAAAATTCACTTTGCTAAGAGAGTATGGATACGGAGGAGCTGGTACCTATGGCCTAGGCAGGCAGCCCAAAATAGCAAAATAAACAGAGGCAGGAATTTCATGATCTCAGGAGGGCCTATAGGCTATAACAATCATTTGACCAATCAACACAGGACAGGTCTGAAAGTGCACCAATCCTGAGACGGCTGCAAATCCCTAGACACGCCCCTTAGGCTGCCCAATAAGTTTCCTGCCTCGTGGGTTCCCTGGGTCCTTCTCCCTCCATCCGAGTGACGAATGGACAAAGGGCCCTGAGTTAAAGACCGTTAACTTGTTAAACAATAAAAGACTCTTTGCTTTTGCATCAGAACGGGTCTCTTGGTGATTGGGGGGGGGGGTTCAGAATTTGGGCACAACAACCTCAAGGAAGCTGAGCCCATAGGTGCTGTTAGAGTAGCTGGACTCACAGACCGAGGTCCCTTTCAGAGTTGCAGAAGACCAGGGGAGCAGAAAGTGATGATGACAGTACTCCAAAACAAACAAACAAACAAACAAACAAACCACAAAAACCAAAACAAAACCAAAGAAAATAAACAAAAATAAAAAAACCCCAAACAAAACAAAACAAAAAACCAAAACAACAGCAAAGGTTTGTCTCCAGGCCACAGCAACTCCCAAACCTCTCGAAGGAACATTGCCAGCTCAGTTCCAGGATAGGGAAAGTTTGGGCTGTTCTGCTTCCCCATTTCCCATCACAGCGTCCATTTGTTTTGAAGTTGTAGTTTGGAATTATAACCACCAGGTGGCAGTAGTGCCTAAGTCTCAGGATCCCAGCACCCAGGAAGCAAAGCGCTTGTTAAGTCCTATTGTGGTGAACGCCAGAGCCAGATGTCTACGCAAACTCTACAACTTCCTTACACATTTATGAGCAAGCTGTGTTTCTCAGCACTACGCCATTTAGTTCGAGTCACGTGACTCAGCATAGCCACTCAGGATGCAGATCCGAGAGGCTGTATCCCAGGAGGCCAAAGGACATCACAAACGTAGCCGGCTTAGTTCCTGCCTTCCTTCTCCATGAGTTCTAGCCCCAAAATGCCCGTGCACACACCAGCCCATACCCAGGATGTCACGTGTGCTCTGGGAAGTGAGAAAATTCCTCCTCCTCCTCCCTCAGGGCTGTTTAGATAAAACCCAGATAAAGGAAAAGTTTTGTTGCCTGAACCTTTTTTTTTTCTTTTTTTTTTTTTAATTAGGGGCTGGAGAGATGGCTCAGGGGTTAAGAGCACTGCTACTCTTTCAGAGGACCTGGGTTCAATTCCCCGCACCCGAATGGTGACTCCAGTTCCAGGCTGGCCTCTGCAAGCACTGCACTCACGGTGTTCAAACATACATGCAGGCAGAGCACCCATAGACATACAGCAAAAGTAAGGACATCTTAAACTTTTAAAATTGTGGGTTCTTTTTTTTTTTTTTTTTTTTTTTTTGGTTTTTCGAGACAGGGTTTCTCTGTGGCTTTGGATCCTGTCCTGGAACTAGCTCTTGTAGACCAGGCTGGCCTCGAACTCACAGAGATCCACCTGTCCCTGCCTCCCGAGTGCTGGGATTAAAGGCATGCACCACCACTGCCCGGCCAGGATTTTGCCATTGTTAAATAAAACAAGGATCAGCGGGCCACAGGCACAGGACACAGCTACTGGAGTGCTGAGACCGTGGTCTGATGCCGAAGCTGCTGAGGACCGGACTGAGCCTTGCTGTAGGAACAGAACGCTGGCACTGGGCAAGAGATACTCACGTGTCAGCTGGGAGATGTCATCTCGCTACTCAGAGTCGCACATGATCTGAAGTCGAAATTTGCTTCTGGAGTATTCTATGTAATATTTTCAGACCATGGTTGACTGCATGCAGTATAAACAAAAACTAGAAAAAAGAAAAAAAAAAAAAAAAAGAGGGGTTGGTACTGTATTCTAGAGTGCATCCATGGGGAGCGACGGGAAGAGAATCCGCTGTACCCAAGACGGCAGCCCCTTCCACCTCCTCAGACAGGAAGCAGAGGGACACAGTTTCCTGGTGAAGCTGCCTCCCGGTCTGCTGTGGTCTTTGCAGGCTTGCATTAATGACGTCCCCATACCTGCCATCATGACTCCACGCCTTTGTAGAGCATCTCTGCTCCCGGTCACCTGGTCTGGGCTGTGTGCCCCCCCCCCCCCTGTACCATTTACACACAGCCCAACCTACGGGCACCTACTGAGCTCCAAGTGTCCCAGCTGTGGTTCATGTGCACCCGCCCCGCTCTCTGCCCCTGATAATTCGCCCCGCCCCGTTCCTCACCTGGCTTCGGGGTGACTATGTGGTTGGTAGGACGCCTCCCACCTCAAGCAGGCTTTGTCTGTTTCAGGGTTTCTCTAGATAGTCCCTCATAGAAGGCAGACAGTGGCTGTCCGGCAGCAGAGTTCAAGCAGAATCCTCAGAAAGTACAGGGACCCCAGGAAGACGGCCCGGCCCTGCAGCAAGTGGGCATCACCGGCGAGGCTGGCCGGACAGCAGGAGCCCGAGGGCCTAGTCACAAGGCGACCTGGACCTCTAGTCTGCGCCTGCAGCACGGGATGAAGACCCTGTATCCCAGAAGGGTGGTTCGTGGAGGGGTAGGCTGCAGCCTGTGCTGGTGGCCTGCGTCCACATTCCAGCCTAGTGTTGCCGGCAGCACAGGTTGTCCCTGGGTATCCTGATGAGAAAACAGTGGTCTGGTTCTACAGCCACAGCCTGTGGCGGGTGGCAGGTGTTCTGGCCCAAGAAGGGGCACAGAGAGGCCATGGCCTGTGAGAAGCTCAGGTCAGATCTTTGAGCTCCTTCCAAATCCCCAGGCACTTCAGGCTGCAGTTAAACCTTTGTGACCCTAGCTTTCAGGACACCCCCCCCCCCCGTGTCTGTTTCCAGGTCCCTGGGTCATAAATGTCCTTTCTCAGCCACTCTCCTTGGAGTTTCATCTGCCATCTTACAAAGAAAAACAAAGCCTTAAAAGGGAGCCTGGTGCAATCTCAGCAAGTTCAGCCCACATCTCTTCCGGGCTTCTGGCTGAGTAGGGAAAGCAGGAGGTCCTGACTACACTGTCATACTCCCCTCTTCCTCCTGGCAGCAGCCTCGCTGTTCTGCGAGCCACCAGGAGGAGTGGAAGACGAGGCTGTGGGGACAGGAGCTGTGGGGACGGGGGCTGTGGGGACGGAGCTGTGGGGACGGAGCTGTGGGGACAGGAGCTGTGCCTTCTCTCAGTCTCCTCTTCCTGGAAGCAGAAGGTCAACAAGAGAGGTGGCATTTTCTAATGACTTTCCCAAAGACGCAGGAGGGGAGGAAACTTCCCCCCAGTGCTGTGTTCCGGGCTGTAGGTCTGCAGAAAGGATTCCCTCCTCATGCTGAAGGCCAGCCTGCCATCAGAACTTGCTGGAGGTCTTAGGTCAATACAAACTGCCCCCAGTGGTCTGGGGCAGACACGACCTTGTGTTTCAGAGTAGCAAACACTTGTAAAAGCTCTACACGTTTCTGTTTTATTTCGGTTGGGTAACCCTGCAGGTCAGGCTGGCTTCTGAAAACGAACCTTTGCCTCCCCTACAGCCTTTCTGCTAGAACATTCTGGAATTCGCAGATTCAACAGGTAATCATGGAAACCACCCCCGAAATCTGGTAGGATGGGACCCCACATGCCTGGATGTCCACACATGCTGCTTCTAAACCACGCCCTAGGGGGTGGAGTTATTCACCACATCTCCACAGCATTGCCCTGATTGTCTGAGCTGAAGGGACATCAAGAAAAGGCACAATTAGCCTCTGTTTTTAGAGCCCTTCATTCTGAATTCTTTAAAAAAAAAAAAAAGTTATTATTGTATCCGGTGGTTTGAAAGAAAATGGCCCCAAAGAAGTGGCGCCAATAGGAGGTGTGGCTAGGTTGCAGTGGGCGTGGCCTTATTGGAGGAAGGGTGTCACTGTGGACATGGGCTTTGAGGTCTCCTAGATGCTCAAGCCATACCCAGTGTCTCAGTTCACTTCCTGTAGTCTGTAAGATGTAGAATTCTCAGCTCCTGCTCCAGCATCGTGCCTGCCTACACGCCACCATGTCCCACTGTGATTATACTGGACTAAGCCTCTGAAACTGTGAGCCACCCCAGTTATATGTTTTCCGTTGTAAGAGTCGCTATGGTCATGGAAATCCTAACTAAGACACTGTGTGTATATGATACATAGTTTTTAAGTCTTATGTTAAGTGTTAACCACCGTGCCACTGATTTAAACTGTTGTTTTGCTTAACTTTTGTCAAAGTGCATGGCTCTGTCCTGCCCTTCTAACACATCAGTCTGTAACACATTTATTCTATTGTACTGCACTTATGTACTATGCAATTTCACCAGGATAGGGTAGTTAATGACTTGGGGGGGCAGTAGTGACCCCTGCTTGCCCTTTCCTGTCCTCCGCTGACCCTCCAGAAGAAACAGCCCTTTTTTTTTTTTTTTTAGTGGTTTTCCTTTCCTAATCACTTTCCTGTCCTGACTTCCTTTGATGAAAAGTGTTGTGAAATATCAGCCAAATAAACATGTTCCTTCCTAAGTAGCTTTGGCCATGGTATTTCATCACAGCAACAGCAACTTCAGCTGAGATGCCAGAACAAAGTCCCCCAAGGTGGTCCACTCATTGGAACTGTAGCATGCACGTGCCTACCAATCCATCTCTCAACCACACACAAAATAAAATTTACACACACGCATGCACGCGCGCGCGAGCGTGCACACACACACACACACACACACACACACACACACACACTACTAAACTCCAAACATCAGAACACTATCCCACTCATAAAGCACAGTATCAAACATTACATTTAAACTCACAAGCTTGTTTGGAATGAGTTCAGAGTCTCTTGATTTTATTATTTAAAACAAAACAAAACACAATCAACTTGCTGCAGGTGTGCCAAGCCTAATTATTTCGAAGAAACCGGGTCCTGCCTTCTGCAGTCGCCAGCCAACTCGGATTGAAATGATCTAACAGTGTGGGCCCCTGTTTGTCTTGGCTCAATAACAGTTGCTATGGGAACAAGTCGCTGACCTACTTCCTCCCCCCTCCAGGTAAACGGGGTTTCCTCCTTTTCTGGTTTCCTGTGCCTCCCCCTCTGGGCACTCAGGAATTCCTCAGTCTGATTGCTGAAGGAGCTTAGCGGAAGTGTCCTTTCATTCTACTTCCCGTGCTCTCACCACCGGCACAGCCTGCTTAGCTTCTCCCTGGAAAGTGCCTGATTGCTCAAGGCAGCTACAGGGCTCCTCCTCCCGGCTTGACCCAGAAATCCTGAGAGGATTGTCCATCTGGGCTGACCAGCTTCCCCCAAGGTGGTTTCCCACCCGCAGCTCCCGAAAGACCAAGCAGGAAGTCCACGTGCACCGTCCCCTCCCCTTGTCTTGGCCACATCCCATCACCCCACACGCCAAATCCACTTGTACTTGGCTCAAGCCACACGTGCTAGATAATATAAATTGTACTGTACCCATCCCGGGCACCTGCAAGGCTGTCCACACCTTGCGTGTCTTGGCTACCTGAGTCCCAGTAAACCAGAGTCCCAAAGCCCTCAACTCATCTCCACAGACAGACAGACAGACAGACAGGGACTTCTGTGTCGATATTGAAAAGAAGCACCTGTGGTTAACTTATTGCTTGTCATTTTCATGACCTGGAGAGAGATGAAAGACTGCAGACCTGCTCAAAGTGAAGAGGAAATGTTCCTGGGGGAGGGGTGGACTTCAGCGGATAACCCACCGGATCTGGTTCCAATGTGTAGGTTTTGAGGATCAAACTCAGCCAGTCGATTTGGCTGCAAGCACCTGCACCCACTAAGCCGTCTCACCGGACCCTACCTTAGTTTTTAAGGCAGGGGTCTCTCACTGAAGTTGAAGTTCACCGTTGGCTAGACAGGATAGCCAGTCTCCAGATCTGACCCCCATCTCCCCATCCATCCACCCCCCTCCACCTGGCTGAGATGTTAGGTATGTGCTGCAATGTCTAAGCTGTTTATGTGGGCGTTGGGGATCTGTGCGCTGCCTGCACAGTGAGGCTCTTTACTCAACCATCGTCCAAACCCTTCAGTTTGTCATTGTCTGTACTCAATTTGTCAGCGTGAGACATAGGACGCAGGGCCTGTGCTCCCAGGGGAGAATTCTTGTCATGAGCAGGAAGTTCCCGGATTACTCTTCATCAGCTGCGTTCCAGGGCTGGAGGGATGGATGGCACAGTGGGTAGAGAGAGGTATTCGCTTGCTACCAACCGGTGCGTGATCCTCAGATTTCACACAAGGTAGAAGGAGATGGATGACTCAGTCCCTGGCTTCGACATTTCCTGTGGGAAACACAAGCCCCCACCCCACCCCACCCCCACCCCAGGGACCTGCGACCTCAGAGCCTTTCCTCACAGCACAGTGGGAGTGGAAACGCCTTGACTGACAGAAGCAAGCATTCACAAGGTGTGCACTGTACTCTGCGCTGATGTCACCGGTGTATGGGGAGCCGCCGTCTTCCCGAGGGCTCGTGCTCTCTTTGCCAACGAGACAGACCATGGCTCCTGCGTGCTCTCAGGAAGCGGCTCCTGGGATCACACTCCTGAAGCCCAACATTGTTTTTCTTTGGGCCACCAGCTCACAAAAACAACACAGAGACTTAGTAATTACGAAAGCTCAGCCTGTAGCTTAGGCTTGTCCCACTAGCTTTTTTTAAATAATTTGATCCAAAGCATAATTGAATAAATCAAAGTTAATAAATTAAAATACTGTATTAAATGAGATATAAGAAGAAAAACTTACACTTTTACACTAGTATTTATTTTGAGTAGTTTTATACATTTACAGTGAATCTGTTAGGAACATTATGTTGTCAAAATTGTCCCCATAATCATTAAAACAGCTTGACAAATCCAGTTTTAGAAATATGAACCTCGCCATTATAGACACACTATAAATCCTTTTTAAATTATCTCTAATGTCTTTATTTTTAACGTGTATGTAAATGGTAAACTTTTAAGACATTGAAACGTTTGATATTTGCAACAGGCACTCCCTTTGTCGCATCCTGTTACTCAGGCAAATACTGTTTGGTCAAATGGCGGAATGAGGAAAGCTAGAGACCCACTAGCTCTTACAACTTAACCCACTTACACTAATCTACACTTTGCCTCATGACTTCTTACCTTTCTTCCTCTCCATGTCCTCTGGAATCTCTTTCACGCCTGGATCCATCTCCTCTTCCTGTCCCCCACCCCGCCTCTTCCTGCCTTGTGATTGGCCACTCAGCTCTTTGTTAGACCAATCAGAAGCCACCTTGGCAAAGACACATCTTCACAGCACACAAAAAGGTTACTCCACGACACACGACGGGGTTGGGAGCAAATGTGCAGCTCTTTTGTTTCTCGAGGGGAGGCTGTGGAAGGAACTGGGTGATGAGGCTTTCAAGCGGGACACGAGCCCCCTGGACTCGGAGGAAGCCCGTGACACGCCATTTCTTGGGACCCTGTGATTTGTTCCGGGTTCCAGTGCTTGTGTGTGGCGTGCGTCCAGGGAAAGGACAGCTGACAAAATCCCAGGGTCCTAATGATTGGCAGCTGGGTGAGGAGACGGCCCGCAGTCTTGCTAGGATTTCCGCTGGGCGTGAAGTGAGACCAAAGGAAACAATGGGAGGCTGTGGCGAGTGGATGCATCCTCCTGGGGCAGGGCTTGCCAGCTGCGGGGTCAGTGCCGTCCCTGGCACACACCCTTCCCTTTGGTGCCTCGTCTGCCTGCTCTTGCCATTAGGCAGAGCACTGGCTCTCTCGACAGCTGTTAGCAAACCTCAGCGTTCAGCAGACAGGTTAGAGCAAGGAGGTGTAGCCCAGGGCTGCCCAAGGGAGGGGCTGCATCCCTCCCAGCTGTGTTCTCCATGCCACCTGGCCCTGCTCAGTGACAGCTGCTCCCAGGGTCCTGTTGGTAGCCCTGCTCTGCGCGGGAGCTCGTTCATGGGCGGAACACTGCGGGCCCACTAGGCTGGGGACAGCTGCCTCCCACGTGGGCTGATGAAGTCCATTCCAAGGGGACACGTGTTGGTGTTTAAGGAAACAGAACTCAGAGCTCTGCTTCTCGGTCTTTAAAAAAAAGGGGGGGGAATATTTATTTATCTCTCTATGTCATGTGTGTATATCGTGGGACAGTGCATGTATGGGGGTCAGAGGTCAACTTTGTGGCATTGCTCCCACCAGGTTTCAGGAAGCAAACTCAGGCTGTCTGGCTTGCTTAGCAGGTGCCTTTGTGCGCTGTGTCATCTTCCTTCTTCCTCTTCATTTTCTACTTTCTCCACCTGGATAGCGGGCAGATTCCGTGCTCCGGCAGTAGGTGGCGCTGCAGCCGGTGGGTAATTTTATCAGGGTTTTGCAGGCATCGAGTCTGCTGTAGGCTTCACATCAGCATAACAGCTTCATGATTCCAAGTTAGGAGGAGAAAATTCCCACTTACCAGCTTTCACTGAATGAAAAAGACTCGAGATGAACGACAACATATCCTTCCAACAGGTGGACTTTCCCATGTTCTGAAAACGAATGAGCCCCTTTGCAAGACTATAGGGTCAACGGATGGCCTCAAACACAATGTGAAAATTTACAGTCGGACTTAGCTGTTTATGACCAAGCAGGATGCCTCACATCCTGGCTCCCGGCCTTTTCCAGCGTTGTCCTGGGTTGCCCGTTGAGGTTTAGTGGAGATTTATCAAAGGCGGTATCAGCATGTCACTAGACACCCTTGAGTGAGAACATGCTTGTCACTGAAATAACAAAGGGTTCCCACATCACATGTACTGCTCTCCATGTGTGAAGCGTGCTCTTGGCAATATGCTCTCGGCGAGTTCTTCAGCTCTGCTAACAGTCAGTGCTCTGATGAGGTCCCAGTGACAACAGTGGTGAGCGTGAGAATGACCAACTCCCGAAAGTTTCTCATGGTGAGCGGAAGCCAGAGGCAGAGGGGGCCTGCAGAGGAGAGGCCGAGCAGGGGACACATCTGCAGCCTGGAGCATCCTCCAAGACACCTGTCCGCCCGTGCCATGGCGGGGCTGTCCTCCGTGTGGAAAGTGGTGGGACAGAGGAGCTGGGGAGGGCTGACGGCCGGGTCGTATGAGTTACGTATCCTTGCACAAAGGCAGAGCAGAGCAGGGCTCCCACTCTGGGAGAGCTGGCTTGACTGCCGACTGGGCGACAGATGTTCTGAGCGCACAGGAGGCTCAGGGAGGAGGGTGGCTCCAGACATTTTGTTTTTGAGACAGGCTCTCAGTAGGTAGCCCCAGCTGATCTGGAACTTGCTATGTTAGACCAGGCCAGCCTCAAACTCACAGGGATCTATGTGCTTCTGCCTCCTGAATGCTGAGATTAAAGGTTTATGCCACCATACCTGGCTTGACTTCAAGACTTATCAAGACTTACCTGATGTTGAACAAAGATTAACTTTTGGGTCTGTCTTCCTGGAGATGGTACCAGGGGAAACAGATCAACAAGATCTGCAAAAGTCCAATTCTCTGGAGCCAGATGAAGATGATAACCCTGGGGGAAGAGACGGGGAGTGGAGAAAAGAGGCCTGTTAACAAGCTGGGAAATGGCCGATGGCACAAGGAACATTCATCCTAAGCCTTCAATCCAGGCACAACAGAGACTCTCAGGGTAGACCGATCCCACTGGCCGAGGTGCAGAAGTCGTGTCTTGTAGAAACTGGAATGATTTTCTCAAGGGATGACAACAATAGCTTTTCCTCTTGGCACCGCCTAGCAGAACTAGAAACAAGAACACGAATGACAAGTGCACCATTTGATCAAGACTGAGTAATTATGCATGTTCCTCCCCACCCACCCCGCTTTCCCTCTAGCTGAACCCTAGAGATGACCCCCTTTGTTAGTCCCTCTTCCCAACATGCTCATTAAATCCCCCTCTGCTTTTTACCATCCTGTCTCTTTAATCAGAGAATGGGGTGGGTTACCAGGCAGAGGCTTCTGGAACTAGGTCTCTTTTGTGGTGACACACACCTTTAAAACTAGCAGAGAGAGAGAGAGAGAGAGAGAGAGAGAGAGAGAGAGAGAGAGAGAGAGAGAGAGAGAGAGAGAGAGAGCCAGTTTGGTCCACAGAGCAAGTTCTAGGACAGCCAGTGCAACACAGAGAAACCCTGTCTAAAACAAAACAACAACAGCAACAACAAAACTGTAGTTATATTTCCTTTTCAGCTAAAACCTTTTGGAAAAAGCTGAGTGTTCTAGTTTGCTTTCCTGTTACTGTTATAAAACACTGGACAAAACCAACTTGTGGAGGAATGGGTTTAAATGGCTGATGCTTGTAGATTCCAGTCCACGGTTGAGGGAAGCCAAGGCAGGACCTCACACGGGAGCAGAGTCAGGAACCATACATAGAGGAAGGCTGCTTACTGGCTTGCTTTCCTGGCTTGCTCTGCTAACTTTCTTATACTGCCTGGATAGAACCATCTGCCTAGGGATGCCAGCATCCACGGTGATCCAGGCCCTCCCACATCTATAATTAATCAACAAGGCCCGCCGAGTAGGCTTGCCTATGGGCCAGTCTGATAGAGACTTTTCCTCAGCTGAGGTTCCTCTTCCTAGATGACTGAAGCTTGTATAAGTTGACAAAAATACTAGCCAGCACACAGAGCCCGTATCCATGTCTGTCTACCGTCTTTATGATGCCTGTGCACATATCCCAGAGTTCTTGCCCACAGCCATTGCTGTCTGCCATCTTCGTGATGCATGTGCCTGTAACCCAGAGTTCCTGTCACCACTTTAACCATCTGAACACATGCTCCACGACCTTGAGCTAAGCATGCCGCCATGCCTTTCTCAAGCTGCGACCTTGGGCTGAGCCTGCTCATTGGGGTGCTCCCATATGAGCATGCTCAGTAAGGAGCCCACTGCTGAAGTTCTGTGCGAGATGAATATTCATCAGACTCCCTTTGTTCAGGGAAGGCGCTGCTTTGGCATAACTTACCTATTGCAGACAGTAAATCTTTTCCTCTCTTATTTCTTGGCTGTGGTTGTGTGTGTGTGTGTGTGTGTGTGTGTGCTCGAGCATGCGGGGCCTCTTCCTGGACTCTGCTTTCTGCACCCTCCTAGGAGGGTTATACACTCTTATGCGCACCTTGATGCTCTCAGAGCCTTCACCATCAGACTCTCTGGAGTATTTTGAGCAGACTGGGATCTGCTGGCAGTTCCAGGGTGCCATCCAGCCATGGCCAACCAAGATCCTGCTGGGCAATGCTAATTAAACATGTGTGACACGGGTAAGCCACGGTAATCCTTTGCCCCCCTACATCTCCATGCCCTCCCTATTTGCATGTCCTGGGGGCTTCTTGAACACTTGACCTTGAAGCAGTTGCCTCCCTGAAACTGAAGAGAGTGGAAATGGTATCTTGTGGCCAGGGCTGTACAACTTCTGGGAAAGATTACTCACACCTGTTTAAGGGTCTGTCCAAATCCCTGCGTCCTCCTGGCCCGGCTGCCCGCCCTGGGATGACATGGCAGGAGAAAGGAGGTGAGGGTTAGGAGGCAGCTGGCACACACAGCTTTAGCTTTGGACCTCAAGGCCGGACAAATGCTCAGCTCTAACAGACTTGACCTAGAAGGAGTCTGTGGGGGCATGTATTCTGAAATGGCTGTGTGTTCCGGGCACTTGGGACAATGAAGCCTTAGCTGCCACACCCACAGCTTAGGCTAAGGAGCAACTTTGATTCAGTCTGTAGCTGTTGAAATCTGTTGCCCTGTAACACAGTATTACGCTGACAATGGCCTGCTGACGTCAGTCTGGGGCAAGTGGCATTTGCCTGCCAAAAGGCTCAGCGGCTGTGTTAGAGCTTGCCCTGTTGTACTGAGAACAGGAGCTGGGTCGAAGCGACCTACTGTGAATCCGGAATTACCTCCACAAAAAGGAGGGAAGGAAACTTGCTGCTAAGGGCGGCCTGGCGTGGGGCAGGTCCCTCAGCGCTAGGGGGGGGGAGGGAGGAGGGGGAAAGGGTGAGGGAGGGGTGGGGGAGGGGCGCCTCCTCTTTTTGAAAAGCAGTCCTCAAGCTTCTGACCTCCTCTCCCAAGGTACACAGCCTGGCTGTCTGCAAGTCCATGGGACGATACTCAGATGGACGTCTGAGCTCAGGGATGACCCTACTAGGGACAGGATGCACCCCAGGACAGTTCATTGCTGGAAGAGGGTCACAGTGGGCGTGGAGGGGGGAGTTCATAACAGGCAGGAACAGTGCACAAAGTCCAACCTGGCAGGATGTCACTTTAATGCTCTTAAATGTGTGTGCGATGCTCTCACTGTTTTAGGTGTTGGGGGATTTTCTGACCTCACCACACCACATTCAACACTGGACATCTCCAAAGCTAAGCAAAAGCTGCCAACCCGAAGGATCAGGTTTCAAAACCAAACAGTAAGACAGAAAAAGTCATGGCCCGATGGCTCAGCAGGTAAAAGTCAGTCTCCAAGCATGACCATCACCACAAGATTCGTCCCCAGGACACATGGTGGGCGGAGGGAAATAATTCCTGCAAGTTGTCGTGTGACCTCCACATACACACACACACACACATACACACACACACACACACTCACACACACACATGCATACCTGTGACACACACACACATACCTGTGACACACACACGCACACATGCATACCTGTGACACACACACACATGCATACCTGTGACCTACACACACATGCATACCTGTGACCTACACACACACACACACACACACATGCATACACACATGCATACCTGTGGCACACACACACACACGCACACACACGTACATGCACATACATGCACACACATGCATACCTGTGACCTACACACACACTCACACATGCACACACACACATGTCCACACACGCACACACACATGCATACCTGTGACCTACACATATACACTCGCACACTTACACACACACTCACACATGCGGGCACACACACACACACTTGTACATACACACAGGGCCTGTTACCCTACTAGCTAGACAGGGACCATGACATAAGCCGAAGTCTCTGTCATCGCACTAGAGCTGCCTGGCCACCCTGGTCTTTGATGTGGACCCTTTCCTAGTATGCGCAGGGACTTCACCGAGTGCGAGTGTCACATGTCTCCTGGGAGGAAATGTGGTCATCGGGCTCTACCGCTGCTTAGGTCTATCTGCTGTCCCAATTTGGACTGTCCCTCAGTCCAAAAATCATGGGATATCGGCAGCACCAGAGGTTGATGTCTCCCTTTCTAAAGTTCTATTTCAAATAGACAAAATCGCCGGGTGTTGAGTTTCAAAGCTGAGCTGGGGTGTGTGGCTCTTCTACCCTTGAGCCTGGGAAGCTGCAGGTGGGCAGCGATTAGAATCTCCTAGGGACACCCAGGTCACTCTCTTCGGGGGTGCTGACCCTGGGAGGCAGTGTTTTGTCAGGGAGATCATGGAGGAGTCTCTGGGGAGTCTTAATAATTTCATCTGCGTCTAAAAGTGTGGAAAGCCTCCGTGTATTCCAAGTGGATGAGACAATACTGGGAGAAGACCACGGATTCCCATAGAAACCAAAGCCCAGGGCTCGTTTCTCCAACTTGCTCACACATCTTTCTCAGCACCGGGGATTGAACCCAGGTCCTCACACGCGCTAGGCAAGTGCTCCAGAAATTCCCCAGCCATCTTTGTTTTGCTTTGTAGCCCAAGATGGCCTAGACATTCAGACCTCTCTTTACTTTTTAATATTTTTAATTAATTAATGTATATATTGGTTCTTTTGAGACAGGGTTTCTCTGTGGCTTTGGAGGCTGTCCTGGAACTAGCTCTTGTAGATGAGGCTGGTCTTGAACTCACAGAGATCCACCTTTCTCTGCCTCCTGAGTGCTGGGATTAAAGGCGTGCTCCACCATCACCCAGCTTTCTTGTTTTATTTTGAGGCAGAGTCTTACTAAGTTACCCAGGCTGACCTTAAGCTTATGACCCTCCAACCTCATCCTTCCAAGTAGGTAGGATGACAGGCTTGTGCCAGCAGCCTAGCTACATACATTGCTATTTTTAAAATCTTATTGTTTTATTTTATGTGTACAAGTAATTGTGATGGTCTGAAAGAAAATGGTCCCCAAAGGGAGTGGCACTATTAGGAGGTGTGGCCTTTTGGAGGAAATGTGTCACTGTAGAGGTGGGCTTTGAGGGCTTATAAGTGCTCAAGCTACACCCAGTGTGTCAGACTACTTCCTGTTGCCTGTGCGTCAAGCTGTAGGAATCTCAGCTCCTGTGCCAGCACTGGGTCTGCCTTCACGCCACCATGCTGCAACAGGATGACAATGGACTAAGCCTCTGAAAATGTAAGTTATTCCAATGAAATGCATGGTGTCTCTTCCCAGCAATAGAAACTCAAACTAAAATAGTAATTTTCCTGCATGTGTGTCTGCATGCCACGTTTGTATCTGGTGTCTGTGGAGGCCAGAAAACATTGTCAGATCCCATAGAACTGAGCCAATGTGCATGCTGGGAATCGAAGCTGGGTCTCCTGGAAGACTAGCCTGTGCTCTTAACCATTAGGCTATTTCTCCAGCCCCCTTTTAGGAGTGTGTCACAAGGAATCACAGATTTTGCCAATCACATCACATTCTCCGTCTTCATTGACTGGGCACTTAGGACAGTTGCTTCTTACCAATGCTTAGGCAAATTGGTTCCTCAGTCCCTCCCAGGGCCTCTGTGGGTTCTGATGGGAACAAAGGGCCTGCAGCCCAGCACAGGAAGTCACAGGCAGCGGACTTGAAGGACCCACACTTGCCCTGAGCTGTGTTGATCCATAGGAAGGGATAGGTGTTCTCTGAAGTGTGTCTAACCTATTAGTGGGCTCTGGGAAAGCCTTGTGTGTGTGTGTGTGTGTGTGTGTGTGTGTGTGTGTGTGTGTGTGTGTGTGTGCCGCACAGAGTTCCTGTGTGGAAAATATAATCTGGCGCCTCATATGTTAATGGTGACTACTGGGGCATGAGGTTGGGTTCTCACACTGACACTCCTGGCCTCTGTGCTCGGACCATGCAGAATTTACTTGGTGACTCTACATTTCCTTTTACACTTTCATTTTCTCTTACTTATTTTAAGTTAGTTTTGTTTTAAGTAAAAAGGTTTTCACCTTTTGTTTATTTTGTAGTGTGTGCATGTGCGTGTGTGCACACATACTGCAGTACATGTGTGGAGTTCAAAGAAGAATTTACAGGAGTCTTTTCTGTCTTTCCCTCGTGCGGTTGTGGGGATCAAACTCGAAGCATTAGGTTTGGTGGCTGTCACCTTTACCACCTTAGCCATTTTGCAGGCTCCTCTTTCTTAGCTTCTATAAACAGTCAGGACGACAACAGAGAACGCCGACAAATCATGTAAGGACTGAGAGCCGGGCTCTGAGGTCAACAATGAGGGCCCCTTTCTGCCCGTTCAGACTCTGATAATTGCTATCAGCAGAGCACTGTCCTCGCCAGTGCTAGTGTTGGAGCGGTGCCTAGAGTCCACTTGCTCGTGTGCTGAAGGAGAATGTGCTTGTCTGTAGATAACATGAGTGAGCACTCTCAGATCCTGGAAAGTCCAGGCACCAGTGGCCATTGGGGAGGGGGCCTGTGGCCTGTCACGTGTGTCTGGTACAGGGTGTAAGCCAGCACCTGGAGACTCTCCTACGGAGCTGAGCAGGGACAGCTGCAAGAAGGAAAGTAGGCTGTAGCTAGCATCCTTGATGTATTGTATTTGTAACTACAGAGACAGTTGTTGGCTTCCCAGGAAGTTCTTGGGAGCAGGAAAGTAGTTACATAAGCAATCTCACTGCCCAGATTTACCCACCATTAACAGTTTGTCATATTTCCTTTTGGAGTCGCTATTGCTATTTTTAAAGCATAATTGATACCATGCACTACATACAATTTTGGAATTTTTAAAAAAATTAACATATCAGAGAAATTCCTTCATAAATTAAACAATTTTGTAAACAAAAAATGTAAACATAGTTTTTAATGGGTTTACAAAGGTGAACTATTTGAATGGACCACACTTTATTTCCGCACTTAAATTATGTCTGTAATAATATTGGTCTTGGCTGCCACACATTGAGCTAAGGCTGTTTCTGGGCATGTGTTGAGTAACCCATGAATATCTGGGTTTGATTCTCAAGTGAGTCCATGGATTAGAGCAGGCATGTGACCGAGAACAGGATGAATGTCATGGCAAATGTCATGGACTTCTTTCAAACACAATGAGATTTTGCATGTGTGGTGAGGGAATCGTTTGGTTTTGTTTTAGAACTAGATTATGAGCTTCTTTATTTTTTATTTTGAGACATGGTCTTACTATACAGCCTTGAGTGGCCTGAACTCATTATGTAGACCAGGCTGGCCTCAAACTCAGATCTGCCTGCCTCTGCCTCCTGAGCTCTGGGACTAAAGGCCTGTGCCGTGCTGCCCAGTAACTGAATGTGAACTTTGTAGATTATAACCTCGCTTCAAAACATCAAAAGATGAGTAGTAGATAATATTGCTTTATCAGTATTACAGGAACTAATTATTCTGACCCCAGTGCCAGCAAAAGTGACTTATGAGCCACTTGCTAGGGCTTACCAGTCACGCTCATCTTTATTCTTGACCCCCTCTGTATATCGGGTCTGTCTGGGGGTGGGGAGGAAGCTCAGAGTCCAGTGGGTAGGGATTTGTCTCTTCCCTCTGGGTGTCCCTAACAGTGGGACACTCAGATGGACAGTGACCTTCTGTTTAATTTTAGTGTGACACTCGGCATGTCTCCTGAATGATGGAGAGAGACCCCAGGACCTGGTGATGGTGCTGACACGGCTCCACCGTAACAGCACCAACTCTGCTTTCCCTGTACGTGCAGCCAAGGCTGTGCCCTTCGTGGCCTCTAGGCGGGGGCAGTGTCTGAGATGAG
Organism: Cricetiscus sungorus; assembly: GCA_030556225.1. Taxonomy (NCBI): domain Eukaryota; kingdom Metazoa; phylum Chordata; class Mammalia; order Rodentia; family Cricetidae; genus Cricetiscus; species Cricetiscus sungorus. The sequence continues at coordinate 155,104,997 of JANBXA010000651.1, forward strand.
GGAGGGGAAAGGCAGTGGTGACATTCTCAAGGGAAATACCTAGTGTCTGTAGGAAGCAGGGGGGCAGGACCCAGAACCAGAAACCGGTTATTTCAAGTCCCATGAGAAATCAAATCAAGCATCATAGAGTTCCTATGCGAAATCTCGGGCCTTCTGCTGATAATCAGATCGTCGTTTGCAACCTGCCCCTGACGACAACACACACACACACACACACACATACACACACACACACACACACACACACACACATGCTTGCTAACTTGATTCTTCAGTGCACAGTAGACCAGAACGTCCATGTGATGGGGGACATCCTTCTGTGCATGTTTCTCTTACTGGCTGATGAATAAAACACTGTTTGGCTAACAGCAGGCAGAGGCAGAAAGATAGGTGGGGTTAGGAGACAAGGAGAATTCTGGGAAAGGCAGGCAGAGAGGCACGTGAAGGAGGCGCCATGGAGGGGCTGGGAGAATAGGATGTGCCAGGCGGACAGGATGTGCCAGGCGTTCTCCAGTCAGACAAGGCCATGTAGAAATACATAGATAGTAGTTATGGCTTAATAATTAAGACAGAGCTAATAAGAACCCTAGCCATCGGCCAACAGTCTAATAATTAATAATTAATGTGGCGTCCATATGTTTATTTGGGGCTGAGACAGGCGGTTGTGGGACCTGGTGGGAAAGAAACTGCCCGCAACACCCATGCCTTAGGCAAGAGGGATTTCAAGGGACTTAACCCAGCCACCAACAGTGCAGAGCCAGCCCAGGGCCCAGGGTCCCTTAAACATCCAACTTTCCCCTCCACACAGACGGCAAAGATAAGGACGGGCAGTAGACGCTGGTGAGACACTGGTGGCATGTGTTCTGCCGGTGAGCCGCACCCTCAGCTCCACGTGCACTTTGGGGGGGAGAAGGGGAGAAAACGAACCACAGCAGGACCAGTGGCGCCGGGCTGGGCTGAGAAGTCGAGCTCAGGGTGAACCGTGAGTCGTGGCAAAGGTTGCACAACACTGTGTCTGCGATAAAGCACGCTGGACTGCATGCTGTGACTCCAACCATGCATGGGCAATTCTGACGCACCATGACGTCATCGCAGGAGAGTCGGTGTCCCCTTAGAAACATCTCCATGCTTCCCTAACGATAATCAAAATAATGGGAGCCAGTGACAATTCAGGGGCTTGTTTATTGTCCTCTCCTCCCTCCCCCAACATAGACAACAACTTCTGCTGTTGTCAAAACGGAAAAGCTCTCCAAGTTGCAAACTCAGTCACCCTGGGTGTGAAGCTTGAAGGAGTTGCAAACTCAGTCACCCTGGGTGTGAAGCTTGAAGGAGTTGCAAACTCAGTCACCCTGGGGTGTGAAGCTTGAAGGAGTTGCAAACTCAGTCACCCTGGGTGTGAAGCTTGAAGGAGTTGCAAACTCAGTCACCCTGGGTGTGAAGCTTGAAGGAGTTGCAAACTCAGTCACCCTGGGGTGTGAAGCTTGAAGGAGTTGCAAACTCAGTCACCCTGGGTGTGAAGCTTGAAGGAATGGCTGGCCTCCTCTCTCGCCTCTCTCCTGACTCCTCAGCTCTTCTCACAGTTACGAAAACGCATGACGCAATACTGAAAAGTCCTTTAAACCTCTCCTAAATTAGGGAACGTTATCTGTGGCATCAGGGGAGCATGGTGTTGATATGGAAAACTGGCCATTGCTGAAACGGTGGTGGCAGTGACCGGAACGGTTTAAGAGGTAAAGAGTAGACGTTCTCGCTATAACACAAAGGGACGGGGGTCTGTGTTGTCCAAAATCCCTGCTCCATCACGAGAGCTGCGGCTTTGAACTCTTCGGGGGAAAATCCCACATTATATCTGAGTCAGAGATGAACATATGAAGGGAAAGCCGTAACACCCCAAAAGCTAGAGTAAAAGGCAGCTTTCAGAGCAGCCCTGCTTATCCTATCCAGCCCCCTTCCGTCCCCACCAGTGCCCTCAGGAGAAAGACAACCTCCTCCCAGGGTTGTCCTGAGAGCCCAGTGATCTGGTGACATAGACTCTTTGCTGGGACTTCAAGACAAGGCCATTGTTTCTCATTATTGAATGTTCACTTCGTGCCTCCTGGAAGAGTACTCACGCTAAACTGCCTGGCTGGACTGGCCTGAGCGCCCTGTCTACCTGCCAGGCAGCTGCTGGCTGGGAGAGGATTGCCCATTATGGCTTGGGATCCATGTCTCCAGTGGCCATCACTTCTTTTAAAAAAAATTATTATTATCTTTGAGAATTTCATACACGCGTACTGAATTTACATAATTTCCGCCCCCCCACTTTCTCCTACCCCATCCATGTCCCGTCCATTCTGCTCAGAGAACAGAGCCTGGGAGGGTAGGTTGCAGAACAAGCCACAGAGTAGAAAAGCGCCAGCCATTTCGTCCTGGGGGCCCGGAGGATCCGCAGCCTGAGTAACATCGGGTGTGCAGGCACTGTGGGAAAGCCTGCACGGATACGATGAAGGGGGGCAGCTTAAAGCTGTGTCCTGTGGGGGAGCCTTCCCAGAACTGGGCCCACCCCAAGCTCTGGGATACCACGGGGAGTCAGAGAAACGGTGCTCTGCTCAGAGGAGGGCCCGTGTGGGCTCAGAGACAGAAAGCACGGTGCCCTGTAGGGGTGAGGTGGGTCAGTGTGACAGGACATCAGCTCTCTCCAGCAGAGTGGAGGCAGGGGCATTGTGCATGTAGGGCCAAGGCTCCATTGGGTGATGCCCTGGAGAACCACAGAGGGACCAGATTCTGCAGCTAGCACCACACAAGGCTGTGCACACCTTGTCCATCTCCGGTACCTGAGTGCCAGTAAACCAGACACCCAAAGCCCTCAACGCATCTCTACACACAGGCTTTGTGGAGATATTGGAAGGAACCCTGTGATTAACTTACTGCCCAGAATGTTCATGACCCTCTCCTTGGAGTCCCTGTCTCAATCTTGCATAGGCCAGTAGCCTGCTCCTCCAGCCCCAGATACCCATTGGGAATTCAGATGTGGCTGGTAGACCCTGTTGCCCCCTCTTCCTCTGCCTGGGGGGAGTTGGGCCCATTCTGGGAGCCGATTCTCACCTTGTAGATCATGTCCTCCTTAGGTAGAGAGGCCAGACACCTTCTGAAGGGCGGGTTTAGATAGTGCCTCTCTGTGATCCTAAAACAGCACCAGGACAGTCCTCAATCTACCACATATTAATACCTCAGCAGATCACGAGACCGTTGGTGTCCTGACTGCCACAGTGCTTTCCACCGGGGGCGTCTGGTTCACCTTGTCCTGGCGCGTATAGTAGTGATCAGCCTGTAAAGTCACGTGCTCCTAGGATGTGCACCCTTTTACTTTAGGGGGCCGGGTGGGCCTTTGGGGGCTCCCATTCCTTCTCACAAAGGTGTGACCATCCGTCATTTCTTCAGATCAGTAACTAAGGCGGCACCAAGTCCTCATTCCCGTACGTAGGGCAGGCCCTTATTTGCAAACAGGGCTCTGTAGCTGTCACTAAGCCCTAGTCCATTGCCTGGTACTCTGATAAGATCTGGAAACAGACAGGTGGGGAGAGTATCTGTGACAACATGGGTGGGTATGGAGAGTGTTGTTTGTAAACTGAGGCAGGCTGTGGATTATGGGAGCAGCAGAATGTGGGAGAGGTGGGAGGGCCCTGCCCTCCTGTCCTCAGAGGAGCCATGGCCCTGGCCCTGCCCTCAGTTCAATTGGAGCGTCCCCATGCGAGAGGACAGTCTTGTCATCCCATGCTGGGCAGTACGGGGAGATTATTGCAAGAAGTCCCAGGAAACCGTGTTCTTTTGCCTTAGAAAGTCAAGAATGCAAGGCATAGGCACATCTGCCTCCCAGCCCTGTTTTAATGTGGAAATGAAATGAACTATGAGGTTGCTTGTGGGCAGGAAAGGACAGCTCAAATGACCAACACTCACCATCTTGGCACAGAGAAGAGGCACAGTGGAAACAAAGAACTCAGGGTGAGCTGAGAGGCCTCTTTCTTGCCTGCCGTGCAACACTCGTTTGCAGCAATTCTAAAGGTGTCAGCTATGTTTAAAACTCTCCAGGCGTGGGCACATCCTCCCCACGATTCCCGTAGCCACCTGTGCTGGCATTGAATTGCAAATTTCCCCAGGAAACAAGAACTCCTGATCAAGGTTGGGATGGATCATCTAATATCTTACATGGTTAATTTTAACCCACTGGTAGGAGGGTGATTTTCTTTCAACTTCAATTACCTGGACATATTTCAAAACCTTTGGTGAGGTATGTTGTCATGGTGGATAACACAATCTGACTTTCTAGCTGAGAGTCCACAATGCAACAGATGGAAGCATGGTTATGAGTCGCCTGAGATGAATGCAGGTCATTGGGTAGGGAGGTGAGTGCTCTAAATCACCAAGCTACCTCTCCAGCCACACACCTAGCTTTTCTAAAATATTCCTCCCAGCTGGACGGTGGTCGCACCTTCATCCCCGCACTGCAGAAACAGAGGCAGGTGGATCTCTGTGAGTTCGTAGGCCAGCCTGGTCTACAGAGTTCATTCCAGGATAGCCAGGGCTACATAGAGAAACCTTGTCTCAGAAAACAAACAAACAAACAAAAAATATTTCTCTCATTTTGCTCCCTGGTTTCAGCACTATCCTTTATGAGGGAAAATTCTGAAGATGAATCTTAGCAATGCTCAAGGGCTGGGAAAGTCCACAGGTAAAAGGTCACAGAATAAGCCCTGGCCACTAGCTGGCAAGTACAATGGCTCTTTGCTTTCTTATGATATTCCCTGAAGGTTTAGCAAGAAGAGGTCCAGAGAACATTTAGAAGCAGGCTATTGGTTTGCAAATGAGAGAGGTTTAGCAAAAGATACCTGATGGAAGATGCCATTCTGTATATATGTTTCTCTTATGCTTAATGAATAAAGGCCTGTTGGCCAATAGGCAAGCAAGATAGGCAGGACTAGGAGACAAGGAGGATTCTGGGAGATGTAGTAGAGAGGAGTCAAGATACAGGGTGTGAGAGAAGAGGTCTGGACCCTCTCTCTGGTAAGATAAGACCGCATGGAAACGCTTAGATGGATAGAAATGGGTTAATATTTAAGACAGAGCCAGCTCATAAGAAACCTAGTGACAGGCCACCAGTTTTATAATTAATATACTATCTCTGTGTGTTATTTTGGGACTGACAAGGCTCTGAGACCAGGCTGTGGGAAACTGCTTATAACAAAATGGCGCCTTGCAGACTACAGCCAGGATTTCTGTGTCTTCTTAAGATTCCCATGGTATTACAGTGTCCCCAACCAGTAGGAAGCAGTTTGGAAATAACGGCACCCAAATTCCCAAATATTGTTTATAAGTGTTTGTTTTCATTTAAATGGGTTTGGTTATAAATGGTTAATGATCACAACCAATCTTTTTTTAAAGGTAAAAAGGCGATTATAGTATAGAAATGAATATTTGCTTTGGAATGGATTTTCATTTATTGATACTAATTTTGTGATATGTATTTCTCCTCTTAAGTATTGTGTTTATATAGCTCATTTAAAAATGTGATGTATAATTAAATATGAATTATAGTTACCTATAATAGTCAAAACTTATAGTTAGGTTTGTTAAATTTTTATAGACATATAAAGATATATTTCAAATGGATAGGTATTCTTCAAACCTTTCACAGACCTACAAAATATGGCATTTAAAATGGTTTAGGGTTTTTCTTGACAGTGAGACATAACTACTCCTGGCAACACCACCTGTGTCAGAAAGGAAGATGGACATCAAAGAAACTCGTTATGGAGTTTGCTTCCAATATGGTAAGACCAGCCATTTGGGCAAGATACTGCTCTTATCTGGACTGTTTGACTTTATGCTGTATAAACTGGACATGCAGGACCCACAGAAAAGTGACTGCTGAAACAAGATGGACATTGCTACAGGGTTTCTGCTCCATGGAAGAGTCTGTCAGACAGTCTGCAGGACACGGAGAAAAGTGACTGACAAACTGCCAATAGAGGTGGACAGTTTAAAGTTCCCTGCTTTGCTGAGAAGTCTGCCAGACACACTATGGCCTATGGACCGAAGATGGATGTGACAATTTACAGAACTTTGGGTGACTGTCCAGGTAGGAGATGTCTCTGTCATTTCTAGAGTTTATATACTATTCTTCTGTGGTCTTTGATGGAGCTGAAGACAGATAGTTATGGTTATAGTTTTCCTTAGTTAGGACTAAAGATAAGTTACATATAAGACTTTAGGCTCACAAAGATAGGGGAGATGATGGAATATTTTCTTTAAATCTTGCTAAATGTTAATGGACTAAATATTATCAACTATAGTTCTTATTTGATAACTGTTTTGTTATACGCTTTACTATGTTTAAGTTAAAATCCTTCTTTTTGTCTTAGACAGGAAGAGGAGACACCTGTTTCCTTCCATGTGAGGGGCTGTGATTAGAGCAGACATTGCTGGAGTTCCCTCATCTACCCATGGATGGAACAGGAAGTCATCCTTGGATACTTGTCTCCCCGGAGTCTTCTCCTTTTCCAAGGCTCAGGTACTCAGTGTGTCACCTCCCAAGGGAACAGGTCCACAAAACCAAGCTGAAAACGTCCCTTGCAACCCACAGTGGGCAGAGAGACACCTGCATGTTCAGAGCATGCTCTAAGCAGAATGCTGAGACATGTCCCCTGCTGCTGCTAAGGCCATCTTAGGTCAGGATGGTGGAGGCGAAGGAAGGAAGGGCCGGGAGGGAGAGGAGAGCCACAGACTCCTCCAAGGCAGATCTGAGGCTTCAGGGCCTCTTAGGAAAAAGATGGACTCGGGACTCGGGTTATCTTCTCACACACATGCCGGCCTGAGGTCTCAGCACGACAATCTGTGCTGCTGTTCATTTCCTCCTGTGGACAGACATTTACTGCCCTCCGGGCTCTTCTAGAGCCTGGATCATTTTCTTCCCCCGGGGACAGTGGCCATTGTCACTCAACCTGCTCCAGGGAGGGGAAAAGAGACAGAGAGGAGAACCAGCTCTCAAGAACCACCTTGTTAGTCAGAGGAATGGGTTTGAAGCCCAGCCTGGTCCTGCCCAGCCTAGCCTGGTCCTGGGGCTCATGAAGCGCAGTACACACACGCTGAGAAAGGGCTCTGCAGGTCTCCCTGTGGAGCTGTGTGTATGCAGGGGTGAATAACATTGCCTGGACCCACTTCTACCCGGGACTCCTGGTGACTGGAAAGGAAGCAAGCCCGGCACCTAAACGCCTTAATTTAATTAGAACGGCGTCTTGTTGAGCAGTAATTGCTCCCCTCATAGGAGGGGGTGGGGAACAGCTCTCTATGTGGTTGAGTTCAAACAAAGTAGCAAGAGGCTGGTAGCAAAGACCACAAGCTCCGGGTTTGGGCCTCATGAACTTCCTTTACAACCTGTAGGATTGTGGAAGCCACGCTGACAGGTTTGCACAGCATATAATGAAGAAATGACTTCAAGATTTTAAGGAAGTGTGTATCAATGTGGCATCAAGCATTGAAACATTTATTTTAATATAAGTACTGGTTATTTTTTATAATATGTGCACAGCTATTTCATCTGCTTCTGTTGAAGCAGTGGATACTTTAGGATAATTATGTGATAAAACATTAAGGTGAGACACTGTATCTTATTTGGTTTTGACCCAGGTTCAAAAATGTACAAGGCCATTTGGCATTTTGACTGATGTTGTGACTTCAAAACCGTGACACTTTATTTGGAGTTCTTGCATTTTGCCCTTTAATATGGGACTGACCTTATAGTGTATAATGATATGGCAACTAAGTATCAGGAGGGTGCAGTTAGTAAGTTCACAGAAGGTCCAGACAATGATTCTGTCTTAAATAGAACTGGATAACATTGTCTCATGTTTTGATTTTTTTTTTTTTTTAAAGGAATGGATGTAATTACCACTGAGCCACACGACCCCCCTCCTACATTTTCCCGTTGTTGGGACGTTGAATTTCTCTTGGGGAGGTGCTTTGGTGTATTGACAGCTGCTCACATTGGTGCTTAGGTTGGGGAGAGGTGGCTGCCAGGGGTTCTTAGCTCCACCTCTCCCATGACCAATTACAAAGTCTCAGACAGCAGCAGAAGAGGAAGGGACACTCGGGTATGACCTCACTGTGCACCTGTCCTTGACAGATAAAACATTACACTCTAATGGGACAAGAAAAGAGTGTTGTTTTTATTCAAAGATCTGTTGGAAGCAGAAACCCCATAGCTCTTCTCATCACCACAGGCCCAAATTCCGTCATTTTAACCCAGCTTGGGAGAGTGAAGTTCAAGTCTGTAGAAATCCTGCCTTCAGGGAGACCACCTACTGAGACAGGGAGCTTCAGGCCTTCTACTGGACAACAGAAAAAACTTAAATAAGAACAAAATATAAGGACAGGAAGAGAAAAAGTGGTATTAGCTTCAGAAACATGAAGCAAAGCACAGAACTAAAACTTAGTTCTGAACAGGCTGGTATCCAGGCTTAGGATGCCTTTCCCCCAAGACATATCCACCCACAAACCTGGCTTAGCCTGGGGTGCAGCTCTGGCACCAGGGAGGCGAGCAGCCCCACGCTGCAGGGAGACTATGCAGGCCAGCTCCCTCATCTCCCCCCTGCACTCTCTGGTCTCATTAGAAGGTAAGCGTGTTTTTTCCAGCTTTGGTCACGTGCTGATTCCTTCTTGGGCTGTGGGGCTGATGCTAGGGGCCTTCTTTCTGACTCACATGAAAGTGATGAAATAAATCACTTGTTGCTCTTACCGAGGACTTGGGCTTGGTTCCCAGCATCAGCATGGTGGCTGACAATTATCCATAACTCCAGTGAACTTCTCTGACCTCCATGACCAGCAGGCGTACATGTGGTACATGCAACACACACACACACACACACACACACACACACACACACACACACACACACACACACACGCATGCACACGCATGCATGCTCTTATAAATAAATAAATCTAAAAAACCTTTTAGGTGATGGAACCATGTGTAAGGCTACGAAGCAAACCGATGTTAAGCAGTGATTGTGTGAATGACCTCTTGGGCTCAGTTATAAAGTGCTTTGATCACAAGGACCTGACTTGGACCACTAGAATCCACAGGGTAGAGGTGCTCGGAGGACACAGGGGTCAAATGTTTCACACGCTCGTAATCCCAGTACTGAGGATGTCAAGGCAGGTGGATTCCCACCAGCCTAGCCTACTCAGTGGCTCCAGCCCAGTGGAAAACCCTGTTTGAAAAAGCAATGTGGGTGTTGCCAGGGGAAATCAGACATTGACCTCTTGCCTCCACTCAAAGCACACGCAAACATGCACATGCGAACACACGCATGTTTTCCTCATGTGAACATATGAATATGTGTTTGCAGAAAACAACATACCTGGTGAAGTTTTTGTTTTAGCTGTTGCTGTCCGTATGGAAATCAGTCAGTGATTTTTTTTTGTATATATATATATATACATACATATATACACATTCATCCTTGATTTGTAGAAAGAAATCGAACATTGTCTTTGTTGCTTCACAGGTGTTCCTGGTTAAATTCATTTACACCGAGTTTAAATGGTCTTCCTGTGTTACCCAGGAGAGGGCTTGTTCTCCTTGGAGTATATTTACCTTTTCCTTTTAAAGTGACTATTTGTGCTTCCTTTTGTTTGCTTGCTTTTGTTTTGCTGAGACCTTTTTCTGACCTTTTACTTTAAACAGATACTCATAGGAAGTCACAAACACAGTAGAAATCCCGAGCATCCTTCATCCAGTCCCCACCCACCCCCAACCCTCACCCCCATCCCCGTGACACCTTAATGGAGCTGTGAGCCAATACCAAGACCTGGAAGCCGGTACTGGAGCCATGTGAGGACTGTCCCAGTGGTTCAGCCAGGAATAAGCATCTCCACCCAGCACAGCCCCGCTGACCCCACCCTACTCCACCCTTGCCTGGACAAGCCAGTACCCCATTCTCATTTCAACCACCCTCACCTGAATCCCCCCGGGCCCCACCATCACCTGGCAAGGGGACCTCTCCCTGACTGCTATGCCTGTGTCACTTAGAGAAGGTAGTAGCAACGGAGGGGTGCCTCATCTTTTGAGATTTCCTTTTCTTTCTATCGTGCAGGGTCCTTGCATGTGGCCGGGGGATGCATTTAATCCATGCTCACACCTTCTGTCTCTTATTCGGTATATGTAGAGCGTTTCTATATAAGGTAATCATGGCTGTGCTAGGGCTTGAGTCCAGCTTTATTGTATTGTTTCGCCTTTTTTTTTCCTTCCCACTTTCCTGTGTGTTCCTTGTCCTTTTAAATTATTTTTTTGCGCACGAGTGAGTGTTTTGCCTGCACGTATGTCTGTGTAGCACTTGCTGGCCCAGGTGTTTGCAGAGACCATCAGGGGCCCTAGAACTAGAATTAGAGATGATTGAGCTGCCTTGCGGGCACTGGCACTCGCTCCCGGGTCCTCTGGAAGAGCAGCCAGTGCTCTTAACTGCTGAGCACCTCATCAGCCCCAGTTCCGTGTCTTTTGCATAGATGTCAATTTGCTTAATCTGTTTTTAGTACATCTCATTGCTTAAACTGCTTCACACCTGCCCTGAGTATCAAACTATAGGTGTGTAACTTATCACCTTTGCTACTGAGCCAAGAATGGAAATTGCAGCTCCCTTAACTCTATCATGCCCCCAAATAGTCCTAAGGACCTGCTGTGGTTGGTATCTTAATGTCTCCTGTTAGCCATTTCCCCACACTGGGGCCAAACGGTGGAATGGAGAAACCATTTATTTGGCTCAGGGTTGCAGTTCATGGTCAGCTGGTTCCAATTGCTTTGCACCTGTGAGGATAGCAGAGGCATGTGGCAGAGAGAGGGAGTGCTCCACTCATACTCAGCAGGAGAGAGAGAGAGAGAGAGAGAGAGAGAGAGAGAGAGAGAGAGGGGAGAGAGAGAGAGAGAAGAAGAGAGAGAGAGAGAGAGAGAGAGAGAGAGAGAGAGAGAGAGAGAGAGAGAGAGAGAGAGAGAGAGAGAGAGAGAGACGGGAAGAAGCCAGGACTAAGTATCAATTAAAGACACACTATTGCTGGCCCATTTGCTCTGCCCAGACCCCACTTCTCAATCATGCTGACAAATTAGGGATCCATCAACACACTAATGAGGTCAGAGCCTTCAGGATAAACATCGTTTCTCAACAACTGCTTCCACCAGCTGGGGACCGAGCCTTTGGCATATGAGCCTTTTGAGGGACACATCATATCCAAACTGTAATATCCACGAGAGTCAAAGCTTCAGGTGCTGAAGGCTTGGTCTCCAGCAGGTGCAGCTTCAGAAGCCTGGGGACTTCTCTGGAGGTAGGTGCTAGCTGGGGGAAGTAGGTCACTAGAGCCAGCCAGTGTCTTTTCGCTGGTCCCTCCTTCCTTCATTGTTTCCAGGCTGCCGCCAGGTTCTTTCTCCGCTACGCCTCAACCTCACCTGCACCTGAGGAACTCCCTGTGTAAGGAAGGATAACCTTGAACTTTACATCCCTGCGCGGCCTCTGTAGTGTGAGCCATCACACCCAGCGCCTACATGGCGGGTAAGCACTCGGCCAACCGAGCCGCAACTCCAGCCTCTTATTTTCATATTAGAAATGCTTACATGGACCAGTGCGGAAGCACCAGGACCTGATCCAACCACAGTCCCTTTCCTTGGGCTTCCGTTGCCATCCCCTCTCTGAAACTACAGGAGTACATTGACAGCTCTTGTGTGGTGTTTGTGTTCTGACAAATAGAGCTCGCCTGGAGATCAGAGGGCAGGGGTGGCCACTACTTAACCAAAGAAGCCAGGTGTCTGTGGCTCACGCCTTTAATCCCAGCACTGGGAGCAGGAGACAGGAAGTGATAACGCGGAGGGGGGTGAGGAGCAGAGACGGGATCTCAGCCTTTTGGACAGAGGAACTGAGACAGATTAACTAGATTCAGGCTTCACTCTTCTTACTCAGTCCTCCCCCCCCCACCTTGTCTTGATTTGTTTTCGTGACAACTTCTAAAATTAAAACTTTTAAAATCCTAAATACTTATACAAGGTAGAGTTAGTTCAGCGCCCCCTGTAAATACTTGTCATTAGCTTCAATGCCAATGAGAACTCTGGGGTTAATGCACCCTGTCTTCCCACCCAATCACAGTGGAGGGCCTGATGCCTTGCAAGTGTTCTCTGTGTATGACCTGTATATGCTGTCCCTGTCTGGAACCCTACAGGTCCTCTGCTTCCCAATGGTGTCCTGAAAGTCAACTGACATTCCTCTTCCTAGCTAGATTTTTTTTTCTTTTTTAATAAACATGTATTAATTATGCATAATAATGGGTTTCATGATGACATTTTCATATAGGTGTATAATGCATTTATATCCTTCTCTTTCTCTCTCTCTCTCACACACACCTTCTTATCCCCCCTCTCCACTCTGTCTAATCCCTTCATCTTCCCACACAATCCCACCTTCGATTTGTGTGTGTGTGTGTGTGTGTGAGAGAGAGAGAGACAGAGAGAGACACACACACATACAGAGAGAGAGAGAGAGAGACAGAGAGACACACACACATACAGAGAGAGAGAGAGAGAGACAGAGAGACACACACACATACAGAGAGAGAGAGAGAGAGAGAGAGAGAGAGAGAGAGAGAGAGAGAGAGAGATGACTTTCATCTTGGTTGCTTTCAGGAGCTTATGTTGGGGGTAAGACATTACTTTCTGGAGCACGAGCAACTAGCCGGAGGCTACACTACTGAATAAAATGTCCTGATTTTCTCCAGTGACCGTTAACTGTCAGTAGCTCAAGAAAAGGGGGCTCGTGTTTCTTTTCCTTCTCCTGCTGTTTGGCAGGTCCTGTTATGTCTGGGCGTTTGCATCTTTTACGCCTAAGAATTTTCCTTGATTTCACTCTTTGATTTATTCCGTCATAGGGAGTTTTGTTTGTTTTTTGTTTTTGTTTTTCAAGACAGGGTTTCTCTGTGTGGCCCTGGCTGCCCTGGAACTCACTCTGTATGTCAGGCTGGACTCGAACTTGGAGATCTGCCTGCCTCCGTCTCCAGAGTGCTGGGATGAAAGGCGTGTGTCATCACCGCTCAGCTTCATTCAAGGAGACTTTTATCTTTCTTCGGTTCTAAGAGCTTTTGACTTATCCAAACACACCCGTCCTGTGCTGCTTTACAGATGCCATGCTTGCTCATCTGTCTACAGGGTTGAGACCCTGCAAAGGTGGGCATGTCTGGCAATGGTTGTGTGCCCTCTCGGGCTGACACGGACTGAGGCAACCAAAACCCAGACCGGCTGCATCCCAGCGGGGGCTGTGGGAGCCAGTGTCCTCAGCACGTGGGGGACAGTGAAAGGATGCCCCTCACTGGAGGACCTTCCTCAGCATCCTCTGTAGATGTGCTTGTCTCTCAATCCCTGTCTCTGCACACTTATGAGTCAGCTCACCAGCCTACCATCCCCACGCTCTCCTTTATTAATGCGAATAATGCCTTTAAAACCATTTCCTTGTGTGTATGTGTGTGTGTGTGGGGGACAATATAAACATGAAGCAGACCGTGTGTTTCCTTTCCCAAAGGACTTGGCCCTCTTTCTTTAGCTACGTGTGTGTGCTAACGTGTTGGCAGGTGCTTGTGAAGGCCAGAGGTGCCTTCCTTTGTCACTGTCCACCTTGTTTTTGAGACAAGTCTCTTGCTGACTCTGGAACTCACTACTTAAGCTAGATGAGGAGGTCAGTGAGGCCCCCATAATCCTCGTCTGCATCTTCTCAGGGCTGGGATCACGTGGGCCCAGCTGTTTGCACGGGTCCTGAAGATTAGAACGTAGGCCCTCATTCTTGCGTACAGACACTTCACTGAGTGACCTGCCCGCCCCTGAGAGGCATGATTTTTAAATGTCCTATTGGTGTCCCCTTAAGGATCACGCCATTTATAATTAACTATGTTCAGTTGCCCCGATACTTTGAAGAAGGAAAGCCTGGAGGCCAGCACGCTCTCCGGTGGGCTGGGGTCAGCCCAACTGTCAGACCGTGCGCTACTCCACACGTCATCCAGGCGGCTGCTCCTGGAGCCCAGGAACATTGACCAAAAAAGGCTTCCTTCACCTCCTCGGTGGTGTCTATAAATAGAGTCCACGGAGATGGTGCCCTCAACCTTAATCTCTCCCGTCTTGCTCTGTCCGGTTAATGGCTCTGCTTTCTGGAGCTTTGTTTGATTCAGCGGCTTTATCCACCAAGTGTTGGTGTGTCCTGTCATGACAGTAACAGCCAGTAGTGTGCGGGACTTTTCTTCCTCTCAAAGGAAGGGCGGGCTTCCTCATCACAGTGAAAATGTTTTGTTTTTTTTTTTTTTTTTGATCACTGAATTGTTCAGACCTGATCTGTTCAGATAGCGGTTGCAGGGAGGTGTGTGTGTGTGTGTGTGTGTGTGTGTGTGTGTGTGTGTGTGTGTGTGGAGAGAGGATGAAATTTCTATAATAAATGGTGTTTTGTTGAGCAAAGCTTAAACATTTCTTTCCAGGGAACACCGCTTCCCACATCCCTCCAGATGGCTCTGGCCTCCCGTCCCCACTGGGAAAGGTCTGAGTGCAGAATGCCCGGGCTCAGCTTCCTTCCAGGCTCCCAGAGCCCCTTCATATGGAGGTCACCTACTGTCCCCGCTGGGCTCCTCCTCTGTAGGAACTGGATTTCAGTCGCCCCATTTCTGGTGCTGAGAGGCTCACAGCCCTGCCTCCCAGTGCAATGGTGGCAGCAGTGGAGGGAAAGAGCCAGACTCTGACACTGTGTGGCCTGAACTTAGTGTTCCTCCCCCAGCACAGTGACAATAACCAGCAGCCAAACTTTGAGTAAAGAGCTCTGGGGACACAGGAGAGAGAGAGAAGGGAGAGGGGACTCCCAAACTTCTGAGCCAAAGGGAAGGCTGAAAGCTATTTGAAAGAGCTGACACACACACACGCACGCAGAAATGCATGTGCGTGCGCGCACGCACACACACACACATGCAAACTTATTGCTGTCACACATATACACACACACGCAAACCTGTTGCTGCCATACACACATATACACATACACACACACACACATACACACACACACATGTACAAACCCTGCAAACTTATTACTGTCATACACCCATACAAACATGTTGCTGTCTCCCTCCCTCCCTCTCTCTCTGTCTCTGTCTCTCTGTCTCTCTGTCTCTCTGTCTCTCTGTCTCTCTCTCTCTCTCTCTCTCACACACACACACACACACACACACACACACACACACACACACACACACGTCAAGGCAAACTTGTTTCTGTGCGCCATTCCTTGTTAAGTTTTCTCACTCTGGGCTCAGTCCCAGCATGGTTAGCATGCCATTTGTGTGACCAAAGCAGCAAGAACACGTTTCTCGGCAAGCAGGGGAGAAGCTGAAAGGAGAGGTGTGGTCCATTCCATCCCATCCATTGCCAGAGTATGCAGACCAGCTCCTGTCCCTCTAGAGGCAGCAACAGGCTTGAGCCAGCTTCCACTCCCTGACACTTGACACAGTGTGTCACAGTGTGTCACAGCTTGACATGACAGGAAACAGGGTGTAAGTGCAACCTACAGCATACATTCAGAACAGCAGCCCTAAGATAATTCAATTTCCCCGATAACAGACGCGTCAGCAGTCGGTATGCAGCCACATTTCAAAATAAATATCTCACTTTTATGTCCCACATATAATCAGTTACTTGAGAAATAGATTGTAAAGTGAGCAGAGGAAGAAGGAAAAACCTTATTTTTCCCAGCAGAGTTTAAAGGCATCAGGCATGTGCAGGACAGCTGTATAACCCACGACTTGCCCTGCTTATCTGGATAGGTATCATTGTTTGAATAAAGGCAAGACCTTTCTTGTATACAAAAGTGTTTTAGTTTTCTTTCTGAAACATAGATGTTTATGTCCCGTTGATAAGGGACTATTGGATGTTTAACTTACTCCACACCGTCCTTAGCTGGCGTGTCCTGGCCGGGGCTGGACTGAGGCCAGGCCCTCCCTGGGGCACGGGCAGTACAGGACTGCTGAGTAAGGTCATACTCTGGACATGCCCAGCCCATCAGTACTGACACCTCCTGTTGTGGGACTTCATCCGGGACATCCCTCCCCACCTCACGGTTTGCTAGAGCAGCCAATCAGCACAGTGGGTGCATCCCAGAGCGGCTGTGAGGGTTAGGTGACTATATACGGAAAAAAAAAATCACCTAGAACATCAAGTGTTCTTGTCAGTACTCAAGGGACACGCTATTTACACAGGGAAAGCTACCAATAGCATGGACGCCTTCTTGCTTGGTACCACCAGCCATCTCAAACTCCCTCCTGCTTCCCGAGAAGACGAGGCTGGGTCATGAAGGGGCTCGAGAGAATTCTGTGCTGTCATCTGATGCGGACAACAGCATTTCTTTCGAGGAATGTCATCCTGGTATGGCAAGTGAAGGTCATGGAAGGGGCATTTAGGAGAAGGAGTGAGCAGGTCCTCTCACGGCAAGACCTCAGTGCCATCAGCAACCCAGCACCATCTCTGGCAGAACCAAAATTCTTTTCCTTTTTCCGAAGGTAGAGGCACCAGACGAGCAGCATAGAGCATTATAAAGTGGACTGAGGGACGAGCAAATTCCAGCAAACAGACAAGAGCCACATCTCCCTGCAGACAACTTGTAGGAAGGCGGGTTGAGCGGCACGGCCTTGGCGGGAAGGCACGGAAGGTCTGGCACATACGGTCTCCTTGTCTTGTCTGTTTCATCCCATCAACTGCATGACGTTCAGAAGCTATCTGTCTGTCATGACACAGTCTGGCCTCGTTTGTGGGTACCACCTCAAGGGCACACGGTGTGTCACACATACTCCGTGTATGTGGAGTTATAACGTTGGAGCAGCATCATGGACGTCACTCAGCAACTGCTAGGTGTCAGCCCCCGTCCGGGGTTCCGAGCTACGGTGAGGAGAAAAGCAAAGAGCCTGCCCTCTGGCCATCACTCCTGCCTGTGTCCGTGTAAGCCACGCTAGGGCTTGAGCTCAGTATATCCGTGGCGGTAAAGTGATGGGGGATGGTGGCACCCCTCCGAATGCCACCTTTCCTTACACTATATCCATCTACCTACCTGCCTCCTGTGAGTGCAAAAATCTCACCCGGGTCTCCCTCCAGCCAGGTCTACAAGGCCCAGGGATCCCCTTGGCTCTAATTCTCCTCTTTACCTCATGCAAAGGATGGACATGGCCCAGCTGGACCTCCCATCGGTGAACAAGTGGTCCAGATCCGGGCCGCTCAGAGAGTCTTGCTGAGATGTTTAAATTTTTTGTTTGTTTGTTTGTTTTGGTTTTGGTTTTGGTTTTGGCTTTGGTTTTGGTTTTCGAGACAGAGTTTTCCTTTGTAGCTTTAGAGGCTATCCTGGAACTAGCTCTTGTAGGCCAGGCTGGTCTCGATCTCACAGAGATCCAGCTGCCTCCGCCTCTGCCTCCAAGGGGTTGGGAGTATAGGTGTGTGCCACCAACACCTGGCAAGATGTTTGGATTTTGAAGGGCTTGTTTTCTCAGACAGTTTATAAGCTGTAAGGTGTTCCAGAACACAGATTCCCTCCTGTGCCCGTGAGCCCTGCCACAGTCCGGCTAACGCAGCCAATACCTCTCCTCTTGCACCTAAGCAGCTGGGGTTTGGGTTTTTGTCCCTTGAGCTCTACAATTCTGCCAGTCACAGGGGAAGAGGCGGGGATGGGTGAGTCTACCACGCACTGCTGCCAGCATGGAGCATTTTCGAGGGTGTGTCTCCTCCATCATGGGGCCCACCTGTGAAAGCAGAGCCATTCCACTCCAGGCTCAGCATCAAGGACGAGTTCCCGGTCCCATGTTGCAGCTACTGCTTGCATCCAGCTTGACAGGGATGGCTCAGTGCTGGTACCACTGCCCATCACTACCCCTTCCCTCTTTGCTGGTGCAGTCCTGCTTCCGCTCAGCTGTTGGGTGCCTGGCATTTGTCAGCTGTTCCAAGTCCACCATAGTAACTGCCAGTCCTCTTGCTATTGAGGGATTTCGCCATGGGTCATCCAGGCAGTGTTGGTCCTGACATGTGAAATAAGGCTGTGTCCCTTCGAGAACAAAGCGGCACACTTCATGGCATTCAAGAGTGTCTGGAAATGAAGGCTGCATTAGTGACTTTCTAGTCGCCGTGACAAAAGCAACTTAACGGAGGAAGGGTTTACTCTGGCTCACAGTGGGAAGGTGGGGTCCATCACGGGGAGGAGGTCGTGGGGTCGAGAATATGAAACGCTTGGTCGCATTGTGCCTGCAAGCGGGAAGCAGAGAGAGATGAATGACAGTGCCCAACGTTTCTACTCATTCTGGCAGCACAGTCCATCGGATGGTACTGCCTATGCTCAGAGTGGGTCTTCCCTGTTAAACCTGTCTGGAAACAACCTCACAGACACTCCTGGAAAAGTGTTTCCATGGTCACTCTAGATCCTGTCAAGTTGACAGATTCACCAATACAAGGACCACCATTTGCTGTTTAGCCCAAGGATAGAGCAAGCTCACAATGCAGACCCATGGGTAAGCAAGGGCAGGGAAAGAGGCTTGTTTTCTTGTATTCTTGGTTGTGACCCTAGCCTTTAATGGCTGAGCCATCTCTCCAGCCTGAGGGTTGTTTTCTATGCGTCCTCATAGATTATCAGCCTGGGAAGAGACCCTCCCTAGACAGCAGACCTCTATCCTTTTGTAAAAAGCCTCTTACTGACCAAGGGAGTGCATATTATCACTGTAACTTCCCGATAACAACTTAGACTCCTGAGATAGGCCTGGAGCATGCTGCCCACGATTCCATGTTCACTGTGGAATCACCAACACGGCTGTCTAAGTGCAGAGGGTCCGAGACTCTGACTTGTGACTTCAGGCAGAAGAATGTCTCTCTGAGTGGAACAAATACATCAGTTTATACTCAGGGCCTGAGCATTTCATGCCTCAAATACAATACCCACCACCATAAATTCACTGAGAGGCATGAGTTCCTCTGCACACCTCCAGTATTCAGACATAATTCACATTGATTTGTACCGAAGCTTTTTGTGGCTTTTGAGATAATGGTGCAGGAATAGCAGCTATCTGTTACCATGTGCATAGAGTGTGCTGTACTAAATCCCTTATCTATGGCACTCAATCCTGGCTGCAAAGCTGCAGTTACTGCTTTTGTAGAGAAGGGAACTACAGGTAAAACAGCATAGCTGTATATACAGTTACTGAGAAAAAGGGCTATGTCCAGGCCTAACGGGGCTAATATATCGCAATGCTATATGAACCCTGGCAGGCCTCCACCAGGCAGGGAGCTGGACTCATAAACAGCCTGGGCAAGAGAAAGTTCCCAGGACAGTGCGGCCAATGCTGATGTCATCGGCTTCCTTTCTTACTGCTGTGACTAAACAAGAAGCATTCATATGGGCTCACGGCCTGAGAAGGAAGCCATATAGCCCACCACTGGGAGAAGGCATGGCTGCCCCTGTGTGAGGTGGCTGGTCACACTATGTCTACAGTCAGGAAGCAGAGAGCAGACAGGCGTGGGGCTGAACTACCAAATCTCAAAGCTCCGCCCTAGCCACCCCGTTTCCCCTAGAAGACTTTACCTCTGGAAGGTTCTATGACTCCAAAACCGTGCCACCATCTGGTGGAACTTAAACACACGAGCCTGTGGGATTACATCCAAATATGTCAGTGACAGTCTTCTGCATCCTAGCCTCTTCCCACTGTTTCCACACCTGGGGGCTGTGCTTGTCCTCTGCTGTATTTCCCGGAAGGTACTTATATCAAAGTTAGCATTGCCAACTAGTATCGGTTACCTGCATGTCGTGAGGGGCCGGCACAGGTGGGGGCAGTAGAGTTACTGGGCAGCCAGCGCACCCTTCCTGATGCACTGTGGAGGTGGGGGAAGCACTGGTGACTTGTCACTATGGAAACAAACTGGATTGGGTGTGGCTACAAAGCATCCCGATTACCGTCCATGATGGTGGCGGTGGCCAAGAGAACAGAAGTTCTGAAATCACTGTCTATGGGAACTAGTTCCCTAATGTCTATCCAAGTGTCTGCTGGGTCAGGGGCCTGGCTAGCTTGGGAGATGTGTAATGATATCAGCTGCCAGCTCTGGGAAGTGAAAAACTGTGTCCTCCCACTCACTCTGTCCCTCACTGAGAGGAACACTTCACTTGGATGCTTAGTAGGATGGTATCTGCAGCTTTCTTCGGTGTAGGGACACTGCGGACCAGAGCAAGGTCATTATACCTCCCCCACAAGGAAGAGACACCCGCCTGCCTCTCGCACTGACAGCTGTCAGGTGTCCCTGAGATTGCTACTGGGTGTTGCATCTCCAGCTACCGTTGAACGCAACAGGTCCCACGAGCTCTTCTAGCCTCTGTGTGGCAGAGGAAAGTGGGGTGGGGCCACATCTGCCTGGGGAAGAGAAGAGTTTGCAGTCCGCACACATTCCTGACCAGGGGACTGTGGCTGTTCCCAACGCAGTAAGGAGGTGGACGATACCCTTATCCTTCTCTCCAAACCTGCCTTCCTGCAGAGCTCCAAGCCATCTGCCCACAGAGGTAAGAATGCTGCTGTAACACCCAGTTTCTTGGAGGGGAAAAATCTTTTGTTGAGCAACTTGGGTGTGGGGTGTGGATAACCAGGGCCACAGTATCTCTGGCAAATGTCTCTACAGAAAAGCCAGGACGGCAGAGAGCACGCATGTCACCTCCTCCTGGCCCTGCCTGGCTGCACGCCCCACCTCTGGGAAGCAGCCATTCCTGACCTGGGTTAGCTAAGACTGGGAGCTACTCCCAGACTGCCCCAGAGCACAGCTGCAGAAATGGCTGGCCCATAGCAATTACTGCTCATTTGTTGCTATGGAGTTCCCGTGGCCTGCTGGATCCCTGAATGTCTTGATTATTTTTCAGTGCCCATTTATAGAACATTCTGTTCATCACAAAGGGCTTTGGACTCTTCCTCAAGGATTACTCCTCATGACAGATGTGATCTATTTTGCAAGGGGGTACACTTTTACAGCTGAAACCAGGAAATGTGCTTAATGCCTGCTGTTCTGAAAAAGGGTCTCATGTTAAGCGACATCCGACGTGGATTGATGTTTGGTGTCAAAGGTTTGCGGAGACTGGGGTCCCGTAAACTAGGTGGTGTTTCAGGAGGAAGAAATATCATTTAAGGGGCAGTTTACAGATAAAGGAAGGCTTGGAAGGAGGCTGAGCCAAGAGTTGAGCAGCAACTCTGCCTGTCAAGTCTCCGTTTCCTTAGAAACTATAAAGACATGACCCATTCATAGCTCTTTTGTGGAGTGAAGTCTGTTTTCCAAAGGATGTCTACAGCTTATGAGTAATCATATATGTAATGATTACTGCATATGAATACAATTATATGCATAAGTAATATTCAGATAATATTATATATAGTACATGAAAAAAAGGAGGAAGAAATATTCCCAAATAGGTGTCTTAGTTAGGGTTACTATTGCTGTGAAGAAACACCAGGACCAAAGAAGTTAGGAAAGAGTGCTACAGCACTGTTCATCATCAAAGGAAGTTGGGAACCTGGAGGCAGGAGCTGATGCAGAGGCCATGGAGGATGCTGCTTACTGGCTTATTCTCCACGGCTTGCTCAGCCTGCTTTCTTACAGAACCCAGGACCACCAGCTCACAGATGGCCCCACCAACAATGGGCTTGGCCCTCCTCTAACGATCACTAATTGAGAAAATGCCCTACAGTCAGAACTTCTGGAGGGATTTTCTCAATTGAGGTTCCCTCATATCGGGTGACTCTAGTTTGTGATGAGTTGACATAAAACCAGCCAGCACATGGGTAAATAAATAATGGCATTTACACAAAGAAACTGTCCATCACAGGAAGGATGAATGGTCACAGACCTATGTACTGCATCACCCACAGACTGCATGCAGATATGTCCTCAAAAAAAAAAAAAAAAAAAAAAAAAAGAGCGAGCCCTCAGGGGCTGGAGAGATGGCTCGGTGGTTAAGAGCACTGACTGCTCTCTCAGAGTACAATTCCCAGCACCCACATGGCAGCTCACAGCTGTCTGAAACTCCAGTTCCAGGGGCCCTGACACCCATGGCAAAGCACCAATGCATACAAAATAGAAATAAATTCACAGAAAAGAGTGAGCCTCAAATCTGACAACTTTTATAGGAGTTTCTAAAGTGTTCGAGACTTAGCAAGGTACAGTTTGTGGCTTCACGATTATGTGGGGGAAGTTATATACGAAATGAAGTCAGCGATGGACACAGACTTCTGATGAGAAGGCTCCAGGACCCAAGAAAGCCTGAGCAGGGTCTTCAGCTGCACTGGTATGGTGGAGTTAAGCCCCGGGTTGCAATATTTTCCCTTGCACTTCATATATACCTTCCAGAACTTTCCTGCATACTGATCTGTTATGATAGCTTTTTCCCCTGCTGGCCTGGTCCTACCAGTGCACCAGCCCCAAATAACACAGAGAGACCCTGTATTAGATATAAAGCTGTCGGCCAGTTACTAGCATTTATTATTGGCTGGCTCTTTCTTAATGGTTAAGCCATTTCTATTAATCTAAGTATTTCCGCGTGGTCTCATCTTACTGAGAGACCCAGCATTCTTCTCTCCCAGCCCTCCATGTTGAATCTCCTCCCTACTCTTTCTCTCTCCTCCTTGTCTCCTAGCCCTGCCTATCTTGCTTTCCTATTGGCCAACAGTGCTTTATTCATTAGCCAATAAGAGAAATGTATTTACAGAATGACATCTCCCAACGTCTTGATTTCTTGCCTGAGAATCCTGGGTCTTGCCCACTGGCCATGACCGGCTGCCCCAGGCAAGCACTTGGCACTGGGAAGCAATGGTTTGACTGGGATTCCCCCACAGTGTCCACCCTCATGGAAACTACCCACAGGATAAGAGATCACACTCTCTACAGTTTGTATTATGGAATGAGAGTGATCCCAAATTCCAAGGGTTATAACCACCTCAGAATGAATAAACCAAGATTGAGCTTCCAAACGCATCTCTGCCTAAACAGAACAAACAAACAAACAAACAAAAGCCCATGCAATTGTGAACCAGACCATGTTTCCCCAACAGAATGTGCTGGCAAAAGCATGCAAAATAAAATGGAATGTGAATTTTCATTTTCCCCTACTTTACATGACTTCCCTAGGATGAAGCAAAATCATATTAGGAGAGTGTTCTACAACCCCCTAGGCAGAAGGAAAGGAACCAGGACATTCACAGACCACTTCCTGCCTCCGCCTGTCCACACCTCCACTCTCTGCTCCCCCCAAGGAGGTGAGGGAGCCATCCAGGCAGCTGGTTCCAACAGAAGAACACTGGCTGTGGCAAGGCGGGGCAGGAAATCAACATTTCAACTCAAAATATATAATCTGCAACTCAGCCACTTATTTAGGAATCTGCGTCTGTGGAACAATGCATCCGCCTCCTCAGAGCGCAGGCGGGATTCTTAAGCTAGACAGTGTTGGAAGCCGGTCTCGGTGGGCTTCACGGCAGGGCTGGTGTGTGACACACTCCTCCCCAGCACCACACCCCTTTCTCTATCCTCCCACAACTGGGCGTCCATGAAGTCCTGACCCTTCATCCTTCCAGACAGGTGGGCAGGCAGCCAGATCACAAGCTGCAACTTGGGCCCAGAGGAAAATACAATGTCAGGTTGAAGCCTTCGAGGAGGAGAGGTGGCAGGTGTTATGAATTCTGGACGGTACACCAGGAGCTCCCAAGTAGACAGCATTGTGTTGTTGTTGCCCCGGGTCCACAGAGAACACAGACAGATCCAAAGGGCTCTGTGTGCAGCAGAGAGGTTCAGCCTGATTGTGGCCAGGTGACATGACCTGTGAGGTAAAGACATGGCAGTAAGGTGGGAAATTCACTGGAAGGTTCTGGAATGACGAGACTGGTGGGGAAGACCACCAGAAGTTCCAGAAGGCCACAGGAGGAGTTAGGAAAAGAAGGGGAGAAGGGGTCTGTAATTAGAGTACCAGAGGAACAATCAGGCTCTTAGTGTGTGGAAAGCCCGAGCAGATTTCCAGTACTGGTCTGCAAAATAGCTAATAGGTGTGGGTTTGAAGCATCACCTGGCTGAGTAAAAGTCCAATATCCATGTAAAAACATTCGTTAGACCTAGGTGGGGGGATCAAATGTTGCAGTCCAAGTCTGATGGTGTCCTGCAGAGCCTCCTCCTACCTCCAGCCCATGTGTGTGGTTCAAAGCCCATATGGCATATGTGACCATGACTCTGGTGACTAGATAAACTATAGACCAGTATGTGGATCAGTATGGATTGTTTCACAGGCTAAATTTATCCCAGCCCAAGAAGACAGGGGCATGTGCCTATCAAAGTTTGCAACATAGGAAGTATAGGCATGCCAGAGATGTCACATCTTCACAGACTCACGGTTAATCCTGTAGAAACGTTCTTCCAAATGATGGAAGGTCCCTGGCCAAATCCAAATACCTGAGTTTATCAGATTGCTCTAGCCCAATCTTCCCAACACCACGAGTAAGTCAGGAACGTAGACACGTTCTTATAGACCAAAGTCTAGCAAAAGGCACAATGCATCCGCAGACGCGTCAAAATGAGCACTTCCAAACCTGCCAGACGGAAGCCAACTACGAAAACAGCCTCAGTGCAGTCCAGAGCCGCAGACTGAGATCAGATCAGCCAGAGCTGCTGCGAAGGTCACCTGACTGACGGGACCAGTGGTGTCCCCGGGCATCCTCCACCTAACCAAACCAGGCACACACCTAGGAAGATGGAATGTGCACCCTGAGTGCAGCCTTCTCGTTTCTGGTGGTGCTGGAGTCCTGCAGATGCCCAGCAATGCACACGGTGTGCAGGCATGCTCACGCCACAATACACATGTGGGGGTCAGAGGTCAACCTTCAGGAGTTGGTTCTTTCTGCTGTGGTGTCCAGGAATCGAACTCATGTTGGCGGGGTTGAACGGCAAGCATTTTTATATCTGCTGAGCCATCTTGCCAGCCCTGAACTTGGACATGGAAACCAAGCCACAAGGCTGTAGCTGGAATTTTCCTTGGGTCGCCAACCAGCCACCAAATAAAGACATGGAGGTTTATTATTAATTATGAATGCTCAGCTTTAGCTTAAGCTTGTCTAACTAGCCCTTTGAACTTAACCTGTGCCAATTTGTCTACGTTTTGCCTTGGGGCTTTTTAGCTTTATTCTGTATGTCCTACTTTCCTGTCTGTCTGTCTTGCCCCTGGCATTTCTTTGGCATCTGTTTTCTTTCTTCTTCCCCCCACCCCCAATCTAAATTCCTCCTTCTACTTATTCTCCTTGCCTGGAAGTCCTTCTTATACCTCCTCCCTTGATAGTGGAGTTCAGCTTTTTATTAGGCCAACCAGGTGCTGTAGCAAGATAAAACAGCAACACATCTTTACATAGTTAAACAAAGGCAGCACAGCTTTACATAGTAAACAAATGCAGCACAGCTTTACATAGTTAAACAAATGCAGCACAGCTTTACATAGTTAAACAAATGCAGCACAGGTTACATAGTTAAACAAATGCAGCACAGGTTACATAGTAAAACAAATGCAACTCATCTTTACATAGTTAAACAAATGCAGCACAGCTTACATAGTTAAACAAATATTCCACAAGATCTCCATTTCAGCTATTACTGCCATCTCAGCCTATAGTAACCTTTAATTTATTGGTCAGGTAATATATGTGTTTCCTGCAAGTTCATTAAATCATTCTGATTTAGGAATAATGGTTATAAAATTTCCTCCTTGTTTTGGCTTTTTGGAGAATCTCTTGGCACTTTCAAATGAAATTTAAGAACATATTTTCAGAAAATTAACAGCTAGGTTTTAGACACACCACAAATACAGAACCTTGGGTTCAGTCCCCAGCTAACAAGAGATGAGGGATGGATAATGATCATATTGAATCAAAATATCTCTTTACCATTCTGCCTTCTTTGATTTTTGTTTGTTTATTTGTTTTGGGTTTTTTGTTCGGTTTGTTTGTTTGTTTGTTTGAGGCAGGGTTTGAGTGTGAGTGAGTGTATATGTGTGTGTGTGTGTGTGTGTGTGTGTGTGTGTGTGTGTGTGTGAGAGAGAGAGAGAGAGAGAGAGAGAGAGAGAGAGAGAGAGAGAGAGTGTGTGTGTGTGTGTGTGTGTGTGTGTGTGTGTGTGTGTGTGTGTGTGTGTGTGTAGCCCTGGTTGTCCTGGAACTAGTTCTGTACACCAGGCTGGCCTTGAACTCATGTAGATTCAGTTTGCTGACAATATTTTGATGAGGAATTTTGCATCTACACCTATAAGGGACATTGATTTGTCACTTTGTTTTCTTGTACCTTGTCTGGATTTGGTAATGCTAGCCTCATGGAAGGGATTAAGAACCCTTCACTTCCAGCCACAAACTGGTCAATCTACCTGTCTGCATGATAGGTGTGTTAGTGCCACCAGAGTTGTGGAAGTAACCAACGCTCTCTGGTTGGGTTTCAGGCCCACTCCATGGAATCTGTGGCTGCCCCTGCGCAGGTGGCCAAGAACATTAGACTAGATAGGCCATGAACCTAGAGGAGGCCCAAAATCCATTACTGTTCTGCTAAAGGGACACAGTGATAAAATGACTTCTAGTAGCATTCTGTTACACCATAGACCAGGGTCTCAGTCACCGTCAGAGAAGCTTCCTCCTGCAGGAGATGGGAGCAAACACAGAGACCCCCAGCTGGATAATGTGCTAGGGATGAGAGACTTTGGAACATCTCCCTTCTCTTCCACCACCCCCTCCTCTCAGGGTTCCGTGAAAGAGGAGGTGGGAAGATTGTAAGAGCCGGTGGGGACAGAAGACACTGAGGAAACAGGGCCTTTTACGGTACAGCAGGACCGATGGACTATGAACTCACAGAGCCCATGGCAGTGTGCCCAGGGCCTGCTTGGGTCCAAGCCAGATGGGGCGACAGCTCTGAAAAGGAAAGCAGACGTGAGTCCCCCTCCCTAACCCAGAAGCTGCCTCCACAGAGTCTCACTGGATAAACAGACCGCACTGAAGAGAGGGGTTCCGTGCTCTACAGAACATGGTCAACACAAAACAAACTCAAGGGCATTTTTGGAGATGCTTTGTGCTTTGTTTCAAGGCTTTCTGATTTTCGTCTTGTTTTGTTTTTGAGGCGGGTTTTAAGACAGGGTCTCCCTGTGTAGCCTGGGATGTCCTGGTAATAGCTGTGCAGACCAGGATGGCCTGGAACTTACAGAGATCCACCTGCCTCTGCCTTCCGAGTGCTGGAATTAAAGGCGTGTGCCGCCACCACCGTCTGGATACATTCAGATTATCTTAGAGAACAACCTGCATATAATCGGGAAGAACTCGGATCCCGCTGTTGGTGAGTGGGATAGTCTGCACACACGTGTTTTAGGTCTAGTTGGCTAAAACTCCTTGCTGTTCTTTTGTCTCGTCCTTGTAAACACTGCCGACGGGCACAGTGAGCTCTTCGGGTGTAACCGTTGAGCTGTTTGTCTTCTCGACGGTTTTATGTATTGGGGATGTTCCATCTGTTGGTGCATGCTTGTTTATGAATTGCACATCTTTTGTTAGCTCAACTGTTTTATCATTATAGACTGTGCTTTGGGGTCTGTTGCAGTCTTTTATTTATTTATTATTTATTTAGTCTTCTGGCTCTGTTGGTTACTTTTGTAAGGGACCTTTTCCCATCACTTCACACCTACTAATATCTCTGAAAGGAAAGCAAGTGTTTGTAGATAACATGTTCTTGGACCATGGGGTTTCTCTAAACTCATTCTACAAGTTACTGCTGTCTCTTGAAGAGTTTAACATGGAATTGCTGACAAGGAAGGACTTAGTTAGCTTGTCATTAATTTTCAGTATACTTTCTGTTCCCCACCGCTTCAATTTCTCTATTACTACCTTATAGTTTTGGTTAAATAGATATTTTTAATACTCTATTTTTGTTTGTTTGTTTTAAGGCATGGTCTCTAAATAGCCCTGACTCTCCTGGAACTCACTGACCAAACACAGAGATCCACTAGCTTCTGCCTCACTGTACAACCAACCATACTCAACTTAGCCTTCTATTTTAGTTTATTTGTTTCACTGTATTTAAAGAACATATTTTCTCAATGCTTTTAGGTGTGGTCAGTGCTACAGGTGCGGAGGTGGATATCACTACACTTATGCTAGGAACTCAAATTAGCATCTTGGTTTATAAAATATATTTTAATTTACATTCACTTAATTTCAGTGGAATTCAAACCTTTTTTTTTATAGCCAAGCTACGGCTATCATAAATTACATCTTCATACTTTTTGTACCAATCAACCTAGATTTATGCACATTATTTTATACAGTTATCTTTTATCAGGTGGGGAGAATGAGGAGTAATAAACAAAACTGCATCAATACTGCCATGTGGTTGTCTATCCATGTTTCTTTTGTCCTTCGTGTAGATCCAAATTCTTGTCTGGCAGATTTAATATCATCTAGCATTTAATACTGAAGGATTCTCAGATGGATAAAAATTAGGTGTGTTCTTGCAAATACATAACTTAATAGAAACAGGTTGATAATTAAGAGAGAGCTAGCCAATAAGAAGCCTGAGCCATTGGCCAGTTTATAATTAAACAAATAAAATTAGGTGTGTTACAGTCTGACTGAGTCCAACTGGTATCCACTGTAGTAATCTGGGAGGTGGGGGTCTGGAGAGCTGCTCAGCCATGCTGAGTATATATGTACACATATGATAACAAAATAAAATAAATAAATATGTGAGATTATCATGAGGTTGAGTTCGTTACTCTGAAAGCAGATTTACTATAGACTCAGGTGCATTTTTCTCTTGCTTCCCAGACATTAACTCACTTGTCTTTGAGCTACTTTTAATACCCAACCCAAAGCCCCTGCTTGTTTCCAGCGCTCCTCCCCCATTCTTCTC
The DNA here is from genome assembly GCA_030556225.1 of Cricetiscus sungorus. NCBI lineage: Eukaryota > Metazoa > Chordata > Mammalia > Rodentia > Cricetidae > Cricetiscus > Cricetiscus sungorus. The sequence continues at coordinate 155,133,984 of JANBXA010000651.1, forward strand.
TGCCCTGGGCTCCTCGATGCTGGAGCAGTCACTAGCTATCTCGCAGGGCCGCAGTGGAGGGTGGGAAATGGCAGTGTGGGAATGTGTCCCTGTGCAGCACACAGGCTGATCTTTCCGAATGGCACAATGGCCCCTGATTGCCTCAGACCTTTACGTAATCCTCCCCCAACTGTTTCAAAAGGTGACTCCGGCACTTAAGCTGATTTTGTCATCAATTTTAAGGAGATAAGTTTTGGCACCCTTTCTCCACACTGTCATCTGCATTTCCCCCGGACGGCTCACAGGTTAAGGCACTTGCCACCGAGCCTGATGTCCTGAGTTCAGTCTCCAGGACCCACGTGGTGGAAGGAGACAGCTGACTCTTGAGAGCCGTCCTCGGACGTCCACACCTGTGCAATGGCATGCATGTGGGAACACACAAACACACACTAAATAAGTTTCATTAGAAATTAAAAACTAACAATAACAAGGGCCAGTGGGAGGGCTTAGTGACTAAAGGTGCCAAGCCTGATGACCTGGGTTCAATTCCAAGCATCCTCGCAGTGGAAGGAGAAGGTTGAGTCCGAGGGTTGTCACGGTGACAGACACGGTGACACGTACATTTGGGAGGATAATACAGCCACTCCTGTCCTGGTTTCCCTGTCCCGGTGGGAGTGTCCAGGGTCCAGCTGGCCCGGGCCTAGCTCCTGCCATCTGGAATTTAAAAGAGAGAGGGGCTCTCTAACTCAGAGTTCAGCATAACTCGTCAGATGCACACTGTCCTTGACAGTACTGTGCTCAAACGGGGAACCATGTGCAAGTCTGTTATGTTCCCTGGGCTGAAATTCCTTAAAAACAGGACGGCACTGAACGTCTTTCTGTGCATTTCTCAATAAGAGCCTCCCCCCCGCCCCAGCTAAGGAGCTTTCGTTTATGTATTCCTGGCCCTCAGAGAGAGTCTGTGGGAATAAAATAGTGGTGTAACCTCTGCAGATGGGCAGGAGCAGGCCAGCCCCTGGGTTCTCAGGGGGCTACAGGAGGAGTGAGATGCAATTCAGGGTTCAGGTGCAGGTCAGTGTTCCTGGGACCTCCTCGACTAGAGCAGTCTGGGGTGCGTGGATGCCCTTAGTGTTCCTGTGAGGCTTTGAAAGCCAAATAGTCCCACGGTGGTAGCCAGATCCACTGGCAGTGCCGGGCTTCCTGACGCTTTAGCCATCCTTGACACGTAGAAACATCATTCCCACCTCTGTCCAGCCCTCACACAGGTCTCCTTGTGTGTCCAAGCTTCTTGGCTCTCCTAACAAGGACACCGGTCGGCAGAAGTCAGCCCACCCTCATGTGCATGACGTCATCTTAACCAAGTACATCCTGAAGTAGTCTGCTGTCAGATACGCTGGCTTTACGTGGTTCTGTGTGAGCGTGGCTTTCGTGGTACACAGCAGCATAGAATCAGGCAGACCTGAACTGAGGTCCTGATCTCTTCCTAGACGCATGATCTCATAATGCTTCCTCCTGACAGCAGTGGTGTTTAATTCGGGTGCTGGTACACTGTGTGACCTGCCTGGGACTGTCTCAGACATCCCTTAAATATTGTGCTTGTCACTCACCTCCAAAAGTAGCTCTGCTTGGACAACAGGTGACAAAGGGTGAACGTGAGTCACTGCCTATTCTCCAGGGAGTCTGCACAGATGGCCGCACACGCAGGAAAAGCGGCAGCAGCAGCCAGGGCTGGGGCCATGCGTTTGGAGCACCTGGGGCATGAAGCAGAGGCCACTCATGTGACTGCGGAAAGGACCTAGAGGAAGAGGCTGTCACCCAGAGGCAGTCGCCCAGGTGGACGCTAGCCCCTCGGCACCAGCAAACGATAATGGAGCCTTGGTGACTCACACACACTCTCTTTCCTGCTCAGCATAGCCTGGCGAGGAGTACGGCATCTGAAGGTAATTAAATTCAAGGAGGAATTATTCTCAAGGCAGGCTTCATTTTCCTCGAGCTTGGTAATTGCAGCTTTTCTATGTAGACAATCACCTCTAGCTCGCTTTTCTTTCCTAATTTGTAAAATGACACATTTTTCCCATGAGCCTTTAAGCCCATCTTTTAGGGCTGTGACATCAGAATTCGCAGGGCATTTGCCAGGCTTGCAGCTCCCAAGGCTTGAGTTCTGACCTGCTGCACGGGGAAACCAGAGGCTAACACTGGAACCCGGCTTTTAAATAATCTGCCTTGTGAATCTTCTGCAGCTCCCTGGCTGGGTTTCGTGTTTTCATGGGGGCACAGGCTTCCTGCGACAGGGAAAATTGAGGCTCTGTTTGGACATGAAGAACTTCCATGAGACAGATGTTCTCATCTGTCACCAAATGTGACTTCAAGGTGTTTTTCAGGATTGTTGAAAACTTATCTCCACAAACATTTAGCTATATGAAGCCACAGTGTTTTACCATCAATTCCCAGGTGCCACACTGTCTCTACACGCGTCGTCAACCGTGCTGTTGGACAGACCACACTGCATGGCCTAACTCATTCAGTGCCACACATCATGGACTCAGGGGTCACCAGGGTGGCCCCGTATTTGCAGGGCAGGTGCAGACCTTCTGCTCATATTGAGGATTCTGCTGGACCCGGCTCAGGGGCAGAGGGCACTGGAATCACCCGGGAGCTTTCAAAGCCTCACACCTGGTCCAAGTCTCTGGGATGAACCAGCTTTTAGAAAGGTCACAGTTCTCTAGAGGAACAGAACTTTACAATTGCTGTGTGTCTATATGGAATTTACTAGAATGATTTATAAGCTGTGGTCCAGCTAATCCAACGATGGCTGTATACCAACAGAAGGTCCAAGAACCCAGTAGCCGTTCACTTCCCAAGGCTGGACGTCTCGGCTGGTCTTCGATGTACACCGAAATGGTGAAGAATTAGGTTCTGATGCCAGTGAAGGGGTTAGACTTGCCAGTGCGAGGTGAGAGCAATCCGGCAAAGACAGAGAGCTTCCTTCTCCCTCCAGGAGCTGTGACCCAGGTTACAGATGCACCTCCCACCTCAAAAGATCCAGACTATAAGTAAGTCTTCCCCCTTCAAAGGGTTTAATTAATTAAGGAAGAAAGAAAGAAAATAGAAAGAAAGGAAGGAAGGAAGAAAGGAAGAAAGAAGAAAGGAAGAAAGAAAGGAAGAAAGAATCCCTCACAGGCGTGCCCAGCCTCTTGGGTTTCCGTTAATCCCAGATACAGTCAAATTGACAACTAAACAGTTATATGAGAGCAGGACCAGACCCAGGTCTCCGCGGAGCAGCCCTCACCAACTCCACTGTGAGGCTTAGAGGCCACTAATGAACCTAGCAAGTGCCCAGTGACACCGAGTCCCTAGCCCGAGAAGGTAACCATCTGGTGGGAATAAAGACATTCTAAAGCGATACTTGGGTCCCTTGCTTGGGCTGTCAGACTGTCAAAACAATAGTTCTCCAAGACCTAGCATTTCTTCAGGAACCAGAGAGAAGGCAGCCAGAGCAAGCGCTCATCTCCCGGACAGAGATTGCAACTTGACAGACTGGAGCTTAGGCCGAGATTTAGTCCTTATCTCCTTCCTGGCCTCCCTAAAGGCGGTAAATACGGGACCAGCTCCGTACTGCTTGGGTTCCAAGAGTAATGGTCTCACGAAGGATGCTTTAGGTTACACATTTAGACCTGTAAGTGTCAATGGTCACATTGTTGCTCTAGTTGATTTTTCTATTCCTGAAAAAACAAAACAAAACAAAAACAAAAACCATGATAAAAAAAAAAAAAAACAATTAGAAGTGAAAGGGACTTATTTCCTCTTACATTTCAGGGTAGCAGCCCACCACCACCACCAAGGGACATCAGGAACCTGAAGAATGCTAATTACTCATCTGTTCACCCCCGTTTGCTCTCCTATAATTGTCTTTGTTCAGCTCAGGGTTATCTGCCTAGGGATGGTGCTGCCCACAAACAGGGCCACAGGCCAGTCTGATCAACACAAATCTTCAGTTGAGTTTTTCTCTTTCCAGGTAACTCTAGGTGGTGTCAAGTTGACTACAAAAACTGATCAGGTCACTGTTTTTGTATAAACATTTCTCTGTGTTTAAAGAGATGAAGTCTAGGGCTGAAGAGATGGCTCAGAGATTAAGAACACTGGCTGTTCCTTCAGAGGTCCTGAGTTCCATTCCCAGCAACCACATGGTGGCTCACAGCCATCTGTAATGAGATCTGGTGTCATCTTCTAGCCTGCAAGGATGCAGGCAGAACACTGTACACATATTAAAATAAATCCTTTTAAAAAAAAAATGAGATCTAAATGTATCTGTCGAAGTTACTTAATTTCACTACACTTCAAACTTCAAATGCTATTTTGTGTCCAGCAGAACAACCTTTACTTCTATCAATTTGTATTAGTGTATTGGGCACAAGATGAATATATCAGAGGCTGGAGAGGCGGCTCACTGCTGAGGGACACTTGCTGCTCTTACAGGGAACCCATTTTAGTTATGTTGCTCTTGCTGTGATAAAACACCATGACCAAAAGCACCTGGGGGAGAAAAGGGTTTATTTCATTTTACAATTAGGTAACACTCCCTCACTGAGGGAGTCAGGGCAAGAACTTAAGCAGGGCAGGAGCCTGGAAGCAGGGACTGAATGAGAAGCCACGAAGAAACATTGTTTATTGGCTTGTTTTTCATGGTTAGCTAAGCCTGCTTACTTCCTTCCTTCCTTCCTTCCTTCCTTCCTTCCTTCCTTCCTTCCTTCCTTCCTTCCTCCCTTCCTCCCTCCCTCCATTCCTTCTCTCTTTTATTGAAAATGGCTTTTCCCACCTTATGATGTATTTTGATTACTGTTTTCTCCCCCCCCCCAGTCCTCCCAGTTTCTCCCCACTTCCCTGCTCATCTGGATCCACACCCTTTCATACGCATCTAAGAAATGATAATATAATAAAATAAGATAAAACAAAAACAAACAAATTGAAATAATGCAAAACAACCAAGCAAGAAGAAGAACCAAGCTGGGCGTTGGTGGCACTGACCTTTAATACCAGCACCCGGGAGGCAAAAACAGGTGGGTCTTTGTGAATTCAAGCCCAGTCTGGTCCTACTGAGTGAGTTCTAGGACAGCCTCCAAAGCCACAGAGAAACCCTGTCTCAGAAGAAGAGAAGGAGGAAAAGAAGGAGAAGAAGAAGTAGTCAAAGGAAAATCACAAGAAACACAGACACACACATTCCTCCATACCTTAAAAACATAGATATGGAAGCTAAAATATAGACACAAAGGACCTATAGAGAATTAAAAATGCCCCGACTTAGCACTATGAGGCAGAACCTCCCAAGACGCTATTAAAGTTGCTTTCTGTTGGCATCCACTGCTGGACATGGGGCCTGGATGTGGGGCCTACACTTAAAGTGGTTTGTTCCCCAGTTTCTCCCTTGGAGAAAACTCATTTTCATTAGAAAGAGGCTCTCAGGTGGAGACAGTTTCACCAGCTTTTTTTCTCATCCCATCCAAGACCACAGGCCCAAGTGTGGCCCCGCCTCCAGTGGGCGGGGCCTTCCCACATCAATCATTTTCCAAGAAAAAGGCCCTGCAGCCTATAGTCAGGCCATTTGATGGAGACATTTTCTCAGCCGCAGTTCCTTCTTCCTAGACGGCTCTAACTTGCATCAGGTTGACAATAAATGGTTAAATAAAATAGGACAGGACCCGAGTTAGTTCCTAGCACCCATGCCAGTCTTTTTACAACTGCCCATACCGCCAGCTCCCAGGTTTCCAATAATTCAGTACTCCACCTATTGTGGCGTATTTCTTTAAGACATGGTACCTTTGTTTCTGCTGTGGAATGTTTGTTTAACTCTATGAAGCCGTGTTATGTTGCCTGTCTAGAACACCTGAACCACCAATAGCAACAGGCAGAGAGAGTAGGAGACATCTGGGGGGAGGAGATGAAGGAGTGACAAAGAGGAGGAGAGCAGGACGTCAGGGCCACCCGCCCAGCCAAACAGCAAGCCATGGCGTAAGAAGTAAAGACAGGAGTAGAGTAGGAAA